>CM060128.1:21183611-21688611 GCA_030522415.1 Channallabes apus | reverse complement strand
GTCTCAAAACTGGTGCCAATAATTCTAGAACTATAGCTAGACACATTTATTTCTTACTATAAATAATGCACTTAATTCTGTTGTCCAAGAAGGTACGTTTCTGGAAATGATTTCCAGGTGGACAAAAGGGACCTCATGCATGAGTTAGCATAACCCTATGGAATATTCCACAGGAGCAGGTCAGGAGTGAGGTGTAGGTTTACAGAAGAGAGATCTTAATATTTTAACATGATGATCATTTCAAGGCTTCAGATAAAAATCCAAAATTCATTACAGTATGATGTAATTCTGTGATGTATTTACTAAGACTATATACATTTGCTGTAATAGAGACATTTTTTTCTCCCATGCTTATTCTCAAGTCTGCTACAAGCCAGTCTCTTCATATGGTCGGTCCTTTGAACTAGTTCTTCACCCTAACTTTTCTAACTGCATTTCAACTGACTTATTTAATTAACTGTTTTTTATTTTCTTAATCAGTGCACAAACATACAGTACTGTACAGAGCCACAACTAATGTTTTTGGTATTTATTTTAAAATTAGTGATCATAGAAATCATTTGTATTACATCAATAACCTATGCATGTGGATTGATAATTTCTATTTTGGATTAATGCATACCCTGCGATGGATTGGCACCCTGTCCAGGGTGTACCCCGCCTAGTGCCCGAAGTCTCCTGGGATAGGCTCCAGGTCCCCCGCGACCCTGAACACAGGATTAAGCGGTATAGAAAATGAATGAATGAATGAATGAATGGATTAATGCATAAAGGCATATTGGAGTCACCAACATTAGAACAAGGGTTTTATTAGGTAATTAAACTAAAGGTAATTTCGAGATGACTTCTTTGTTCATGGACTCAAGCTGCAAAGTTTGCGGATCCTGATTTGTAATTTCATGGCCACATAATAATTGTGGTCATGAGATGATTAGCTTGAGGCCATAATATATTCATTTGTAGCAAAAATAACCACCAGTGGCCCCAGACAACCTGAAATTATGTATATGTACACTAGTTTTGTCAATCGATTAAATCTTTGAATCTAGTTCATTACAGTCATAGTTAATACTCAGATTTACTTTTATTATAAACAGTAGTTTGTGATGCAGCAACTCAACAATGGCAGGGTTCAAACCTGGGTCCTCAGATCCAAAAATCAAAAACTAGAGCTTCAGTCACCTGAACCACCACTCCCACATTTTAAAGATAATGTATTCTTATAAGAATAGTTGCCCTTGAATGCTTGAGCACACAACTTTAGTTTTATCTAAACTTCTATGTAGAAGCTTTTTATAATAAAACTTGCCATTCAGCACACCTGTTTCATCAGGCATCTTATTAGCCGTGCTAAACGTGCCAATTATGGGAAGCCACTAGGGTCAAACATGATCATATAATTAATATTAAAAAAAAAATAGTATTAATTGACAGCCCTAATATACACATTTACTATGTCCTATTCCTAATCAGGGGTAGCCAGTGGTAGCTCAGTGGTTAAGGCATTGGACTACGGTTTGGAAGATCCCAGGTTCAAACCCCACAACCACCAAGTTGCCACTGTTGGGCCCTTGAGCAAGGCTCAGATGTGTAATGAGATCAAAATAAATGTAAGTCGCTCTGGATAAGAGCGTCTGCCAAATGCCTAAATGTAATCAGTGGTGGTGAACACTGATGCCTCACACCACAGCTAGGGTTTTAAATCAATTCAGAATCATACATCCATATAATTTGTATGTTCTCCCCATGCTTTGTGGGTTTCCTCCAGTTACTCAATTTTTTCCACATAGTCTAAAGACATGCGTAGATCTGTTAGAGTTCCCTGTATTGCCTGTAATCTATGATTGGATGGGGTACTGTATGTCACAACGCTGGGTTGGCACCCCGTCCAGGGTTTCCCCTGCTTGGTGCTCTATGCACCCTGGTATAAGCTCCACACCACTTGAGATCCTACATTAATCCTACGTACATTAACCGTATGAAAGTATAGGAGTATATCTCCTTCCTCTCATTGGTCTCTGAAAATGTATGAAAGAAAAACAAAACAAAGGAAAAAGAATAGATTTGGTCACACATGCCTAAATAAACTGCACTGCAAGGCATTTAGCAGCAAATTACTTAAACAGCCCTCTAATCAACTCTTTTTAAGACAGACATTTTCTGGGCAGGAAAAAAAACAACTCAATTCTTGGTGGTATATACAGCTTATGAAAAATCCCACGTTGCTATAGTTCTTCCAGTTGAACTATTCTTATAACTATTCTATATGCATCTGAATGCAATAGGTCACTCATGTACAGTATTTTGTCTAAAGTGATGGAAAAGAACAAAAAACAAGCAGCAGTCAGTCACTTACTGTATAGTCACTGCGTTCAGAAGCACATGTATGAATAGTTTCAAAGCCATCCACAAAAACTTTTAGTTATTTCCCACTATAGAGCAATATTACCGCTCCAATTCATTCATTCATTCATTTTCTATACCGCTTAATCCTGTGTTCAGGGTCGCGGGGGGCCTGGAGCCTATCCCAGGAGACTTCGGGCACTAGGCGGGGTACACCCTGGACAGGGTGCCAATCCATCGCAGGGTACACACACATACACACACTCACAAACCCAATCACACACTACGGGCAATTTAGGAACGCCAATTAGCCTAACCTGCATATCTTTGGACTGTGGGAGGAAACCGGAGTACCAGGAGGAAACCCACCAAGCACGGGGAGAACATGCAAACTCCATGCACACAGAGACGGGAATCGAGCCTGGCCGGGGAATCGAACCCAGACCCTGGAGGTGCAAGGCGACAGCGCTAACCACTACACCACCGCGCCGCCCTACGGTTCCAATATTTCTCCATAATCAAAAATTGGCCTGAAGAAACTGTTCGGTCAGAACAAGCCTTAGAGTAGCTTTGCTACTATAAATAAGTGATCTCATACTTACAGTACAGTAAATGGGATAACGGCAAAACCTGGTACCTCACCTGGCATCTACATGCCAACACAAATCCAATACTTTACTAATAAACTTCAGTATTACTAACTACCAGAAAAACGGTGTGTTTATCACTTTTCTTTGTGTTAATTAATGGCACGGTACTTTCCCTGTACCAAACTCTGTCTCTGGATGTCCTGTCTTTCTCTGAGAGGCCCCCTGTTGGAATGTGTGAAATGTGGATTAGTAGACGGGCTGAATTGCTCCTGCTGAGCTCAAAAGAAAAACCCAGACAGGCAGATGAGAGGAAAAATACTTTCTCTATCTTGCTCACTTTGCCATGTAGTTAGGACCACTCAGCTGCAGTGCGGTCATTAGAGGTGGAACCTAGCTAACTGCACACAACTGCATCACTATATTTTGTGTAATCTTTTCGCATTAATTTACATCTGAGTAGGGATGTTACCAAATAAACATGCATTGTTTACTGGTTATTGTATGTAGATACTCCAATATTAGTGTATTTATACCTAATGGTGGGAACGGTCCAATAAAATAAATAGATAAAGGCCGGGTGTGGTGGGTCAGTGTTTAGCAGTGTTGCCTACAGGTTTGGGGTATAAATTTTGCCTCTGAGCTGTGGTCGATTTCCTTACACAGTCGAAAGACATGTGTTGTACTGGAGGTCAGATGTTGTTTCCAAATTGTCCACAGTGCATGACAATGAGTGTGTTTGTCCCGCATTCGGTTAACACCCCATTCAGGGTTTCCTCCACCTTGTGCCATAAGGGCCCGGGGATACTGTAGGTTCCAGGCCCACAAATATTCTATTTTGTAAAAAAGATAAATTGTAGAACAAAGACCATATTGTCATTGTTGACATAAATGCACTGCAATATGACACAATACCAAGACATTTGAAGAGTGTATTCCTGCCTTACACCCAGTGGTCCATGACCAGTATAAAGCCCATACTAAAAAGAAATAATTAAAATGGATTTGTCTCTTATTTTCCTTCAGGTTGTGAAAGCATGATGAGTACATGTGCAGGCCATGCTGTATAAAAAAAAGGAAAGAAGAGTAAAATACTTAAGTGGTGTGTCAGGGTGGCAGGTGGTGTATGGGTATGTCAGCATACGTTTCACTGCCAAATATTTCCTGCTATCTCTTGTACAATTTTCCCCTCAAAGTTTGAGCTCAGCTTTGGATCGAGGCCGGCATTACGCTGTCGTTGAGGAATCTCCATTGAAAATCATTTTCTAGGCTAGAACGAAGATGCTCTGTGTCCAGAAATTTAACAACAAAAGCCATAAAATGTTTAGTGTACAAGTGGTTTTATAATAGAAAAGCATCTGTATGATGTAAACAGTTGTATTTTATCGGCATTTTCCATAAATTATACATTTCCAAATTATGCATACTGTATTAATGTTTTGATTTCTGTGTAACAAAATTTTAAAACTGTATTTGATGTTTCCTATTACTATATGTATATATTACAACATTGGTAATTATGCAGTCTTAAAAAAAAAAAAATCTAAAAGCATCCTATAGTGAAAATAAAACGTATACTGTATGGTGCTCGGCGGCGCGGTGGTGTAGTGGTTAGCACTGTCGCCTTGCACCTCCAGGGTCTGGGTTCGATTCCCCGGCCAGACTCGATTCCCGTCTGTGTGCATGGAGTTTGCATGTTCTCCCCCGTGCTTGGTGGGTTTCCTTCGGGTACTCGGGTTTCCTCCCACAGTCCAAAGATATGCAAGTTAGGCTAATTGGCGTTCCTAAATTGCCCGTAGTGTGTGTGTGTGTGTGTGCCCTGCGATGGATTGGCACCCTGTCCAGGGTGTACCCCGCCTTGTGCCCGAAAGCCTCCTGGGATAGGCTCCAGGTCCCCCGCGACCCTGAACACAGGATAAAGCGGTATAGAAGATGAATGAATGAATGTATGGTGCTCTTGTGATATAAGGGATAGAAAGTTCCACTAACCCTTTAGTTCAGATTTATCTTAAGAACATGTGTCCAATAATTTTAAGAATAACTTATTGCAGCTGTTAAGGTTCCCGTGCCCCAGCTTGTTTTGAACAGAATATATTAGGTTCATCATTTGCTTGTTTTTGAGTTTGGAGTGAGACACGGTGGCACAGTGGTTTGCACTGCACTCTCATGCCTCCTGGTTTAAGGATTTGAGTCCTGCCTTCGGGTCTGTGTGTGTGTGGAGTTTCATGTTCTCCCCGTGCTTGCTGGGTTTCCTCCTACAGTCCAAAGACATTCGGATTAGACTAATTAGCAAATGGCCTGAAGCGAGCGTGTGTGAGCGTTTGCATGCTTGTGCAACTCTTTGATGGGTTGACACCCTGTGTATACAGTGTATACCCATCCTAGTGCCCCAAGTCCCACAGCATAGGCTCCAGCCCTCCTATGACCAAAGGTGGCAACTCCAGCTACACAATGTAAACACCCAAAAGGCTTGGAGTAATTAAAATCAACTGATTTGTTCTGGCTTAGTTAAGGAATGGAACAAATCCATGGCAGGATCTTTACTTTCTGAAGCAGGGGGTTGCCACTTCTTCCCTGACCCTGTAAGGTTATAGAGAATAAGTGAGAGAGAGAGAGAGAGAGAGAGAGAGAGAGAGAGGTTTGGTGTAAACATATCAATTCAAGGTATCAGTTAAACAGGAAAATAACTACAGTATAAGAACACTGAGAACTCTTGCCTTAGAGGGTAGATTATTTTGAGTAGGCAACGTTTCAGACACAGTTGTGTAAAAATGATTCAGAAAATAATTGTGTAGGTCATCTCTCACATCTGGGGAAACTCACCCCAACTATCCCCAAGTCTTATTCGTAATCGTGTTTATTTACCAGCAATAGAGAACCTTTAACAGTCATTAATTTACTTCTGTCTACAGATTCACCAGCACTTACAGTAACACCAAACCATCACAGTGTGCATACTGTAGAGTGTTTGAGTTCACACTTTCTTTCTTTTTTTTTTCCAGAACCGGAGAGAAAATGATGGTTTTCCTGCCAAAGTAAAGCACGCAAGCTATCATTGTTTCTGGGATGACTGACAACGAAGGAAATACAAGACGGAGTCGTAAGAGGTTCCGCAAATAGTCCGAATGGCACATAAATGAGGAGCAGAGACGCCACTGACAGCGCAAGCAATAATCACTGCATAAAACGACACCGCTATCGAGCTATAATATTAAGTGGAACTGTTAGTACGTGATGGAGCCACGTGATAGCACGGAATGGATTGAGGATAAACAGGTAAAATAAAATGGAAAGAGTAATACATACTACTGGAAGAGTATATCAGTCACCTGATACTGTCTGTTCTGTTTTCAGAGGCTTTTTAATAAATTATAACATAATACTCCAGTACATGGCGGCGCGGTGGTGTAGTGGTTAGCACTGTCGCCTTGCACCTCCAGGGTCTGGGTTCGATTCCCCGGCCAGGCTCGATTCCCGTCTCTGTGTGCATGGAGTTTACATGTTCTCCCTGTGCTTGGTGGGTTTCCTCCGGGTACTCCGGTTTCCTCCCACAGTCCAAAGATATGCAGGTTAGGCTAATTGGCGTTCCCAAATTGCCCGTAGTGTGTGATTGGGTGTGTGAGTGTGCCCTGCGATGGATTGGCACCCTGTCCAGGGTGTACCCCGCCTAGTGCCCGAAGTCTCCTGGGATAGGCTCCAGGTCCCCCGCGACCCTGAACACAGGATTAAGCGGTATAGAAGATGAATGAATGAATACTCCAGTACCTCATCAGACGTGTGTGAAAGCCTAGGGTTTAGGACAGTCTCTCTCACTTCTCCCATGTGTGTGCGCGTGTGTGTGTGTGTGGTTCTGACTAACAACTCGAGGCAAAAGCTGGCATTCATGAATGAGACTTTGCCTCATAGCGGTCTCAAACTGTAATTATGGCATTTCAGTGTGTGAAGACAAACACACAAATACACCACAAATCTGGCTCAGGCTCAATCGTTCCAGCCAGAGAAACCCTTGAGAATGTGTTTTTTTTTTTTAAAGACATTTTTTTACTTCATGGAATTGTGTCAAAACTGCTGGGATTTGTTGCTCTAAGACAAAGTGAAGTTTACACTTTCAGTCGTCCAATTACATGCTGAATCTAGTGTTTTGAGAACACCATGGTTTTGGAAACACTTGTGACTGGTACTGTAGTATCTGCTGATACTGTAACTGCACTAAAACAGCTCAGTCGGTGCTCACTGTGCGAAGAACTGTGTCATAAAAACGCCTCATTTTACAGTATGTCTGTGTCTAATTCGCTCTTTCATGAAGTCCTTCACTTTTCTAAACTTTCCCTGGAAAGACGTCTGCAATATGGACAGCTCTGAGTTATAGGACCGCACTGACACTGCGGGTGACTTTTAACCACTTCCCTTAAAGCTGACCATAATTACTGACCAGCTAACAGGGTCAGGGAGTCAGCCAGAGAGAGAGAAAGAGAGAGAGAGAGAATAAACTGACTGGGAGAAAAAACAAAAGAGCAAAATGGTTAAAAATAAATAGAAATAGGCGGTGTAGTGGTTAGCACTGTCGCCTTGCACCTCCAGGGTCTGGGTTCAATTCCCCGGCCAGGCATGATTCCCGTCTCTGTGTGCATGGAGTTTGCATGTTCTCCCCGTGATTGGTGGGTTTCCTCCGGGTACTCCGGTTTCCTCCCACAGTCCAAAGATATGCAGGTTAGGCTAATTGCCGTTCCCAAATTACCCGTAGTGTGTGATTGGGTGTGTGAGTGTGTGTACGTGTGTGTGCCCTGCAATGGATTGGCACCCTGTCCAGGGTGTACCCCGCCTAGTGCCCGAAGTCTCCTGGGATAGGCTCCAGGTCCCCCGCGACCCTGAACACAGGATTAAGCGGTATAGAGAATTAATGAATGAATGAATAAATAGAAATACATAAAAGTATAAGAATAGAATTAGGAGACAATAAATAGCAGCACATGTAAGAGTTAGATGGAGAGAGAAGTTGATCGTCTCCTCGTTTTCTAGCGATTTTCATACCACCGTATTTATTCCCTGTCAGCAGTTTCTTGCTGTAAACATTAGCAGGGTTTATTTAGATAGCACTGAGAGTGTCTGTGTGTGAACGTACATGTGTGTATTTTTGTGTAAGGGTTTCCCTGGCTGTTACAAACACAGAACTCAGGGCTCCAGTGTGCCAGAAAAAACCCAAATAGCAATTTTAAGCTTTAAGGCACTATCCACAAATCTGTGTGTGTGTGTGTGTGTGTGTGTGTCTCTTCACAATTTCCACATGAATAAACAAATTCACAGAACTAGTGTGAAGCCTCAGGATTCACAACCCACCATATATCACATTACTGCAGACAGAATGTTGGTATTCACAGAAATGTTGACTTTAATACTGTATATACGATTTCCACAGTGCACATTAATACTGTGTACAGCCCTACAGCTTTACACTACTCAACAAGACGGATAGATTCGATTCTATCCTCACTGCAGTTACTGTAGCTCATCTGCTGCCCTCGATTGACTGTGCATCCAGCTGTATGTCAGTGAATGCTCACACTTGACCTTAACTGTGAAGTCAAAGGGCAGTGTAAATATGCAATATCAAAGCACTCGCACATCTGGTCTACTCAAGGGTCAAATGTCGGCACACGGGCAAGCTAAAAATGACAGGTGTGTAAGAGTGGATAAGTGTTTGGTGAGCAACTTGAATGACAAGTGTTTGACAGGCAATGTCAATGACAAATATACACTGCCTGGCCAAAGAAAGGTCTCACACACACACACACACGCACACACATACATACACTAATATTGATTTCGATCACCATTCAGCATTTTAGTGCCACCTAATATTGCTGAGCCTAGACCTGACCAACTGAAGCAACCCCAGATTATAACTGTGCCTCCAAAAAGGGACTTTGAATAATGGTTGCAACATTTCATGACCTTCCTTTCGTACCCTAACACACCCATCGCTCTGGACATGACCTTTTGTGTTGCTCTAAAGTCTGATCTTTATGCTTCATTGCAAACTGAATTCTTTCTTTTGATTAGTCTCATTAGCAAGTGTTTTCAGCTGGTTAGACCCAATCCTGTAGGTTCCCATCGCACTGTGTGTGTGTGTGTGTGTGTGTGTGAGTGAATGTTCTTACTTTCACTATTATACAGTCCATACTGTAGCTCTGATTTTGTTAATGCCTTTTACAATTCTTAATCTACGTATTTTTTTTACTTAATACAGTACAATAATTTGACCCTTCTGAAACACAGTAACATATTTTCCAACACCATGGGTACATCTTCTGATATGGTTGTTAAAGAAATGAGAAGTTACTTATTGCATCAGTTAGAGTTAATATAATTGCTGCCAGCTGAAACATATTCATAGTAATTATCCAATTAAAGGCTTTTTGGTATTTGCTTGTTTAACTCGAAACGATGACGTTTTTCTTTGGAGGGTTAGGGTAGGGCAGGGTATAAGAAGTGGTAAAAGTAACTTACATTTGATTACGTCCCAGGGGAAAAAAATAATACGTCAATTAAGATCAATTTAAGATCTCATTAGTACAAACCATATATTGGGAAATAAAAGTATATCTTATTGGAAAGGCATTCAAAAAGAGTGGGAAAGATGCATTAAAAATATCTCCACCGTCTTAAACTAAGTCTTTTGTTGAGCGCAGTGGAAAAGATAGATTTAGGGGGTTTATCCAACATAAGCCTCATCTTATCCCTGGAGTTTAGTCATTCACGTCTATAATACTTAAATGGTTTGAGTACTTAAGTAGCATTCACACTAGCTTAGAAGACAAAATATAAATTAAGGATGATTATGTATGGAAAAAAAGTAAAAGTAACAGTACTGTAATGAGTCATGGGAAGTTCTATTGTCAGTTATACTAAACTCTATACTAAATCATCCACACTTGTGGATACCTAAAAACTTCTAATTCGGATATGTGTAGTCACTATCAGCACAGCCATACTACTGCCACAAACTTGGACGTACACAAATGTGCCAGATATCTTTGTATGGTGGAGGATTAAGATTTTCTTTCACTGAAACTAAAAGGCCCAAACGTGTTCCAGCATGAAAATGCCTCTACTGTATACAGAAAGTAAGCTCAATTGACTGTGGTGTAAGAATACAAGTGACCTGTACATAAGAGTCCTGAACACCTTTGGGATGAACTGGAACTCTGATTGTACACCATTTTGTTTCTTTGTCTGACATCAGTTTCGGCATCCTACTATCTTCTCCCTGACAGCCAGAAGAAAATCTCTACAGCCTCACTCCAAAATCTAGTGGAAAGCCTTCTAAAAAAAAAAAAAAGTGTGTGTGTGTATGGGGGGCTGTCATTTCAGCAATAATAAAATTATTATAAATGCCCATGCTTTTGTAATGGAACGTTCAATAATCCACAGGCTTTTGGCTATTTAGTGTATTTGTTCCATGTTAATGGCACATTTGATTAACCAGAAAGTTTCCTAATTATGAAATGCCCTCATCCAGAGAATGAATAAGATGACCTTATCCAGAGAATCTTACATTTGTTCAATTATATAACTGAGCAGTTGAGGATTAAAGACCATGTTCAAGGGCACAGCAGAGGCAGTTTGGCAGTGCTGGGATCAGAACTCACTATCAGAAGCAGTTCTAGAGTCTGTTGGGGGCCTAGACAAATATTTGCAGGGGGCCTCTCCAACCAGCATTCATCACCATTATCTTATAAATAATAAATAAGTTTGTCACCCCTCAGGGGCGCCTACTGGCCTGGAGCTCCATTCATTTGCCGGCCTTGACTGTTGACAAGCAGTGTTTCTTCTCACAATTTTCCAATCATCACTGCAGTGTCTCAACCACTGGTTTACCACCTACCATATGGCAACATTCCCATATTGTTATCTTTAATCATGGTCATTATGGTCGTATTCATTGATCTTAGGTTTACATATACTGTTAGGTTTACCTTTCATATACTGTATATCAGAAAAGAAAGTTTCAGGTGCTGCCCATCTGTTGCGATGCAGCATTTGTCAGCTCTCTGTCTATCAGTGGATACAGTATACCGTCAGAGTCCACCTCTGACCACATCTTAATTGTGTGGTGGATCATCGTGACGTGGACGTGGAATGTTACTGGGTGTTGTATGTGTTACTGAGGGTTTTTTTTTTTTTGCACCTCAGTGTTGATGCTGGATTGAGAAACAGTCTATAATGAGACACTTCAAACCAGCCCCTCCTACAAATTACAATACCATTAGTATCACAAATGCTTTGAACGTCTCGGGTTACTGTGCTGTAACCCTGTTCCCTGAAAAGGCGGGAACGAGATGCTGCGTGAAAACGCTATGGGAACCATTTTGTCCTGTTGCCGGTTGTGAAGGATGTGTGCAAACACGCCAAATTTTTTGGCTATATGATTACAGTAGACACAGCTGCAGGTTATAAATACTAGTGAGCCGGCGACAAACCTCAGATTAATTTGTCTGAACGGACGTCCCGTCACATGGTAGTGCGGCATTAGGACGCAGCATCTCGTTTCTGCTTTTTCAGGGAACAGGGTTACAGCACAGTAACCCGAGACGTTCCCTTTCAAAGGCTTTCTCTCGATGCTGCGTGAAAATGCTATGGGAACGAGAATACCAACGCCGCCGCACTACAAGTGTCTGGACCCTAAGGTTGTGTAGCGTGTGCGCACAAGGCCGAGAAGGTCTCAGAACTATGCCTGGGCAGCTAACTCAGGGACCATGAGCCCAGAGTAGCATGAACATCCAGATTATAAATGTAAGAAATGTGTGCGGGGAGGACCAACCCTTCGCGCCACACAATTGCTGCAGGGGATACCTCCTGCTGGTGCAGACTGGGACGATCATCCTGGTTGGGTGAGCCCTGCTTCCCAGAAGCAAAGTGAACCCACGCGCCTCATAGGAGAGGGCAATATGCATCTCTCACCCAGTATAGTGGCGCTCTGACTTACGCCACTGGCAGCACTGAAGCAATTCGGCAGTGGACTGGGTCTACCTGTTTAGCAATACTTGCTGCAGGGGAATACCTCTTGCTAGTGCAATAGATGAGGCGATCCCCAGGTTGAATGAGCCCTGATTCCTAGAGACGAAGTGAGTCAACGCGCCTTATAGGAGAGGGCAAAGCATCTCTCGCCCAGTATAATGGCGCTCTGACTTACGCCACTAGCTGATGCGGTGGACGTAAATCTGAAGAGCACATACTAGATAGTAAGTGAAGTTTCTCCTGCTCCAAAGCTGTAAAAGGCGGAGGACAGAAGGCTTCAAACAATGCAGTTAAGTACATCCTGAGGGTACTAGGGCACAAGCCCAAGGACAAGCTTTTCCTGCAGAAGCTCCAGCACTGAAACATTTCGGTAGTGGACTGGGTCTACCTGCTTGGCACACACTTGCTGCAGGGGAATACCTCTTGCTAATCCAATAGCTGAGGCGATCCCCTGGTTGAATGAGCCCTGATTCCTAAAGGTGAAGTGAGCCCACGCACCTCATAGGAGAGGGCAAAGCAACTACTAGGTGTAGGGGCGGTCGCCCGCTGGTGACGGCCCCCAAAACATGCAAAAGCTGCTCTGACCTACACCACTAGCTGATGCGGTGGACGTAGATCTGAAGAGCACAAGCTGGATACAGTAAGTGAAGACTCTCCTGCTCCGAAGCTGTAAACGCGGAGGACAGAAGGCTTCAAAAGCAATAAGGTGCATGTTGGGTTTATAGAGCTTTCGGAAGATAGTTGAGAGAGGATGCAGTTACTGTACGTACGTCCTGAGAGTACTAGGCCACAAACCCGAGGATGGAAACTCCAGCACTGAAACAATTCGGCAGTAGACTGGGTTTACCTGCTTAGCAGACACTTGCTGCAGGGTAATACCTCTTGCTAGTACAATAGATGAGGCAATCCCCCTGGTTGAATGAACCCTGATTCCTAGAGGCGAAGTGAGCCCACGCACCTCATAGGAGAGGGCAATAGCATCTCTCATCCAAAACATGTAGAAGCTGCTCTGACCTACGCCACTAGCTGATGCGGTGGACGTAAATCTGAAGAGCAGTAAAAGGCGAAGCATATCTTGCAAGGCAAGAGGTCCACCTTGCTACATGAAATCTCTCCCTGACTACTTCGGAGTGGGGTTTCCATTCCCCGTGTGTAGACTAGACTGGACTGGACTGGACAGTACTACTGCTCCCGCATTCATGCTGGAATGTAAATTGCCCTGAGGGACAGGAACCTGGTGCGCTAGCTATTAACGGCGCGAGCACAGTCCGCCCTGGCGATAATATATGAGACTGCCATAGTGTTGTCCACCCACACTAGGACATGGCAGCCTCTCAACTGCTGGAGGAAGTGCTTTAGGGCCAGAAATCATCTCCAGGCAATTGGCCTCTCCAGCTCCCTTGGGCTGGACGGTCATCTGAGACCGCACCCCAGGCTGTGAGGGAAGCATCTGTTGTTAGCATCAGCGACGACAAGATGAACTTAGAGTGGGACCCAGAGTAGAAACCGGGGTCTGAACCACATAGGAAGTGTACGAAGCACCTGGCACGTAACCCTTATTGGGGATTGGCCCTAGTGAAATCCCCTGGTTCTTAGCCACAACTTGAAATGCTCTCATGTGCAGAAGGCCCAAAGGTGTCACCGTGGATACAGCTGCCATGAGAGGTAGGATCTCTGAAAGTGATGGTCACTTTCTGGTCTAGCTTGTTTTCCTTGAGGGTGTTGAGAATGTGTTCGACACGAGCGGGAGACAGCTGTGCCCGCTTATGATCGAATCCCATATGGCACCCAATGTGTTGTCCTCTGAACAGGAAAGAGCACGCTTTCGTGGCGTTGGGTCTCAATCCTGAGAACAGGACGACATGCTGATTTCAAAGCACTAGCAACCGGATGCCCTGGGACTCCCATAAGAGCCAGGACTAAATCCATGCATTTTGTACATTTGTATATACAGTATGAGCTAGACCAATGGAAGGACCCGATACTGGTAAGCTTTGCCCCCGAAAGCGAACCTCAGGAACTTCCTGTGTTCCTGTGGCAATGTTTCCGTATGAAAGTAAGCGTCCTTAAATCGATTGTCAGAAATCAATCGCTTGGTAGGTTTTGAGAGCAATCACTTTGACAGTCAACATTTGAAACATTTTGTATTTATTGATTTTCAGATAGCGGAAGAGCCCGCAAAATCTGAAAAATTGGACGCAGCCCCCGTTCCTCTTGGGAACCAAGAATACCAACTGTAGTAGCCTGACTCACTGTCTGGTGGGGGAACATGTTCCATGGCCCCCTTCCCCAGCAGCTTTTGTCAGCAGATGCGCACTTTCCGGTTTCATGGAAGTGGAGACCACGCCATTGAAAACACAGAGGGTGAAGTGAGAACTGAATCCTGTAGTTTCTCTCTCCAGTGCTTAGTACCCAAGGAGATATACTTGGGAGTAGCTTCCACGCTGCCAGTTTCTCAGAAAAGGGCAAAAGTCTCGGCGGCTTGGTTAAACGGGGGGGAAGTTAGATGTTCGGCATCCTGAAACATGGCAGGAAAAAACCGAAGAACTACAGCCTATTGGAGACTGGTGTTGCCCAAAACACAAGTGGTGGCGGAGCAAGAACACCGACCTCCTGGTGCCAGGGAGAGCACTTCATTCGTTTGAAAGGAATTCTGGGTGCCTCTCCCTATTGGGGGGGCCACCCCCATATTTTTTTAATTTATTTATTTATTTTTTTAATCAGTCTGACCTCTTGGGGCAGATAGTGCAACGCGGCGCACCCCAATCTTTACAAGGATGTGCCCGGGTCCAAAAAAAACACCCTCCTTGTGTTTTACGCCTCGCAAGAGTCAGACCCGGTCGAGACTGGGTGGCCGACAATCCCGACTCTTGAGCACGGCGGGGAGGGAATTTCCCAAAAGCTTGTTCGTATAACTTCGCCCCAGAACCCAGTGGCGGCTGAGTTAATGACATCGCTAAACAGGCCGGAAGGCAAGATAGGGGCATTAAGGAGGAATGCACAATCCTGTCCTTGATGCGCCTGAGATTTAGCCACAGGTGCCTCCTGCGAAAACCATAGCAGCCATAAAATGGCCGATAACACGAGCCGTCTGCTTTGTTGCACGAAGAGACAAGTCTGTAGCTCGGCATAATTCCAATACGCCTTATCTTGAAGAGCCCCGCCAGTACTCAAGTCTCTCAGCAGGTCAGCCTGGTAGGCCTGCAAAACTGCCATGGTGTGCAGAGGAGCACCAAGTTGACCTAATGCCTGAAAAGCTTTCCCCTCCAGGGAAGATGAAAGTCTACACAGCTAGAAAGGAAGTATAAGCTTTCCAGGAAGGATGATGTCCCAGGAGAGAGATAGCCTGTGAAGCGTCTCTTCTATCTGGGCGTCATCATATAACCTCGCACTTCCACATCAACTATATTTAAATAAATAAATAAGTTGATGGCAGGAAAAACACGGTATGAATACAGCTTACTCCATGAAAGGATTAACTCATATGGAGAGAGCTACGAGGGGGGAGAGAGCGTTGTTGAGGCTCCGCCCCCCGGCCACCGGACAGAACCTGCCGTCTACTGTTTTTAAGTGCTTAAGGCTATTTTCATCTCCGCGTAAGCAAGAGAGGAATCCCCGTGATGAGAACGCGGAAGAAAGGAGCTTACCTGCGTCTGCCGCAGCTCTGTCAGATGCACGAATTTAAGCCAGGAATGCGCAGCGGCTCGAAGCTTCTCAAGGAATGCAGGCACGCGCAGCACTTAACCGAAGCAGTAAAGTGTAGAGATCGCACTCCGATATGGATTATCACAGACAGAGGGATATCTAGTTTAAACTCCGCCATATTGGTGAGTTAAACACTTTCTTATTTTGCTGGTTTAAACACAGACACGCTCACGACAAGGTGAAGACAAATGATCTGAGGTTTGTCGCCGGCTCACTAGTATTTATAACCTGCAGCTGCGTCTAATCAGATGACGTCACCTGACCGAGGTTATATATAGCCAAAAAATTTGGCGTGTTTGCACACATGCTTCACAACCGGCAACAGGACAAAATGGTTCCCATAGCGTTTTCACGCAGCATCGAGAGAAAGCCTTTGAAAGGGAACATGCTATTATTATATATAAACAATGAACATCTTTTGTTCATTGTTCATTGCCCGTCCTGTGCATTAGTGATCCATCATACATACAATATTTAGCCAGTAGTGGTACTGTATCTTTGAGTGGATAGATGTGGTTATTGCAAATTGTTATAACCATTGCTAAAGTGCATTTAAACAGCATATATTGTAGGTTTAAATGTAAATAGCAAATATACCATATCAAATTGCTTGACCAATCATGTTCATATTTTAAAACAGCTCCACTACATTTAAATTTTTTTTTAATAATTTACATAATTAAAAGTGAACGCTTAAAGCATATACAAACAGCTTCAGAGCACTGAACCTACCCATTTTAAAGGGAATGCCCACAATATCCCTCAATAATTATGAGGAAATTATGGCAAGAGGAGAACCAAATATGGATTTTTTTTACACATGAAGGAAACAATGCTCTGTGCTGTTAATGAGCGCACAAAATTTACAAGGCTTGTTTCTGTCGTCTTTAATTTTGATGACAACAAAGCAGGCCAAACCTCAATCAAGGAACAGTTATTTCTGTTCGTTCTAGACAGAAGAACCAGATGAGGAAATAAATAACAGTGGTGCAGGGAATGCAAGGAATATAGTAGAATGCTGTGGTTTTCTCAGGCACTTTTCTCACCACTTGGTCAAAAAAGAAAGGGATTGATGAAGACAGGACAGAGGTCAAACACCAGACCAATTCCTCTCTTCCTGTACAGTTCCGCCACAATACCATTTTAACAATGCCATGTTCTCACTCCACATTTCATTTCATTACACTTTTTTCCACATTACACTTGCATCGCTACACAAGCTCTCTGCTCTTCATCTTCTAGTCCTTTTAGAATAATTCCTCCACAATGTTCTCAAAACTGAATTGTGTCTGGTATTCAGTTATTAAATTACATTTAATAACTGACAATTTACATTAAGGCACTTTTTATAAGGTTGATCAACAAAATTATGGCATAAAATGACATACAGTAAATCGTAAGATAAATTAATACAGGCTCAATAAAACCATAAAACACATTGCTTTTATCCCCTCACTGTTGCTTAGTGGACTTCAAGTATCCAAGAAGTTTGTATTAAGTCGAGCATTTCCTCGGTTATATGGCACCTATTTGATTACATAAATCTAAGAATGTGTTATGACATTTTCTGGGAAAAATTACAGAAGTAAATTGTATTAGAACAGACTCTAATAGAGTAGTGTCAACTAAATTTTAGCTCAGTTTACTTAATATAAGCAAAATAGTGCAAAAATAGTGGCAATAGTTGAAACTGTATAAAATAATAAAGGGATTCTAGACATCACACTGAAACATAGTTTTCTTTAGCCGTTCAATATAAAACATCATACAGTACATTTGTCATGCATGATATTATCATATGGGGTTTATATCCAAGAGTATGTCTGTATAATCAGTAATCTTCATGATACAGTAAATGTCATAATATTTGATAGGGGTGAAATTGGCTTGCATTACTGTATTATTTACATAAGATTGTTGAAATTTAAGAATTGTACTCTGCAATTTAAAAAAATGTTGAAAGATATCTGCTTGCTTTATCTTTATAAATAAGTACATTACATCAGTCAGACGGGCTCAGTTTGGCAACAAGTTTCAGTTTCGCCTCAAGTTTATCAATGTAGAAAAGCTAAGAATAATACTGTCAACTGAGATCTCTTGCTACACCATGCACGCTAAAGATGTCCAGTATATCTGTACAGTTTAAGCCAATAATATACAGTATATATATATAAATCTGGTTTATTGCAACAAACAAAATTTGTATTGTTCATTCATTCATTTTCTATACCGCTTAATCCTGTGTTCAGGGTCGCGGGGGACCTGGAGCCTATCCCAGGAGACTTCGGGCACTAGGCGGGGTACACCCTGGACAGGGTGCCAATCCATCGCAGGGCACACACACATACACACACTCACACACCCAATCACACACTACGGGCAATTTAGGAATGCCAATTAGCCTAACCTGCATATCTTTGGACTGTGGGAGGAAACCGGAGTACCCGGAGGAAACCCACCAAGCACAGGGAGAACATGCGAACTCCATGCACACAGAGACGGGAATCGAACCCGGACCCTGGAGGTGCAAGGCGACAGTGCTAACCACTACACCACCGCGCCGCATAATTTGTATTGTATAGATTGTATATATTGTTGCTTTAGTTTTTTTTTTTTCTCCTAATGGTTACCCCATTATTGATACTGTACCAGCTGCAAACATACATTGGCTGGGCAGCAAGTCAATCTAATAGTAAATATATGATTATATACAGTACAAGATGTTTTTTCATTCAACTTAATTAATTATCAGGCTATGTAGCATTAGTCATACTGTAGATCCAGCAAACCTTAAACTTTTTTTAATGCAAAACTGCATAGTCTCTTTAAAAAGACAGACAGCTTTTAACCAGGTAAGTAATAAAAACATGTCTAAATGCAAACATGACCAAATCTGGTCCAGTTTATCAGTAAAGTTAAATTCATTTATTTAACTTTTTACTTTCACATGATTTTTTTTTCTTTTTCTTTTTTTTATGATGGATACATTTAGTACACTCAGTATCCTGTGTGGCACATTAACACTTATTTGGGTTATTTATTTATATCAAACATCTGATGTTATCTACAGTATATACAATTAAAGTTGCTATTGCAGCTTATTGTCCAGTTTAATCATTAACATCAAAAAACACACAGAGATAATGATAAAATAAGACCCATTATGTGTTATATTACTGAACATCAATTATTATGATGGACTCATGACAGGATATGACATCATGCATGACATATTTATGTCATAACCATGTCTGTGTCATGACACAGGTTTTAAATAACCATGAAGACTACATGCAAAACCCCTCACAGACATAAACCAGAGCTCAGGATCAAACCCAGAACCCTGGAGCTGTCTGCACCACTGTGCTGCTATTAATCACTTTGTGCAATACTAAAAAGTTCATTCTTTTTTGAGCAGAGACTTTGATTGCACCAAGGTTTAAAAGATCTGTTCAAGTAAAGTGGATATAATTCTCACAACATTGCCCCTTTCTATAAGGTTATTCCACTATGACATTCATATCTAAGCAGCATTAGAGTTCTTTGTGTGGTCTGATGAAGGCAGATGGAGACAGTCCTGGTTTACATAACTGAGAGTTGAGGTGTACTCTGTGAGGCTGAGAGCAATTAGTTAAGATAGTAAAATAGATCTTTCTTATTGGAGGTCAAGAGGTTTAAGCTGAAAGAGCCAAGCAAATGGATACACTAAGGACACATCGTGGATGTCTAGCCACTATGGCATTATACACTTAAACCACAAGCTCTCAGACACACACACACACAAACACACAGGCCGATGGAATGCAGCCTCACATGACTCTACAAGAACAACACTCAGAAATTAGTTAAACCAATTAACAAAAGCAAACTTTCAAATGCAGGCATTTTCAGCTTTTGTTTGTCTGGGTTAAGACATTTGACCTGTACACAGAGAATGACTTCCCCATAATAGGAAATGGTGTACTGGTTTGCACAGTGTAATCAACTCAGGAGAGAGCTAAATGACACTTGAAAACGTCCCCTGATAGTGTCAATAAACTGGAGTACCCAGAGGAAACCCACCAAGCACGGGGAGAACATGCAAACTCCATGCACACAGAGACGGGAATCGAACCCAGACCCTGGAGGTGCAAGGCGACAGTGCTAACCACTACACCACCACGCCGCACAAGTGTATTTATGATTTTCAGTATTGTATTTATATCAAGTCAGGTCTAAATCAGTAGGAATTGTTGTGCTGAACGTTGAACTGTTATGCCCGAGGTCTGAATACCGATGGGAGTAATCGTATAACTCAGCTTTGGATATGAGCCATGATGTCTAAGAAAAGTGTGAATCCGGACACACTGACATACCCATCAAAAACAACGCCCATAAATCTTGTACTTACATTGTCTATTAACCTGCTGGGTCTGGTAGAGCATGTAGACAGTCTAGCAAGCAAATTGCTGTTGTAAGTGACCCTGTGCAGACGCTGAGGCCAACATGGGGGCAAACACCACCTGGATGAGTAAAAATGATTGTCAGTGAACATATAGTCAAACAGCAGCACAGCTGGAGTTAAGCTGGATAAATGGGCCCATGAAACTTTACTTGCTGGGGTTGTTTTCACAAACTGTTCATGTACTACAATCTGACAAGAAACTTATTACACTATGTTGGTTGGTCTTCCAACGAGTCGTTTTAGAGGTTCAACACAATTGCAGAATTCAGTTTTACTAATTGTATTAAATATGTGCTTATCCTACAAGCAGATTTTTATACCAATCCAGTCTTTAATAACTTGCTTAAAGATAAATTGAAGCAACTGAATAAATTCCATATAAATGTAACCAACAAGTACCTTATGGTATACTGATTGTTTTTACTCTAACACCCAGACTAAATCCTGTATCCATGAATCCTTCCTGCCTATGTTCCATGCCTATTTCTCCATGACCCATTCCCTTAGCCCCTTCACCTACCTGCCCTTTCCTGCTCTAAATCAGTCTGTCATTGCTGCCTCACTAGCTGCTTCCTGCTCCATTGGCCTCAACTCATGGGATACTGTGTACCAGGCTTGTAACATCTTTGCCTAGCATGGTAGAAGGTCAAATACAAACACAAAGACTTGTTTAATACAGCTAAATGATCTGTTACAAATAATACACCATACGTTGGTCCACCAACATTGTTAACATTATTATTGTCAATTTTTTTTTCATCTTACATTAAATTCCAGAATGATTTATTTGCTTGTTAAGTTCCGACCAACATGATTCATTCTGCGGATATTTTGGTAAAATAAACAGCTTACCAAACCAGTGCATTTGTAAGAACATTGGACTAGCCAACTATGGGCAAGTTGAGTCAGGTCAAGACTGAAAGTTGCACAACTGCATTTGCTGTCAGTTCTGGCACTTCACTTTAATGTGCACCAATCATGTTGAAATCTAATGAGCACTGCTATTCTCTTTCTGTCTTTAGGCGCACTCATTATGTAACTTTTGTCGCCTTCACTTTTTTTTTTTTTCATTCATTTTCTATACCGCTTAATCCTGTGTTCAGGGTCACGGGGGACCTGGAGCCTATCCCAGGAGACTTCGGGCACTAGGCGGGGTACACCCTGGACTTGTTTCATATCATTTTTCCTTGTTTACCAAGGTATTTATAATTTACTAGAGCTTTTTTCTACATATGTGTTTTACCTATTAAATGGTTACCTGCACTTGTATCCACATATGACTTAGAATTCTGACACTCACCAGCCGACCAAGAGTAAGGGCTCACATGAACCTTTTTATTTGCGTGCGTATCCTTGGCATGGTAGAAAAACAGTAACATAAAACTTTCAAAGCAAATCATGTTGCAGCTTCCCAGCTTGTGCACTGCTTTCTGCTTGGCTTTGGGTTTACTCTGCTCATGGCCACACACATTCTCAGCTCATTTCACACACACAGAGAGAGAGAGAGAGAGAGAGAGAGCGAGAGTGTAAATATACATGGGACAAACAGGGTTTAGGTGTGTTGCATTAGACAACACTTTCTCCTTAAGAAATTTTTACCATGTTACAGGTACCATGGTGGTTTGATAGTACCTGTACCATGCTATTTTTGACAGTACTATGGTATTCGCTGATACAGTACACTACATGCACCAAACTATGGTACATGGTTCTATCATGATATAGTGTATATCAGTATATATAAGTATATACGTCCTATAGTTTGTACTATGTGTATGTGTTCCATAGTACCATTATATTGGCAAAAATTAGTTATTTGTTATATAAAATTTTATGTAATATAATAGTCAAATTTATATAGTAGGGTACCATTGTACGTATGTATGTAACATTCATTAAATACCATAGTGCATGTTCACAATCTTAATTAGTATGGTGTTGTCTGTACTATATCATACCAGTTGTAAGAGCCATATTGTACTTTATGAATTTGTTGTTGTGTTTATTTTATTTCATTTTATTGTAATTTAAAGTTTAGCATTAAGCTATTATTTAAGCATCCATTTATGACAACCGTATTGTGTGTAATGTCTGTCATGTCATTCCACTGTGACACGTAGTTGCATGTCTATGTCACTGTAAAAAAAAAGTTCAGTTTTCGATGCGGAATTGTGGAGACACAAGCTTTTGACTTTTGTGTGTGCGGTCATATTATTACACGTTTCGACGCGTATCTTTAGTTTGAATTTTCACTCATAACACGGAAGTCCGATGATCTCTTTGTCTCTCGTTTATTTTTCCAGCATGAAAGATTCAATCTTAAGCTACCGTAAGCTAATGTAATCTAACATGTGTAATAATATGACCGCACACACACCAGTACCAATAGTAATGTAATAAGGTACAGTATGTACAAAAATGCCATGTTTCATTTTGGGTTTAATAAAATTATCCATCCATCTATTAGATACCTGATGAACTTTGGGATAGTCACTGTGGTACCCAGTAAGTACCATGGTATTCACTAAAGTATTGTGGTACACACCATAGTACTACAGTACCATTGTCCCGGCTGAAGTGCTGAAGTGCCACAGTACCTACCCTGGTAAA
Source organism: Channallabes apus (assembly GCA_030522415.1). Taxonomy (NCBI): domain Eukaryota; kingdom Metazoa; phylum Chordata; class Actinopteri; order Siluriformes; family Clariidae; genus Channallabes; species Channallabes apus. The sequence continues at coordinate 21,665,904 of CM060128.1, read as the reverse complement.
TATCATTGTTACTGTCTGATACTGAAGTTCCATACTGATACTGTGTGATATTATTGTACTATAGCTTACCATAGTACACTATAGTACATATCATATAAAAATTTTACACAGTTCATTTAACACATTGTTTTATTCGGTTTTTTTTTTGGTTTTTTTTCAAGCTTTCAGGATAAGCTGAATATGAGAATTAAGTGTATGACTAGATTAGTTTAAAAAACTGACAGGTGAATGAAAAACATGGAATAAATACATTATTCAATTTTATAGGACATCATAAAATAAATAAATAAATAAATAATTAAATAAATCATGAAACACATAAACAAACAAATAACGAAATCTGAATTATTTCATGACATATTTAATTACATATCCTTCACAAATCTTGGAAAATGATTTCAGCTTTGACTCTAAAATGAAAAGACCAAACGCACAATACCGAGAAACAGTGTCTGCTGAGGACACCTGACCATCACATGTACATGAGGGCCTTGTCTCAATTGTTGATACTAAGTTTGAAGGGCACAATTGTATAGGATATCTTATGTTTGATGGAGAGATTTTCATCACCAAAACTAAGAGCCCCAAACCTGTTCCAGCGTGCCAGTGCCACCATGCATGAAAGTAAGCTGCATGAATACAATGTTTGCAAAGTTTAAGGACCTACTCAAAGCCCTGACCCACTGACTGCCTTTGAATTGAATGAACTGGAACAGATTGTACCTTGCATGATACCAGTTCACGTTCAAAAAATGTGTATAAGAGTTACGCTCACAAATACATAAAAGGGTTACGATCAGGAGTCCACAAACTTTTGGCCATATAATAGATAGATAATAGTCTTACCTCAAGCATTTCTAGGACCTAGTGTATTTGTAACACTGTTAAAATCTCCTGGACATCTTTATAATGGTTCTTTATACCATATAGTATTCTGCAGACCAAATCTGGACATCCACTAATAATTTAACGGACATTTATTAATGTGAAAGGTGGGCTTGTAAAGCATGTCACCTGGTACCGTGAATCTGCAAATAGAGAATTAATACACATTTCTCTATGCCATTGGGACAATTTACAGTATGCAGAAGTGAGAACACGTGAGAAATCTGAGATCTTCAAATGTCACAAGAACCTTACATACACGCTGAGATGGGAGCCATTATTAATGTGATTCATACTTTCGATCTCCCCAATGTATTACAACATTTCATTTCTGCACCAAGGTGCCATAAACGCACATCTGGTCCAAAACTGAAAGATAAAAACTTGTGTAGGAAAAGATTGTCAGGAAGAAGAAAAAAATTCCTGGTTTTGTCCATCTAATATATAACAGCCATGGAGACAACGGTGTGCATTGTCTGCCTTTCATCTTGCACAGCAATCTTTCACAACCTGGTGGCATTTTGACCTTTGCTGTGACCCTTGACCTTATGGGTTCAACAAGAGTCTGAGCACTGTGCGGACTGGCATCTCTGTTGTTTGCCTACATGCCACTCCATCTCACACAGAAACAAGTAGACTCCTGCACACTGACGGCAAAAGCATCTCGAAGCATTATGCTTATGTAGTTTCAAAAGATTAAAAGTGTACTTAGGAGGTGTGAAGTAGCCAAGGTTTCATAATTTTGGGAGTCATTTAGTTTGAATTATTTCATTAATTGTAAAAGATTTGTGTAATGACATTTATTTATGCAATATTTTGAGTATCTTCTTCAATAGAGTGCACAGGTCTTAGAAAATGATTGACAAAAAAATGACTCCATTTGAGGGTCTAGATGAAAAGACTAAACATTATTCAACATTATAAAGATGTCCTATGATACGGTTTGGTAGACAGAATAAACTTCCTAACAATGCAAGTATTCTATATAACGCACAATTGTATAGAATATGGCGCGGTGGTGTAGTGGTTAGCACTGTCGCCTTGCACCTCCAGGGTCCGGGTTCGATTCCCCGGCCAGGCTCGATTCCCGTCTCTGTGTGCATGGAGTTTGCATGTTCTCCCCGTGCTTGGTGGGTTTCCTCCGGGTACTCCGGTTTCCTCCCACAGTCCAAAGATATGCAGGTTAGGCTAATTGGCGTTCCCAAATTGCCCGTAGTGTGTGATTGGGTGTGTGAGTGTGTGTATGTGTGTGTGCCCTGCGATGGATTGGCACCCTGTCCAGGGTGTACCCCGCCTAGTGCCCGAAGTCTCTTGGGATAGGCTCCAGGTCCCCCGCGACCCTGAACACAGGATTAAGCGGTATAGAAAATGAATGAATGCATAGAATATCATATGCAAGCTGTAGAGATTTTCATCACCAAAACCAAGAGGCCTCAAATCTGTTCCAGCATGTCAATGCCACCATGCAGCAGCAAAAGTGAGCTTCATAAAGACAATGTTTGCAAAGATTAGTGTGCAAGAATTCAAGGAGCCTACGCAGAGCCCCAACTCACAGAGTGCCTCAAGCTGAATGAACTGGAACACAGACTGAACCTCAGGACTCCTTCCTTGCACGATACCACTTTTTAACCATACTACATAATGTCTTATATAATTGGAAATATATATCCTTGAAATAATTGGCCCAGGGGTAGCTCAGTGGTTAAGGCATTGGACTACGGTTCAAAAGATCTCAGGTTCAAACCCCACAACCACCAAGTTGCCACTGTTGGGCCCTTGAGCAAGGCCCTTAACCCTCAACTGCTCAGATGTGTAATGAGATAAAAATGTAAGTCGCTCTGGATAAGAGCATCATCCAAATGCCTAAATGTAAATGTCTTTTAACCTTACTATAATGGGCACAAATCTAACAAAGAATGGAGCCATGAAGAAGCCAATGTTTGTGGATGTGGCTTGATCTACTTATAAAGGTTTATACATGCAGTGACTTCTGGTAACTATGGAGACCTTTGCTGTCATGTTCAAGAAGCCAATTTGAGCTATTTTTTGCTTTGGGACATAGCACGTTATCCTGTGGTCAAAAAGGGATGGACATGGTCAGGAAAAATACTCAGGTAGGTTATGACATTTAAACAATGCTCAATTGGTCCAAGGGTCCAATTGGTCAAAGTGTTGCAAGAACATCTCCCCCACACATCATTACACCAACAGCAGCAGGCTAAACTGTTGATACAAGGTAGGATGGATCCATGCATGCGTCTGAATGTTGCAACAGAAATCAAAACGAATCAAAACCAATGGTTTTCCAGCCTTTACTGTCCAATTTTGGTGACCCAATGGCATCTGGTGTGGTCTTCTGCTGCTGTAGCCCATCTGCTTCGAGTGTCGCCATGTTCCACATTCGGAGTTGCTCTTTAGCATACATCAGTTGTAACAAGATTTTATGACTTACTGTTGCCTTTCTATCAGCTTAAACAAGTCTGGCCATTCTCCTCAGAATTCTGCCATCAACAAGGCATTTTCCCACATAGAATGGAAACTCACTGGAATTATTCACTTTTTCAGAACTTAGGCAGAAATACTCAGACCATCCCATCTGGTATCAACAACCATGCCACATTCAAAGTCACTTAAATCATCTTTCCTTCCTAATCTGATATTAGACCTATCGGTGGCTGATTTTGATCAATATTTGCATTAATGAAATGGCCAGTGGATATAATGAATTTAATTATCATAAATTTGAATAATATTTGGATGCTGTATAATAGTGCAGGACACCTACACAGTTATCAAACAGGCAGGGTGGAGGCTAACATGATTTCTCCAAGCCACATGAAGCCAGCCAACCACTTTTTTTTTTCCAAGTTTCCACAATGCTATATACTATGTGGCCAAAAAAACCCTCACACACTCACATTTTATTGGAAAGCCTTTCGCTTTGATTATGGCATGCATTCACTGTGACATCATTTTGATAAGCTTATGCGATGTTACAGCATTATTTTCCCAGAATCACATTAATGTCTCTCCACTATCTTTTATTCACCATGGAAGAGTAGGACCACTTCTCCAGGACATCCCAAAGATTCTTAATGGGGTTAAGCTCTGGCCAGTCCCTATGGTGTCCCATGCTTCCTGAAACGGAATATGAGCCTAAAGATCCTGACATTGTCATCAGTGCCTTTTCAATGATCCACAGTCCATTCTTTATGCTCTCTACCAAATTGAAGCCTTTAATTTCTGATTAGCTACACATGCACATGCACATGGACATGAGTTCTACAGTTTGTTTTTATAATTTGATTTTACCAAACCTTGCTTAAAAGTGATCCTCTATCACAAGCATTTTAGTTTCATTTTAGTAGTTTCAACAATCTCATTAGTTGTTTTCTTTGCTTTATGCATTCAAATTATTTACCCCCTTCTAAAATAGAGTAAAACCTTTGCCATGATTACAGAATATGTCTTCTGTCATGGCAGATTAGGAAATAAGAAATTACTTACTGCATCAGTGATGGTTTAATATCTTGTGACCACTTTTAAACCATATTAATCACTGCAGTAATAATCCAATGGAAGGCCCTTGGCCAGGCATTGTATCAACTCTATTTTACATGCATGAGCACCCAGCTGTCCACAAATGGCTAGTGTTACTGTGATTGACATGGAGAATGAGTATAACCAGACAGCATGGAAACTTTAACTCCCCTGCCTCCTATCTATGGATGTCTGAGGCATTGCTAGGATGTTCACAAACAAGGATTAGAACTAGATTTTCAAAGGTTGATAAAACCATATGGCTTTATCTTGTTTTACGAGGGGTGTTCAAGTCGAAGCGGGACTTTTCATGACCTTTCTTGTTAATGAAGGCACAAAAAGGTACGGTGATGAGACTCCCCCAGTAAAATGTGAATAGGGTAAAAGTTACAAAGAAGGCTGTATGTTAATGAATGACTGACAATCCCCACTTTTTTTTGCATGCATCCCACTGCAGTCATTCCTGTGAAAATTGAGTGTGAAATGTCTGATCCATAAAATTCGACTAATAACTTGTTACCACATTGCAGAAGAGATGCATATGTCTGTGGGAACATTCACCAACACCATTTACACACATTATCACATTACAGGAACTCGGCTGAAAGTTATTACCACATGCCCCGTACAGTCCTGACATCACTCCAAGCCATCTCCACATGTTTGGACCATTAAAGGAGTTCCTGGGAGGCCAGAATTTTAGACATGAAGCAGGCAGTGCGATCATGGCCCTGGAGTACTAAGAACCTTGATGGTATCCAAGCACTACCAAGCACAACACCACATGGAGACAACACCACTAATCCAAGATCATACCAATCACCAATTAACAGAGAACTGAACTAAATTACATACAGAATCAGAATCTGGATTATTTCACTAGCAAACCATGGCTCTCTGGATAGGATTAGAAATGAGTTAATATTTTCCAAATAACACTGGGGCCGGGAAATAAACAGCTGTGGAAATCAAGCATCGCAACATTCTGGTTCTCATACACTCAAATACACGTGCATACTGCCACAGGCAATTGAAACAGGGATCAATAAACATTGGTGACTTTCACTCTGCAAATGTACCATAAAGTCATGTTTCAAAGAAAGAATGCCCTTCAAAATGCAACATTGCTCTCACACTCTCTCTCTCACACTTAATATATTAATATATATATTACAAACACACTGTATTTGATTATATCCACATAAAAGTCCACATAAAATCATTAATCTAGGCTACAGAAGACATTTTACACCCCTTATTTAATTCTTTTCACTTTTATATCCTGTCATTGTAAGTTATATCAATGCAACAGGTCATTTTATAACATGAAAATGCTGGTGTGTGATTCATCCCAATGGGGAATCGTGCCAAAATGACATCAGATTTGGCATCAGAGGGGAGAAAGAGGAAGGGGAGAAAGACAGAAGGAAACACACAGGGATCAATAAACCTCTGTGATTTATTCAGGCTTTAAACTAGTTGCAGATTTCGATATCACACTTCCAGCTGGAGGCCCAGCAGCTGCATGGACTTAAACAAGACCTCAAGGAAAAGTGCATTCGCACGACAGGAATAATGGTGACTCCATACACCAGCTTCAGAGCTTTCAGCCAATCCTTCAGCAGAGGATACGGAGATGGTTAGATCACTACTGTGTGATGTCATATAGAACGGCTTTTTTTCTTTGTATAGGAGGTTATAGGCTACATAATGCATTACTCAAATTCCATATAAAGTGCCTTTATTAACAACAGTGGACAAGTGATCTTCACTTTCCAATTTAGTCCAAGCCAGCTGTTTCGGGTCTTAGAGATGACTTTATTGATTGAGTAGTAAAGGAAAACCTCCAGTGTCCCGATGAGCCCAGATAATCATTAATTGTTCCTGCATAGGGTTAAAAGCAAGAAAGGCATAGAACGAGGCAGACGAGAAGCAGACGTACTTGTGGAATGCAACAGCAGCCTCAAGCTATCTGTGTTTATACTGGAGTTAACAGGAGGGAGAGAGCAGACTGAGCGACAAGAGATACATGTTCTGAAGCTTAGATAGAGAAGAATGTCGAAATAAAAAAGGATTTGACAAGATCTTTGAATCTTGTATAATGACCATCAGAGTGTGATTCAATTAGAATCACTTTAGGAGGCTGAAAATGATTGGAAACCTCTTATGAAATCCAGAAGCAGATCTCACAAAGCTACATTTCCCTACAGTACATTGGATTTGATTGCACTGAATCCTTTCCATGCACTCTTAGGGGAAAACCCATCTATCCAGCTCTGAGCAGGTCCACAAACCACAAACACTTACAATAGCATACAAAACCAATTACGGAAATCACATGCACCCAACCTGGCATCATCTGCACACAGTCTCCCTGTTATGATACATTTATGACCAACGATCTATAGGCACATCGTTCATCTTGTCTAAAGATAAAATATAGTGTTGGGACATGACATCTTCTGTTCAGAGACAATGAGAGCAAGTGAGAAAGAGCATCGCCAGTGGAGTTAATGTTTTCCAGATCATCCTCCCACAACTGAGAGTGCACAAGACGGGAGACAGGTGTCCACCAGTGACTAAGTCCACATTTCCCTTAAGTCAGCATTAGTTCCAGATTCGGAGCATTCTCCCTTTTGTTACTGGAAAATTGCACAAGTCCTGTCCAAGTCAGCACGTGCAACAGACATGACGTAGTGTGACTTGAACCCCCCCCCAGAGATGACCACTAACTTAACGTACAGTAACTGCAGGAGTGCTGAATTCTTCTTGCCACAAAAAAAACACAGGGACTCCAGAGGGAGGAATTACTCACAACTGTTTAACTCATGACTCCATATTTCACTGACACACTGACCTTTAATAAAATCCCTCTTAAACAGACATCAAGTTTCATTCTGTTCATTCCACAGGAATGACCAATACTGTATAATTCATTCTCTACATCAATGAGTTTTATACAGTGATAAATCATTACACAGGTCTTTACTAAGTGCTGATCAAAGGAAAATTATTATAATAATAAAGGCTTAGGTTTACATTAACCACAGAAGGAATTCGAAGAAGCACGAGGTCAGGAATTATGGCTCTGGATCAAACACACTGTCCCATAGCAAAGAAACTCCAATCTCTCCTTTGTCTCCTAGACAGAAATGAGCCATCTTTGAGACTTGAATGAGATTTAGGCGTTTTCTGCATCTTCTCAAATGTGTCTCAATTATGGCTCATCACCTCTAAATCTCAGAGATAGTTCATATTTGTCTTGTGTGCCACACATATTTTTTTTTGTTTCCCCAAAGCAGTGTTTCCCACACATAAAGTATACAGTATTTGTAAACTGTGTGTTTGGGTTCTCTGATATGTTCTAATATTATTATTATTATTATTAGTTCTTTATATTGAAGAATATATTCTGCTGAAAACATAATGCAAAGAATGGCTAAAATGCTTTGGGGTTTAAGTGAAAAGACAAAGAACAACAAAACCTTATTTCAGTCAAATCTAGCGGAGTCATGATATAGTGCCGAATTTATGGAGGGTGTTCATGTCAAACCGGGACTTTTGATTGTACAGAATAACAAAACTCATTTATGAGAGTAAAAACCTCCTTTATTTCTCGATATAATCCCCTACTATACTACTTATTCTGGCATTTCACTAATGCTTGGATACGGTCAAGGTAAAGTTTTCTCAGAACGCCGGAGCCATGATCGAACTGCCTGCTTTATATCTGAAACACTGGCCTCCCTGGAACACCTTTAACAGCTCAAATATGTGGAAATAGCTTGAAGTGAGGGCCCGACAGACTCCCAGCCGAGTTCCTGTAATGTGCAAGTGGTATTGGTAAATGAGTGTGTGTACAGTTCCCACAAACAGATGCATGTCTTCTGCCAGTTGGCGACAAGTGATCCGTTGATTTTCAAAGAATCAGGCGATACACTCACTGAATGGGAGCAACTGCAGTGGGCTCTGAGCCACCTCGTCCTGGATCGTTCACAGATGTTCAGCCTTCTTTCCAAAATATAATGTTTTACTTCAGCTGAGAGTCGCATTATCATACTGTGCTTGATGTCTCCTCTAATGTCAATCAGTTTTATGCGTTCATTCACCAAAACATTTTTTAAAGTCCCAATTTGATCTGACGTCCGTTGTAGAATTCTAAATATTTAAGATATTGAACACTTACTTTTTTTGCTTTCGTATTTTCAATTTCTAATTTAAAAAAAATCTTTTTTTGTGTGTTCTCAGACCTTTTTCTCCTGCTTTTTATCAACTATTTAAATCTTCATAATTAATTGAATAAGTCTAATTCCAGAGCTACTAGATCCTTCACTGAAAACATTTGTGAATCATCAATTGCAAAATATTGCCTATTCAAAACACACAGTATGTTACAGTAGGTTCACTTTGTGCAGTTGGATCACATGACTGAAACTGATGCAAGCCAGATTCTGTTCTGGAACATGGAACGAGACCACCTCACTTAGATGGTAATACATCTTTTTTTAAATATATAATATTTTAAAAAGCAATAAAAAATGTTAATGTAAAAAAAAATAAAAAGTTTTTTTTTATTCTGTTGGAGGTTACGATGTCATAATGATAGATGTGTGTAACGTTATTTGCCTGGATATTTTGAACAATTCTGCAGAAATTACATTTAAAAATACTAATACTGTAGTAGGCGGCGCGGTGGTGTAGTGGTTAGCACTGTCGCCTTGCACCTCCAGGGTCTGGGTTCGATTCCCGTCTCTGTGTGCATGGAGTTTGCATGTTCTCCCCGTGCTTGGTGGGTTTCCTCCGGGTACTCCGGTTTCCTCCCACTGTCCAAAGATATGCAGGTTAGGCTAATTGGCGTTCCCAAATTGCCCGTAGTGTGTGATTGGGTGTGTGAGTGTGTGTATGTGTGTGTGCCCTGCGATGGATTGGCACCCTGTCCAGGGTGTACCCCGCCTAGTGCCCGAAGTCTCCTGGGATAGGCTCCAGGTCCCCCCGCGACCCTGAACACAGGATTAAGCGGTATAGAAGATGAATGAATACTGTAGTATGCATAATTTTTTGCTTTTAACTTAGATGTTCCTGACAGCCTCCTGGTTCAGTGCTACAGTTGCCAGAGTAAACATGTGCCGATGTCAAGTTACTAAAGTGACAAAACGTAAACATTGCACGGCAGGAAACATTCCAGCAAAGGAAAATCTGCCTTTTATTAATGAGGCTTCTTTAAAACGATTTTGATCAAACACCAACACTTCAGCCTCCCATGAGCAAGCTGAATGTTTATTGATGTTAAAAACTCTTCTGTGCAGCGGATGCTCTTAGACAGGCTCCACTGATCTGGCTTCTCCAAAGCTTAGAATCCATGCCTATCAAAAAAAATCTGCTTTTCTTTCACTAATTGTTAAGATTAGCTCACAGAATGTTGAAACTGGCAGTTGTTTGACATTGTACGTAGTCAAGTGTGTACGTAAATTGTGCACACAAACTCAATTAGGTTGTGTATAAAATGTCAGCTATGACAGCCAGAGCTACTCAAGCACAGCCATGCTTACTGTGAATTATTAACAAATATTTACTCCAATTTACTTCCTGCAATTGCATCTGATGAAATCTTTAAATGCAAAGGGACTAATATTTACTTTTTGTAGTTGGCTGAACTCTCCACGATGACCTTATTGCTTTCTTATTATCCCTTCTCATACGAATCGCATATGGCAGTAAATTGGTGGAAAGGGAACAAGGGGGTTCAGAAGCACATAGACCATTGGACTGGGATTAACTAATGACTATTACAGACATGTACAGAATCTGCAGTGTCTGCTGTTTCATATCTTCACGTATCACACAGCAAGAGAGACGGAGGTGGTACAGTATGTCCTCACCATTCAGCTGCAGATGTCTAAAACAGTACATCTTTTTAAAAATCTTTTTCCCTACTTAGATAAAGAACCAAGAACAAGCTTCCAGTGTTTTTCCTCATAATCCATGTTGGCTGGCTTTACAGTGATCAAACACTTATTCTACCTACAAAAGCACAGGTCGAATACACATCAAACGACATGTGTGGCAATGTCCCAAATTCACATGATACACCTACCATATGAGCCTCTGATGACAGTCTCATAAGTCAACGTGAACGCCTTTGAGGACACGCAACATTATGGGTAAAAATAAATAGTGCTCGTCCCAGGAGTCTGTACATCACCAGAACGAGATCTGCACAAGTTGTTCAGCATGCACAGAGATGAAAATCCACTTCTGGCTAATAGTCTTAACAGGGTAATCACGTGCTGCTATGCTGGCCATCTCAGCCAGGTGAGCCTCAGCGCCCTTCAGTTGATATTTTTCCTTTATATTTATTGTTGCGACACCTTTTTAAACACTGCTAGAAGCTGATTATGTAGAATAATTTAGTCTCATCTTCAGGGGACTTGTCATTGAACCAACTGGTGTGTCTGATACTCACTCACTCACTCGTCATGCTTAATCCTGAATTCATGGTCATTCATGCATGGAGCCTATCCTCGGAGACTTAGGGCACAAGGCGGGGCACTCCCTGGACAGGGTGCCAATCCATCGCAGGGCACGCACACATACACACACTACAGGCAATTTGGGAACGACAATTAACCTAACTTACATGTGGGAAGAAACCCACCAAGCAGAAGGAGAACAAGAAAACTCAATGCACACAGAGAAGGGAATCAAACATGACCTGGAATCAAACCCGGACTCTGATGGTGCAAGGCGACAGTGCTAACCACTACACCAATTATTGTAAATTTCCAAGCACAAGCTACAAAGTCACTTAACCTGTTAAAGCCCAGCAAGGACAGCCTGGGTCTGTTGGCGTGCTAGAAGAGCTGTTGGTGCAACTCCAATCTTGTGATCACAACCTCCATCCCAAATGTGACCTTGACAAAAAAGAAAAAAGATGACTGCTAGAACTTGCTGTTGAGATTGATCTACACTTCAATGTTAACTAAATATTTATAGACCTTTTTTTTTTTTTTTTTTTTTTTTTAAATAATGATAATTACCTAAACTATCAAGAATGACTCATTAAGCAGAAGTGAATGTTGGCTTTTGATATTAGTAACAGCATTTTGTTAAACAAAGGGGGCAGGTGTAGCTCAGTGGTTAAAGCATTGGACTACGGTTCGGAAGATCCCAGGTTCAAACACCAAGTTGCCACTGTTGGGCCCTTGAGCAAGGCCCTTAACCCTCAACTGCTCAGATGTGTAATGAGATAAAAATGTAAGTCGCTCTGGATAAGAGCGCCTGCCAAATGCCTAAATGTAAATGTAAACAGAAATATTAATGCATTTAACAAATGACTACAAAGCACAATAACTGCAGGACTGAAAAGAGAATGTGAGAAAACTTAGCTCTATCATGTCTGAATAAAGAAATGAAAGACTATCATTGAAAGTGATTCACAACTGAGGTGCCAGTAAACATGGCCTCTGTGTTACAAAAACAGAAATAAACTGTTTTAAATTCATATTTCATAGCAGCAGTACTATTTAGAGAGAAAAAAAATTCACCTTAGCAGAGCAAAAATAAATAACTAAATAAACAATATGCAGCACACACACACACACACACACACCTACACACACACACACACACACACACACACGTCACGTACCACCACCATGTGACCACCTATGTTGCCTATGCCACAGTTTTGGATCACTACAATTTCAGAAATTGTGATGAGCCATGGGCAGTCATACAGTATGGTAGGATTGTGGCTTACGTGACCTGAAGTGATCTACAGCTTGCTGGCAGGGGATACCATGCTTTTTATAACCCGTAAGTCTGCCGTATGTCCAAACATAACCCTTGTCATTCAAAACCCTCCATAGTCAATCCTAGGCATGCAAGGAGGTTCCATGTCACATAAAGGCAGGGGTAGCTCAGTGGTTAAGGCATTGGACTACGGTTCGGAAGATCCCAGCTTCAGACCCCACAACCACCAAGTTGCCAATGTTGGGCCCTTGAGCAAGTCCCTTAACCCTAAAACTGCTCAGATGTTTAATGAGATAAAAATGCAAGTCAGGTGGTGTAGTGGTTAGCACTGTCGCCTTGCACCTCCAGGGTCCGGGTTCGATTCCCCGGCCAGGCTCGATTCCCGTCTCTGTGTGCATGGAGTTTGCATGTTCTCCCCGTGCTTGGTGGGTTTCCTCCGGGTACTCCGGTTTCCTCCCACAATCTAAAGACATGTAGGTTAGCTTAATTGACATTCCAAATTGCCCGTAGTGTGTGAATGAGTGTGTGTATGTGAGTGTACGTATATGTGTGCCCTGTGATGGATTGGTACCTAGCCATAAAACAGCATAAATTTGACATTGGGATGCTCTTCCTTTCTCTATTTGCTCACTACAATCCAATAAAAAGCCACCATAATCCAAGAGACGACTGGGACAACTTTCACATTTAAAAGCTTATTGATGTTCTTGGCTTACTTTCGTACTATACTGTATGTGAAGGTTTGCTAATACTATTGGTTAAAGCCTATGCTTCATAGGTAATAATCCTATGTAAAGAATAGATTAAGAGGCACCTACTGACACTACCATATTCAAAATGTTATAGATGAAAAATAAATCTATAATAAAGTAGAATGGTGTCATAACAAAGCCTTTAAATAATGCATTCTTTCAAATAATCCTACAGGTATAAGCACACTAACTAAATTCCCCTTCAGCTTTAAAAAAAAAAAAAAAAAAAAAAAAAGAAATATTGTCCTGACCTGGCTACCGCCCTCCTAACCCAACACACACATGCATACACCCATCACCATAAATCCATCTCCTTTCCTCTCTGTCTCTCTCTCTTTTCCCTAGTACACCTCTTAGGAATGCAGTCTATTTCCCTAAAGGAAGTGAGAAACTCAGCCCTGCCCAGGATCCCCCTTCCCTTTTTTTTTTTAGGTTACAGTGAACTGAAAAGCCCCTGTGAGCCATGGACCCCTTTCCTGCAGGTCCCACCCTCGATCTGGCCTCATTCCCATCCCTGCCACAGCTGGACAGTTCCCTCCACCACCACAGTGTACCTCTTGTCCCTCCATGCATTTTTACACTATACTGTATACTGTATGTGGTCCTAATGTATGGCAACAGTTCCATCTCCCCAAAGTCCAAGCACCCTCCTGTGCAGTTATTCTGTACCACTTGCATTCAGTTTGTTCAAATGTTTCATTTGAATCAGGAATATTTGTAATATGTTTAATACAAATAACATCATGAGTGACAAATTATATCAATGGATATTGTTAAGATTTGCAGAGTTTCAGATAGATGGATTCAATTGAGCCTAGAGATGGCTGTCAAAGACAAACTTCAATCCTGAGAGAGTGAAAGAGAGAATAAATGTGTCATTGTGTATCACAAGAAATGGATTCTGATTTTACACACATTCCTTCTCTCTCTTTCTCATCTCTCATTTTCATTTAACATGAAAAACAAAAATTCACAAATTCAAACTCATTGATCTGTCATAGCGGCGCGGTGGTATAGTGGTTAGCACTGTCGCCTTGCACCTCCAGGGTCTGGGTTCGATTCCCCGGCCAGGCTCGATTCCCGTCTCTGTGTGCATGGAGTTTGCATGTTCTCCCCGTGCTTGGTGGGTTTCCTCCGGGTACTCCGGTTTCCTCCCACAGTCCAAAGATATGCAGGTTAGGCTAATTGGCGTTCCTAAATTGCCCGTAGTGTGTGATTGGGTGTGTGAGTGTGTGTATGTGTGTGTGCCCTGCGATGGATTGGCACCCTGTCCAGTGTACCCCGCCTAGTGCCCGAAGTCTCCTGGGATAGGCTCCAGGTCCCCCGCGACCCTGAACACAGGATTAAGCGGTATAGAAAATGAATGATTGAATGATCACCCATAACACATAAATTGAATAACATTAATAACATTGATTAATAACTATATACCAGTAAACTGGTGACATGGTCATAAGCATCCAATGCTTATTTATGCCAGTGGGGACCAAAGGGGGGACCATTAGAAATCCATTAGAGATCCGGTAGAAAACTGTTGCTGCACAAACTGCTGAAAAACCGTTAATGCTGGCCTCTGATCGAAAACTATAAAAACACAACTTGCAGTGCATGTGGGTTAAGAAGCAAATAATCCCTGAATTCCTCAGATGTCAATCCAACTGAGCATCCATGGGATGTGCTGGAAAAACAAGCCTGATCCATGGATCCCCCCAACTCGCACCCTAGAGCCCTCAAGGGATCTGCTACTAATGTCCTGGTGCCAGACACCACTGCACCCGCCTGTAGGTCTTGTGGAGTCATGCCTCTAGGGGGGCCGTGCTGCTTAAGGTAGCACGAAATAAACCAAAAACCCACAGTGGCAAGAAAAAAGTAATGGAAACAACTGCAATTTAATCTTTTTTTTCTGCTTCAATAAACTGGTCAGGAAATTTGATCTGATTGTCAACGAAGTCACAATTAAAAAGCTGATAAAATACAAACAGTTATGATCTTTAGTGTCTTTATTAAATACACCCATCAAACCTACAAAGTAAAGGTGCAACACTAGGTGTCTCTACAAAGATGTCTCTAAAAGCCAACTGCAGTTAGAAGTTAGCCAACCTGGGGTCCAATCAATGAAATGATAATGGAAGTATGGCTTAGAGATAACTCAACTTGTAAAAACACTCAATGTGAGTGTGCTATTTACACGCAACAACTACTGTAATGCCGCACAAAAAAGAGATCCCAGTAGTCCTACAATCAAGACTGGTTGATTTTCATGTAGCTAGAAAGTTTAGATATGCAGCAGTCCACCGTTTGACAAACTGTCTACATACTGTAGAAACAATTTGGTACAATAGCTACTCTCCATAGACATGGCTGCCCAACCAAGATCAGAACAAATTCACAACACAGAATGCTCAGTGATGTAAGAAAACAACCCAGGCATAACATTTTTAAGGAATATTTAGTGCTGGATAACATCTCTGTTCATGAGTCAACTACAGTATACATCAAGCATTGAGCAGACACGGCATCCATAAGGTTTGCCAAAGTCCAAAGACCTTAACACTCCACAACAACACTATTGGGAAGATGTCCTTGTGGACAGTCGCACTGTTGCGTTCTCCACCAGGGTCGAGAGTTCGATTCCAACCTTGGGTCTGGGTGCATGGAGCTTTCATGTTCTCCCCATGTTTGTTGGGTTTCCTCTGGGTTTATGAGTTTCCTCCCACAGCCCAAAGACAGGTGTGTGTGTGTGTGTGTAAGCTCTACAATGGATTTGTGACTTTATTGAAAATCAGATCAATTTATGCAGTTGAAAATGATTGACTTACTTTCCTTGACACCTTATATGGTTTTAACATTAATGTTATGGACGGCAGCGCGGTGGTCTAGTGGTTAGCACTGTTGCCTTGCACCTCCAGGGTCCGGGTTCGATTCCCGTCTCTGTGTGCATGGAGTTTGCATGTTCTCCCCGTGCTTGGTGGGTTTCCTTCGGGTACTCCGGTTTCCTCCCACAGTCCAAAGATATGCAGATTAGGCTAATTGGTGTTCCCAAATTGCCCGTAGTGTGTGAGTGTGAGTGTGTGTATGTGTATGTGCCCTGCGATGGATTGGCACCCTGTCCAGGGTGTACCCCGCCTAGTGCCCAAAGTCTCCTGGGATAGGCTCCAGGTCCCCCGCGACCCTGAACACAGGATTAAGCGGTATAGAAGATGAATTAATGTTATGGCTCATTTCTTTATGTTCACCGCTACTTGTGTCTCAGCTTCTTTTTGACATGGGTCACTACAGTATTTGTGTGGCATATGTGTGTCACTCCCGTTCAGGACAGATTTATATTATGAACCATTCCAATTTTAGGCTTATTAGTGAATGGTGTACAATAAAATTCTATACAGCTTTTTATTCCAAAACTCTCCAGCCACAGAGGAAAAGAGGTCCAACATTATTTACAATCCTTCATGTTCATGACTTACTGAGGTTTTAATAAAAGAGGCCAGTCAGACAAGCTAATAACTATAAGAACTCAATAATAAATACAACTCTGATAATGGCGGGTCATTACTTCTCCCATGATTTAAAAAATCACAGACTCTATGCTTGGCAAAGCTTCACAGATCCCACATTTGAAAACCACTGATCTAGACAATGCCTGTTAGTGGCCAAACCTCTATTCCTGGCATTTACTACAGTATACATACATAGACGTGCCAGTCCCTGTAAGAGGGAGAGGCAGAGATTGAAACTTCTAAAACACCCTTTCCTAAGCACCAACATGGTATCCATAACAAACATACAATCTCAGACTCATTAGCACGCCTTCTTTTTGGTCTCCTTCCTATACACAAGCAGTGCCAGGTTTTTGCCAGACCCTAGAGCCAAGCAGGGCATCGGTGCCAGCTTGTCCGTGCACAACTCCTCCAGATACCACCGCTAAGATCTATCTGTGCGTCCATATTGCCAACTCTGGCACATTTGTGCTTTTGGCTGTTTGATCGGTTCTTACGTCCATCCTGGGGATAGTTTTTACAGGGGTAAAGAGAGAATTTATGCTGTAACAGATCTGAAAGCAGGTTTATTGCATTTAAACTGCTCTCACAGACCATAACGCTGGTAGCCGCACACTTGTGCCACTTTAGCACATTGCCAAAAAAGTGAAGTCATGCACTCTTTCAAAGTGTGTTATGGTAGATTGAATATTACCACCCTTATTACTTAAAACAATCACGTAAGAGTTTCTGTTTATACTGAGCATTTTTTTTATTTATTCCATAACACATGTATTAGATCTAGGTACATTAGCAGGAAAAAAATTGCTATTATTTCTTTTGTACAAAATGAGACAATACAAAAATACTAATACTGAACTTTGATACATTTGTAGATGCAGTTCTTTTTAAAAAAAAATTAATATGACAAATCTACAATAGTTTAGTAAGCTAAATACAAAACAATCTGTCAATCAATGCTTGTTGAAGCAGCAATTTGTAAATAACACAGGTCATGACACTGTTTTTTTTTATTTATAGTGGATATATCGAAATATGTTCAGAAATAATATTTTACATAGTTCATTTTAGTAATCTATACATTATTTATATATTTAAAAGAAAATGCTGAAATGATATGGACGGACTCGACAATGTGAGGGATGTGCAACATGTTGTTGGATGAATGGCATTGTGTAGATGCTCTCTATGGCATGTAAACTAATCGGTTTATTCGTGTATATAACACTGTACAGGTGTTAGTGAGAACAGTAGACATTATTTTAGATAAGAAAAAAAAAAAACAAAGAAAATAAATCCACAGTTTTCTTCCATTATTTTTCTTTTCTTCACATGGTAACAGTCCTTGGCACAGAGACGAGGACTAGGTGCAGAAACACAACGAGACACACACAATACAAAGTATCGCACTCGCACACATTCATACACATACACAAAAATGTGGCACTGTGGTGGGACCCCACACCTTGAACATGATGGGTTGGATGGGAGTCCTGGCAGGCGATTGAATCAACGCCATCGCTGGCTTTAGATACAGTTGGCACTGCCGTTGAGTGATTATGTGCTTGGATGGGGGAAGAATCCATCCCAGCCAGCAGAAGAGACTCGTTCAGCCATCCAAAATAAAATGTGCCAAGCCAGTGCAGTCTATACTGTAGGACTCTCCATCCCATCGTGTCCCATCCCGTCCCATTCCATTCTTCCCAAGATAATTCACAGCCACTGGATCCAGGTGCATGGCTCTGCCATGCTCTTTCAGCTGGGTGGCCATCTTTAGTTCACTACTAAAATGTGACTACCATCTTTTATCTACAACCCACCCCCCCATCCCACCCCCCTTGAAATCCCAGTAAAATGCAACATCCCTTAGAGCTAGGCTTCTGTGTGGATAGCTTAGGACAGCAGGGATGGGTCTAGTGCTTTGGAGTGGAGTGTCAGCATATCCTAATGGTATGTGAAGGCCACAACTTGATTGTACAGGACCCTCACATACCACAGCGTAAGAGTTCACTGGTATTCAGTCTACCACACACTAAACCTCATCGAGCGTCCTTAGAGCTATACCGCCCAGACAGCGAGTGGTGACGATTTATAATGATCGGATATAGTGCTATAAGTTATTCTTCTTTATACTGTTAAAATATCTGTGCTAGTAACATTGCAGGTAATAAAGTATCATTCCTACAACTAAGGAATTTGTTTTCTTATACTGGCGAAAAGGCCTTGGAGACAAGACAGAGGAAAAGGGGGAAAGAAAAGAGTGAGAGAGAGAGAAAGAAAAAACGAGAGGTCAGCCTCACAGTTCCACTTTTCATTCATTTACCATGCATCCTTTCATTCATTAGTACTTGGTTTGCTTTCCATCTGTCCCATTATTAATATGGCGCCTTAAAGTACTGCAAAGGCTCAATCAGTTCCTGCTGCTTTGGGAACAAACTCCCCAAAATGAATGACTTTTCTTGTGATTGTTTAGCTTTCATAAATTGGGCTCAAAAAAAAGAAACAGCAAGGTTTAGAATAGTACAAAAATATATAGAGTCTCAAAAACAAACAAAAAAAAAAGTCTCCATTTCCTGCCTCTACATTCTACTGTCAGATGAGAGAAAGAGACAGCAACGGTGAAAATGCTGCATCTCTTCATTTCACAGGTGGCTCTTCAGGTTCTTCAAAGGTATGATGGAATTCTAGGGATGTTTCCTCCCGAATCCTCGTCTCACACCATGTTGTGATGGTTGTTTCTGTCTATGGTGTCAGCGGAGGGCAGGAGTTCTTTCTTAATCGGCGATGGCGGAGGACTGACGGTCTTGATTTTGGGCTTAAACAGGTCCGACACATAGAAGACCTTCGGAGGAGACAAGAGAAAACAAAAGCAGGTAAGAATTAAGCTTTGAAGTGAAAGTGCAATCTTGATGAAAAGCATTCATGAAAAATAAACAATAACTTGTACACACACTACCGTTCAAAAGTTTTAGATCACTTTCTAACTCCATGATGGTTCCTGATTTTTATTTCTTTCTACATTGTAAAGTTTTGCTGAAGGCGTCCAAAAAATGCATGTATCTCCTTTGAACAGTTGATATTGAGATGTTTCTGCTACTTCTGCTCTGTAAAGACTTCATAACGCCTCTAATCTGAGCTGCTGTTAATTGGTCATTTTTCAGGCTGATAACTCTAAATGAACTTCTCGTCTGCAGCAGAGGGAGGTTTTGGTCTCGCCCTCCTGGGACGGCCTTCATGAGAGACAGTTTCATTATGGTGCTGGACGGATTTTGCAAATGCACTCGACACAATACTGTTCTTGCAAGAACTATTACAGAAAGGCCGACCTCAGTGTCTTACAATAACAACTAACTGTTGTTTTTCTTGTTGTTACGTAATTACCTAATTCCGTATGTGTTATTTTATAGTTTTGAAATCCACAGTATTGGTGTAGAATGTAGAAAATAAATCATTAAACAAAAACAAAGAAATTTGCAAGTGATCTAAAACTTTTTTAGTACACTCATATAGTATGTCTTCCAATTCGCACGTTTTTGCAACATGACTTGTAAAGCACAGCTGTCTAAAAGCTCCGTGATTAATAGGGAAATTATTACATCATTAATGTCGTCATTCACCCCATTGACCTGAGCAGCTCGAACTCAGCTACTTCCTTGTCTGAGCTCACACTCTGATAACAGCCGTCCAACAACAACAGTCTTTCAAAATCACTGACTCAGAAGGGAAGACAAATGCTTCCACTTGTTTCCTTGGGCCCCTTTAAGAACGTTAAGACAGAGTGAACTGTGTGTCAGAGGCATTGAGAAAGGAACAGATATCATCTGCCAGGCATGGTTGCATGGTCTAATGATGACATCACTGGTTTAAGAGGGAAATCAGGATAAGAAGTGTGCATGCCGCAACAAGCCAGGCACATCTAGGAGGATTCTCACGCAGTCTGGGAGGTCAAATTGGTCGTTTGCAACGCCACCTGGACTGGTGTATAAAGCCAAATTAATCGAAGTGCATTAGTGCTCTGACATCTTGGGCTTGGAGAAACGTAGATTATTTAGTGTTTCGGGCGGAGCTGATGTGAAAAGTAAGCCAACGAACTTTCACAATTCATATAAGCCAGGTTACAGTACACAAAGTCAAAAGTGTGAATCACTGCCATTTCAACATAGCTGCGGAGAGGATACAGTTGAGGTGAGGATGATGAGCAACATGAATTGGTGATTATTTTTTTTATGACTCATAAAATCCAAGAAAATCATTGGAATTCCTTTAAATTTCCATGAGATTTCAACAGGTTTGGTCTTACACACCCATGTGTTTGACTAAAGCCTGGGCTACAGCTGAGTGAAATGCTAATAGTGTGGAGTAACAGGTTCCAACAAGCCTGCCATCGCATTAACATGCATACGCGCACACACACACACACACACACACACATACACTGTATAATATAATAAAGGTTGGCATGATTCAACCAACAGCTTTTTTTTTTTTTTTTTCTTTTTTTTTTTACACTTCCTGCCATGCTATCGGTCCGGCCATATCATAGCTCAGAAATGGTAGGGGAAATGCATGACAGCTTAAAAAAGGGGGGGAGGGGGTTCCCTTTTCTGAGTCAATGACTGAGAGCGTGAGCTCTCAACCCTGCCAGTTTTACAGTTGAAAATTATGATGCCGGTTTAGTCTGAGAGAGAGTTCGGTGCCATCATTAACAGAAAAACCACTTTTTACAACAGTGGAATATTGGAGCCAGTCCCCTGCCGCCTGCCCTCTCTCTCTCTCTCTTTCTTGCTTCCCCCCTCCAAACCCACACACACACACTAACACACAAAGAGCGTGCCATAGTTTGAGAAAGGGCAGCCGGATCCAGTGTTCACAGTGCGGGTATACAAGTGTTCTTGATTAGATCATGGTATTTTCTATGTGACCTTTCGACACAAATGACATCAGAACACTGGAACATAAGCCCACTCACTAATTGTACATCTATGTCATTATCCCTCAATAGACTACATGATTATAATGAGCCCATGGGGATGTACCAGCTCTGCGGCAGATGAGCCATCGTTTTTTACGTGAATGACGAACACCATGACCTCTGCCATGTGACCCTAGGCGGTAATGGAGCTTTATCATGAAGGGAGTGCTTCCTGTGGCAAGACCCTCACATGTGAAAGTGCTCTTCCTCTGCACTGTTAGCCCATTGTGTTGGAAATGCTTCATCAGCAACAGGAACCAGTCTGGGTTGTGGGGCTTACGGATGCGTGCGTCTTCAATACAATCGCAGAGAAAACCAATAATCATAATAATAATAATAATAATAAATACATGAATAATATAATTAATTAATAAACCATGTGCTTAGAAATGGTATGCAAATGGAGCTTTCGATTTTTAAAAGCAATTAAAGTATGTGTTGTATGTCTGTAAAGTTTGTAGGCTCTGAAGTTAGTCATGCTTTCAAGCATGTATTGGAGTAAAAAATTAGATTTGCAAGTTGGCAAAAGAAAAATTTCCACTCTTTCATCTGGCCAATCTGAAACCGTATGAAATGGTGCTTTAGGGTTTCTTCTTTGGAAAAATGATGGCGTGAGTACAGTTTTGTAAGCCTTGATTCAAAGAACCTAAGTCTCTTTGCTTCCTGGTTTAGACTGTGTAATTTAAGTATATAAAGATATACAGTACAGTAAGTATGTGCAATCACACATGCCCTTTCTTAATCTTTAATTCAAACTAATACATTTCATGCTGGTGAAATTCGACCACATGGTGGTGAGGTGGAGCCATTAGGAGCCCAGAGTATACAGCATCTGATTCACACATGCACACAGACAGCAACTGGAAAAATAAACCCGTAAATATTTTACCATCGTATAGGTACCATGGTAGTCTGATACCTGTACCATGGTATTTTTTTAAGGTAATTTTTGGATAATATACTATGGTTTTACTATGGTAGGTACTTTGGTACAATGTTACATGTACTAAAGTATGGTACTGTACATGGTTCTGTCATATACAACAGTATGGTATGATGGAATACATATCATAATGTTGTCGAAAACATTTGATGCATTTATCATTAAATACCAATACCAACTCTTAATATTGCATGCGATAATATGGTACTGCCAGTAGTGCCGGTAGTATGCATTGACATACTGTATCTAATCATGGTAAAGTATGTACAAACATACCATACTAGATACCTTCTGAGCTTTGGTAGCCACTGTGGCAATCAGCAAGTACCATGGTATTCACCAACTTATTGTGGTACACAACATAGTACTACCATGGTACTCAATGACGCGCCACAGTACCTGGCCTGGTACTATGGCGATTACCATGCTAAGGGCTTTAATACCACAGTAATGCTATGGTACAGTATGTACTATGGTGGTACATACCATATTGAAATTTGTTATGGGAATTTATTACAATTCAACCATTGTGCCAGGGAATTATGGCAGTTGTAAAAAGAGAATCTGTTGGAATAGAAAAAAAATGGGATGTTTGAGCGTCTGAGATTTTTTTTTTCTTTTTACTAAAATGCATTACAGGAAAGGAGTATACAAAAACAAACAGCACTCTTGACTATAGGTTTAGTGTTAACATGCTTATAATAAACTAATAGCATGGGTGGTCTTCTAAGTGTTTAATTTAGAGTACAGGCTCTGCTTGTGTGTATATTGATGTACTGTATACTGCATGTGCAGCCTTTATTATATGTTTTTGGAGACATTGCATGAAGGTGCATCTACATAAAGACTGGAAAGACAGGATCAATGTTTAGCACATATTTAATCCCGGCTTAACTTGGGCTGATTTTAATGATGCTGTTAGGATTTCCTTGACTTTACATAAACACACACATTATTTTTGGCTCGCTACTGCATCCCTTGCCTGGCACGGCTCAAAAGAGTGCAGTAAAAGATGGAAAGCAAAACAGTTAGACGTATGGAAGAAAATGATAGGAGATCAGGATATCTATCTTGGCATGCAACGCAGCAAAGAAGAATTAAGTCTTATCAATGAAGAAACACCATTCCGGGAACGGTGACCATGACCCTTAGCGCTCTAGTGGAAAGCTGGGATACTGGAAGCCAGGAAGTGAAGAAAGAACAGGAGGAGCATGTATAGCGTGAGCGAAGAAATGAAGAAAAGCAGAAAGGAAAAGGCAGTTGGTGCGTTCCCTTCAAGCTGTTTCCTCTTTCATCTACCAATGACTTTCTGTAAAGATGATTCCAGTATGCTTAGTATGCAGGAAGAAATTTGGAAGTCTTGCTGCAAACATCTCATGGGTGAGGAGGATGTGATGGCTCTTCAAAGAAAGCAGACTACTGTGGGTTTTTTCATTGGTTTCTCAGACAAAACATAAACCACACGTCCTCTTGCTCGGCTTGTGACTCCGTATTTTTGTGTATAGTGTGTATTTGTTAGGTTCTGGAGATCCTTCGGGCTTACTTTCTTCATAGATGAAACTCCACGTCTGGAGTTTGCTTTCATCGAGCGCAGCCCAATGGATTGACGATACTCTGATTGGAACTTTGTCAGCTTCCGTCACCATAAACATTATGAGTTGGTTCAAGTTAATGAGGAGCAGACACGAAGCCTGTCGGCAGCTCCGCACCACTGCCGGAGCTCACCAGAACACACCAGTTAACAGCCAGGACTCTCTACTTCAAAGCTTAAACTCGTCGCTTTAAAGTCCTTGGTATCTTATAAGGAATACAAGATTCCGTCTACCTACGTGAGAAAAAAACTCGGCTTCACTTCAGAATAAACACCAACACGAACATGGAAGAAGTGGTTGGTTTAGACGCTATGAAGCTTCAGTCATGCCTCAATATGGTGTGAAACGGTCCAGCATGTAACGGTCCAGTTTGTATTAAATGATAACATTAGGTTTTGGTTATGTTTTCATTTGTTCAGCAGCCACGTGCACTGTATGTATTTCCCATATGTTCCCACTGAACTCTTGCTGTTAGAGATACTCTAATTGGGCTTTCCAAAGTGTTCGCAGATGTGTGCGTGTGAGTGCAGTGGAACAGGCAGAGGCGGAGAAAGGGGAATGGGAGAGATTCCAGCGCAGGGTCATAAAACCATCGCACGGACACAGCCTTAATCTACAAGACTGCGCTCTCACTCTTTCTTTTAACATTGTTTTAGTGCTGCGTTGGTTGTCAGACATGCACATTGACTTTTAGAGAGGACATGATTCGGTAAAAGTTAAGTTGAGGTTCATTTTAATGGACAAGCTTTATTTTACTATAGAAAGCGCTAGTTAAATTGGAAAACTGTTTGTTAGATAAAAAGGGTCGTCTTCATGTGGTGGAAGAAAAACAAGGGATATGAGCCTGAGAACCATTTGGAATCATATCCTTTGGAAAACATATTTGTAATGACCTCAGTGTTGCACAAATAATTGGAAAGGATGTGTGTTAACTAGTTGTGTACTACCAAATGTAGGGGACAAAAAGAAAACAGCCAGAGTAAAATTGTGCTTTCTGGGTAATGGAGTCCAGCAGAAACTTGACAACATGCGGCAACCGCTGACAAACGACCTGGTACATTTGGAGCATACAGTAGGAACCTTGCCAGGACTTTGTAATCACCACGGTAGGCTCTGTGAGAACACTTTTCATTTGAATGCCACTAACAATTTCCATGTTTGCCTTTGCCCCCCCCCCCCCTGTTCAGAGGCAATACTAAGGCAGTTACGAGCTGGGCAAAGTGGTTTTAGGGTTGAAGATGATTTGGGGTAATAGTGCTTTCACGGTCTCATGCCCTGCTGGTTTCCAAAGAATTGGGTTTTCATGTTGAATGAGTCGAATATAAAAAAAGTTTGTTAACAGAGACAAACAGGGGTTAAATGGAGGAGAGGGTATGATCTGGGGAATGTCCTGGTCTGTCTCCAGTGGTTTGGTTTCCAGACTCCAAATGGTCTCTGTCCTCACTTTGACATGAAGAGAAAAACAGCCAATGATAATGCAGCTCTTGAATGTCTCTCATTGTGGCGAGCACAGACCTTACCACACAACACTTCCGGTCTATCGGAGGACAAAGAGAATTCTACAAGGAAAGATTTCTCAGTGGGAATCGTATTTGGGGTGAACATGTCTAGTTATAAACTTATGGTTAAAAATAACAGCGCTAGAAAGAGCAGAAAAGAGGCACGGAGCCTTTGCATGGCTGCTCTCAGCACGTGGTTTGTGTTTGTGGGTGCGACGTCTGCTGTTTGAGGCTGCTGCTGCAAACAGCGTGTGTAAGTGTATGTGAGTTGAAGCTGGTGGAAACACGGCGCCGTCCTCGTAACGTGAGTAGCCTTAACCCTTAGGTTTTATAGCGAGCCAATTTAAATGTGAAATACTGCTTGGGATTATTTCGTCAAAGTGCTCGATTTAAAAATGTATTTTATTTCCACCTATAGGGCCACGGCTCTGGCCCCTTGGGGGCATGGCTCCGCAGGGCCTTTGGGGGATGTGCTGTGGTGTCTGGCACCAGGATGTTGACATCAAATTGAGGACCCTTGGGTGCTTGATCAGATTGGGATCTGTCGAGTTTGTTTGGAGGCTAGGTTAACAGCCTTGGGCCCTTTGCCGATTAGTCTCCATGCACAGTGGGGTGCACTGGGTGTTCTGGTGACTTTCTAGGGGGCCAACATTGACTTTTTCCATCGAGTTGTGCAGCATTGGCTTATTAGAGTATATAATTAAATAAGGAAAAGCATGAAAGTCGATGTGATGTACTTACTATGCAGTATGCCACCAGCGACCCTTGTACAAAGCCAGCGAGCACATCAGTGGGATGGTGCTTATGGTCCGAAACACGAGACAGACCGGTGTAGAAGGCCATCATCAGGAGAGTGAACTGCACCAGCGGCCTCAGGAGACGAGCGCCACGCCACGTAAACCGAGACTGCAGGTAGAACTGGAAGAAGAGACGGAGGGAAAGAAGACAGAAGCTTCCGCGTTAAAACAGGGCTGTATTTTTGTTTAGTAGATTCTACGATATGGGTCAGTTTGAAACCATACAGTTACATGTCACTGGATGACACTAGCCTCAAAACTTGAGTTGAAGAATTGCAACCATGTGACGGGTTCCATAAATAAGTCTATCAGACAGCTGTACAAACAGCTACATACATACACTCATATTGAACAAATGCTACGATATACTACATTATTATACACTTTATAGAATTATACATTTCATAAATCATTCAATCTTACAAATGTTTTTATACATTTTTTTATTAATTTTTTTTTTTACATTTCTTCATTAATTCGACTTGTAGCATGTGTCTAGGCTTGGATGTGTCCGTGGAACATCACAGATCTCAGAGGGATTTTCTTCATCGTTTCTAGCCTCCTTGACCCGAAGACCTTGAGAAAGAATGCATTTTCTGGGAACAGGAAGGACCTCTGGATCAAGAAAACACCAGCAGTCAGTCGAGAGCGAGAGATGATAAGGAAGTAGCAGGTGGGGGCCAGCAACTGGATGACGCAGTGTGATGTTAAAAGCAGACAGATCTCACGGACGGGTCAGTGTGAACGCTATTCATTTCCTGTATTCGCCAGCCAAATGCAAGGCATTTAGGTGAGATGTTAAAGTAACTCCTGTTACACCGACATCATAAAAGACTGAAGACCAAAGTGTCAGACAAAACAAACAACAGCACAGAAACATTAGCATTGCCGGCTAAGGTGTGGACGAGGCCGGTTTGGTCTTCCTGAACGATTTGCCGTTCACATTGCTGCTATTGTATGCGCACCAGAAGGAAAGGATCCCTCCCTACGGATGTTTGGAAACGGAGTTTCCTCGCTGCTTGTAGGATGGGTGGAGCTCGCCGCTCGCCGGCTAGCCAGACGGTAACCCGTAGCCTAAAAATACATCTTTTTTGTTCATTCGTTCATTTTTTGTTCTTTTTTTTTTTTTTTTTTTTTAAATCATGTTAAACGAGTTCAGCTAAAATGACACAAGAGAATTCTGCATATTGAAAACAGTCTTGAGTCTAATCTACTAAGCAGGTCTGCTAATTCCGCATTCACAAACAGCTTGGGGCAAAATGGTAATAAAAAGATAAAAGTGATTGAGGATGTGTGTGGGCACTAAGCTATTACACAGTCTTGTTAAAGCATGGATTACGGTATCCTGACTCAGCATCTGGGAAAAAAAAACACACCATCCAGCATCGCTTTCCTGGATTGCTTTTCTTTCAAGTAAATTCAGCATGCTTGTAAAGGGAAGAAAGCCAGTTTCTATAAAAGGCCACTTTTTGTTTTTGTTTAACTGAACAAACATGAACTTAAATGATTTCAGTACTTACTGGATCTAATTAAACGTGTTCTTACTGTACGTGAAGAATTTTATTGCTTCAAACTATTCCACAAACACACTACCATTATCGAACCTGTGATTTCCCGTAAACACCAAATATCTCAGGTTTATAAATCCACAAATATGACCAAAGCTTTATTGTATGTTGTTGCTCGTATAAACCGCCCTGTTTCGCTTACAGCCAGGGAAAACCAAGGGATATTCTAACCTAAACCTCCGAGTTATTTAAACTGCTGACTTGCGGATACTTGCCATTCCTATGGCTAAAATAAAAGAGTAGTATGCATAGAGGAATTAAAAACAAACACATAAATAAAGCACCCGAACACGTTCTCATGGAAAACGAACAGGATGCTGTCTGTCCTAAGAATTGCGGCCTGTGGCGGATTTGTCATTAAGTGACTCAGTAGTGCCAGGTCGTAAAAAACGTACAAAAGAGGAAAGAATAATCTCTTCGAGAGCATTGAGTTATAAAAAGAAAAAACTTTACTAGTCATGGGATAAAATGAGCTTGAGAATGCCCTTTCTCTGTCTTTCAACTGTCATTTACCCTTAAGGATTAGGTATCAAAGACTACGAAGGTTATGAGTTGCGTCATGTCATTTAGAGTGTATGTACCAGGACAGTTAAACAAAGTGCACAACAGGAGTTAATCTAATCTTTTTAATGTCACGTAAATTAAAAGACACGAACTCTCGTCATTTTCTCACCCAGTCTTCCCTTCTGGCTATCATTACGAATGCTATACAATGCCAGGAATGCCCTTGATTTCACTCTGAACATAAACAACTGACCACAAAACAAACAAGTCAACCAAACCCTTGGGACAGTACACACCATGAAGAGATTAGCACACACATACAGTACATACACACAAACACATACGCAGGACTGGAATGTGACACATCCAAACCACATCTAACGGCTGAACTTGTAAAACTGGATGTAACGCGAAATGATCAAATAACAGTAATTAGTTCCAAAATAAGCAGATGGAGGAAACAAGCAGAAAGGGCGCCGGGAATTAGTCAAGCAGCACTTAGTAGGAATAGCAGAGTGACGCGTCCTAGCCTGGAGACGAGCATTCTGGAACATCAAGGACGTGACAGTGTAGCATCCCTGCAGGGCTCCATACAGTCCCTCTCGGCTCATTGATAACACGAGTGTGCTTGGAGACACACTCTTCTGAGTTCAGATAGAGCCCGAAGCTATCAAAGTTCTGATAAAGTCAACGTGGTGAAGACGTCAAGACACCAGCATTCGGAGCCCTTGATCTCCTAAAACCTGTCGGGAGCTGGGTGTGGATGGAGGACAAAGTGTGTCCTGATACTGTCTCTTATCCCAGGGTGTGGTGTAACACACACACACACACACACACACACTAAGCTGAGACATAACACACACATCGAGGAGATAAAATGCTTTGTCTTCCTAGGATTCTCTCACCATACAGTACATGCATTGCCTGCAGGCACATCACATGATACACTGTGTAAGGGTGGGGCAGGGGGAGTCTGGCTGGCCCAATGGAAAAGAGAAAAGTGTATTTTTAAACTGCTGGTAAGTCCTTGGACTCAACACATAGCTATGAACAAGCCCTGAAATCATACTAAACATTTGGATCTTATGGGAGAATCTCTATTTTGATGAAGTGGAAACGTAAGTAAAGGGAGCAGATTTTCAAAAAAAAATTATTAAAAAGTGAAACAAGGAAAAGATTGGTTTTCGGGATTGTTATGATGCATTGTTCCATACAATCCTCTTGTTTTGCTCTATGAGGTGATCAGGTTTGGCAGCACAGTTTGACTTTTCAGCTTTAAAGTGCATAATTCACTTTTTATTCCTTTTTATGCTGCGTTTTTTTTTGCTGGCCAGCTTCCACATTAGTAATATTGTTCCGTACCTGAGTACACTTGTGTATCTTTAATACAGCAGGTGGCGGTATGCACCTAGTTGCTTAAAAAATAAGTGTACAAGAATGTCAACTTTCATGTTCTGCCAAATAATATTGATATTATTAAAAAAAAAAAAAAAAAATCAACTGTGACCTTCATACTTTATCAGCCATGGTTGTGTAGTTCATATGAAATTGGCACATGCAAGCACATAGAGCTTTTGGAGGATAAGCTTCGGTTGGCTTTCATATATAATTTGTTCAATGTACACTACTCCACGCCCATGTCCGATATGGAGTGTTCACCGATTCCCTGTTCACTTAATCTGGGTCCCCTATTGTGAACTCTACACTGGATGTGATGACCAAAAACAAGCACTTCAAAGAGCATCACTCTGGACATTCATGCCTTGGTTCATCTCCATGAGTCTCAACAGTGCCCCATCATTTCCTCACTCTACCAGCTAACGTGTGGTTTGGGCTCTACACGGACGCCTCTTTCTTACTCAAACCCAAACCAAAGAAGTAAGCGAGAGACCAGACGTGTACAGAAATCCCCACAGACTACTGCGCCAAGTCAGAGTCAATCACTCTAGTAAACATCACTTAGATGATGTTTAAAGATCCTCATAAAATCCTATGGAAAAACGGGGGAGGAAGGCACCACATGATATGCAGCTTGGCAAGGAAACGAATCAGCAATGGGGAACGCCTGTTAAGATAATACCATTATAGACAATACAAATACTTCACAGAAGATAAAGTACAGTGTGTGCTATAATGCAGTCCTTTGTGTAGGGTGGAAATCTCTCTGGAAAGTAGGACAGTCAAGTGTCAGATGTGGAGATGGTGATGAACTTTTCAGGCAGATAGAAAGAGAAGAAAATGAACCGTGTCTCCTGTGGACTAGAAATCAACATGAGAGAACGCAGAATCACAACCATTAACTTTTCATGGATTAATTTCTTACTGTCAACCTCTGTCAATGTCTAATCCTTACCAGCATCATCAATTGATTTATCTTCTGTAATCACTTTATCCTGATCAGGGTCACATTGGCCCCAGAGCAAATCCTGGGATATAAGTACAGCATATAAGTACATTCAGTATAATACTGAACTCAAAGGGCTTTTTAATTTTATTATTATTAAAGGGGACCTATTAATTTATAATTTATATGTTTTTTATTTTTATGTTTATATTTTTGCTTACTTTATGTTTTTGTCATTTTTATAAATTCCAAGGAGTCTCCAGTATGTATAACAATAACAACAACAATAATAATAATAATAATAATAATAATAAGGCGGCGCGGTGGTGTAGTGGTTAGCACTGTCGCCTTGCACCTCCAGGGTCTGGGTTCGATTCCCGTCTCTGTGTGCATGGAGTTTGCATGTTCTCCCCGTGCTTGGTGGGTTTCCTCTGGGTACTCCGGTTTCCTCCCACAGTCCAAAGATATGCAGGTTAGGCTAATTGGCATTCCTACAGTAAATTGCCCGTAGTGTGTGATTGGGTGTGTGAGTGTGTGTATGTGTGTGTGCCCTGCGATGGATTGGCACCCTGTCCAGGGTGTACCCCGCCTAGTGCCCGAAGTCTCCTGGGATAGGCTCCAGGTCCCCCGCGACCCTGAACACAGGATTAAGCGGTATAGAAAATGAATGAATGAATGAATAATAATAATAATAAAGAGGAAAAACATTCCTTACATATCACTACATGTCCTTTTCCCATTTTTTATATTGACAGTTAAGGCTCTAATTTACTGATCGGAAGGTCGGGGGTTCAACTCCCAGCACCAGCCAGCTGCCACTGTTGAACTCTTAAGTAATGCCCTTAACCCTATCTGCTCCAGGGGTACTGCATCCTGGCTGACTTTGTGGTCTGACATTAGCTTCCTAACCAGTGGATGGGAAATGTATTTTTGCTATGCTGTAAGGTACATGTGACAAATATTTGAATGTTCAGTCAAGATTTCCACCCTATTGTGACTTCATATAGGCGGCACGGTGGTGTAGTGGTTAGCACTGTTGCCTTGCACCTCCAGCGTCTGGGTTCGATTCTGGCTCAGTGTGGTTTAGCAGTGGCTAATTTACATAGACACACAATTTTGGCTGCGGCATTAACACACACACACTTAGGTTTAACTCTGAGACTATGGGACCGTTAAAGGAAATAGAAATGTACTGTATACTTTCGGTCCGTTTGCTATTGATTATTAAACTGATACCACATTTAAAAATAAAGCCATCATAAAAACGATCTTCTGTGTCAAGCAGTAGTCATAGATTTGTGCACATAGAATTAACATCCAGCACATAATTATTTTTTCATGTTCTTTTTTTGGATATCAACTGCTATGGTTCCTTCCATATCAGATTCCAGCAGTGAGAGTCGTCCATGCACTAGGCACTTGGCCTCTACTTTGTGCCTAATCACTCTGCTCAAAGTGCACTAGATGGAAAGCCAACCACTCATGAAACACTGTCAGTTCTGTGAGACCAACAAAGCCGTCAAAGTCGCACATTAATTTAATGACCACTCGGAGTGTATTAAGTTGATCGCTTTCTGAGTTAAAACAGCTTACCTCTGTTGGCCCTCTGGCCACATATACAGATATTTACACTCGCACTCACACATGCTGCCCCAGGGTCTCGCTTACACAGAGCTGGCGGCGCTGCTGCCACGCTCTGGCCTCTCTCACACTCCCACTTAATCTTTCCAAACTCTGGGAATGCACAGCTGGCCACATTCATTAGCGAACAAGACCCTCGGCCCCCACATTTCATCTGCCCTACCTCGGTGCTCTCTGGGCTACAGCTGAGAGGGAGGGGGTGGTGGTGTGGCATCCAGTGGGAAATGCCTGAGTAAGAAGAAAAGGAAACCAAGGAAAAGGAAAAACAGGGTGGACCTAAGACCTGAGGTGAGACTAACGTAATAGGTTTGAAAGCAGGAAACGGTTTGATCTATAATGTGGAAACGTGAGAACGCTTAAACAGGAAGAGAATGGGTGTGTGCGTGGCGTGTCTGAAGTGGCTTTCAGACTGGCAATGTGTCTAATTAACAGAACACTCGAAGCACTTTCTTTCAACAGGTGGCCATGAGCAAGAGAGAGAGAAAAAAGGAATTAGAGGAGAGAAGAATGATGGGGAATCGACTAAGAGTCATTTTCATAGAGATCGATAAAGCGAATCCAGGCAGCTTTGCAAAAGAAGAACATCTGGGGCACAAGATGATCAAGAAAAAGGTTTCTACAGATTGTCCTCAATAAGAACAAAAGACACCGTGTCCACTTTTCAGGACCAGCCATGAAGCAGGAAAGCACCTGAATGTGTTTATGCGTGTGCTTTTGTAATATACTTACAGCTAGATACAGCATGGTGTACATGGAAAATGAGGCATGTCCAGAGAAGAACGATTTTCTAAAAAAAAATAAAAAGACAAAAAAATAAGCACATTTAATCCAAATATTCATTCAGGTGCGCTATCTAATAATTCTGCGTGTCTGATCTGAATTAGAGAGAAGTTTACTTGAGGCATGTTTCATGCTTTTCTTTCAATTTTGTCTAATTAATTTTCACATCATACTGATTACAGTGGAACAACAAAATAAAGATTCATAAACGTTCTCAAATTTTCTGAGTTGAGTGTGGAAAGACATGCAACTTGGAAAACATGCATGATCTATCATTCCTTGTGCACAAATATAGTTATGGAAAATGGAAGCAATACAAAACGTACAAAGTAGGGAAGCAGAAAGTAAGCAGAGGTGTCAAGTAACGAAGTATTTGTACTTCGTTACTTGACACCTCTGCTTACTTTCTGCTTCCCTACTTTGTACCTTACTTAAGTAGAAATTTTGGGTATCTATACTTTACTGGAGTAATTAATCTTCAGCCGACTTTTTACTTCTACTCCTTACATTTTTAAGCAATTATCTGTACTTTCTACTCCTTACATTTTAAAAATAGCCTCGTTACTCTATTTTTTTTATCAGAACGCGCACCCCCCCGGTCGCATGATAAGAACGCGCACAACGCACATTCCCCCCCCCCCTTCGCATGATCAGAAAACGAGACCTTAATGCTTTTGTCGCCCCTCACGGTACTTTTACTTTTATACTTTAAGTAGTTTTGAAACCGGTACTTTTAAACTTTTACTTAAGTAAAAAGCTTGGGTTGATACTTCAACTTCTAAAGAAGTATTTTAGTATCTATACTTCTACTCAAGTAATGAATGTGAATACTTTTGACACCACTGAAAGTAAATAATTGGTTAATAAATACTTAATGATTGTTTTTATTAATGAATGTTTTCGATTCTTCAATTTGACTGTTTCCGCAAGCAATCACATCTTATTACGATTTGTTTAAACGAAATCCCTGCCTTAACATCTCACTCAGTGACTGAATGACTGAGTACAAGCATGTGCAAGCTACGCAACTCACCTGGCCTCCTGCACCCTGCTGGGGTCGCCCCTGCACACATACTCGGTAATGTAACCAGCGGAGCAGTTGATTTGCGTGTAGTCCGGGTCGCACAGGTCGAGAAAGTGTGGTCTCATGCGCCCCACAGACACCTTTGCGATGTCCGTGAACGACTGACTCACAGCGCAGCCGAAGATGAACACG
This sequence comes from Channallabes apus, assembly GCA_030522415.1. Taxonomy (NCBI): domain Eukaryota; kingdom Metazoa; phylum Chordata; class Actinopteri; order Siluriformes; family Clariidae; genus Channallabes; species Channallabes apus. Next base: position 21,631,622 of record CM060128.1, on the reverse strand, counting down.
CCTACTTGCCGGTATAGGGTGGAGATGTAGGGGTTTCCCACGAAGGAATGTGAGCCATGATTCAGATAACGGATCCTATAGCACTCGCCAATCACAATCTGTAGGCCAGAAAGAAACATCAGATATATATTGCATAATTTGCTTTAAAACATAATCACATGCTGGACACATGGGTTTATTACAATTAGAATAAAAATTCATAATGGTCAGGTGTGGGTCGTGTTCGGCATGCAAAGTTTGTGTTGTGATGTACATGCATAAGTAATTATTGGAGCATTCCTTTATGAAATTGGTGTGTAGTGATAATTAGTGAGAGAGAGAGAGAGAGACAGAGAGAAGGGAGAGAGAGAGACAGATGAGTGAAGGGATCAGGAGAACAGGTTTTTGATACTGGGCATGACCTGCCTCTCTTGTAAGTGGTGACATTTAGTGATACACAGAATGGAATTGAGGGTGACCTTATCTTAACGTAACAGAATAATAAAAAAATAAATAATAAAAAAAAACCTGGATATACAGTGTGTGTGTATATATATATATAATTTTTTTTTCTTCATTAAATAAACGATTGAATGGAATCCTTTATTTTTCCTTTATGATGGAAACAGAGCACACGGGGACATTCATGCACTGTTTGGAGAGACAACGACGTTTTCTGGTTGGAATTACTCGTAACCCCGATTAAAGAATTTCATAACCCAAATGAATCAGGTTACACCGGAGAAGCTCCGATATCATGGATCTTTGCCAAAACTGTGACCTGGATTTCAGGAAACTAACTTCAGCTGTCACAGATGCTATTATAAGTCCTCGCCAATCTAATAAAGAGCCGTCACCAGACTGACAGCTGCAGGGTTAAGTATGTCAGCCAGCTTTGATCTGCTATCTCAAATAGAAATTGCGAATCAGAATTAAATGTGAGCCCCATACTGTTAAGGTCAGGGGCAGTTTGAGTCCCCACTATACTCAAAAGAGGTACAGTATTAAAAACCATTACTGATTTTCAGGTTCTCTTCATTCAAATTTTCCAGAATGGGGAAAATTACTCGCAATAAAATCGAGAATGTAAAACAAAAAAAAGAAAATCAGAGAAAAGACCAAAATGCAGAAGAAGAAGAATGAGAAGATGAGAAGCCCAAAAGCCTCCCCTGACCTCTCTCATATTAAGTTAGTTTGGGTTCTCTTTGTCAGATGGATATGAATGGTTTAGTTCTGGTGGAGTTTTATGTCCTGTGTTATTAAGCCACTAGTTATTTCGACTAGATCTCGTACTTCACTATTTCCCTGTGGTTAATTGGAGGGGTGAAGCTCTACTGTATGTCTATAGGAGTGGGGTTAAGGATGATATATTGGATATACATATATATATATATGTAAGAGGATCACTTACAGAGACGATGACAATAAGAATGCCAGCGGCAGAGAGTACGCCATCGGTTATGGTGTCTCCGTTTTTATAAGGATACCGGATGGACTGGTCACTGCAGTAAAACCCGCGTTGATACGGCTCGATCATGCTAGTTTCGACTAACAGGAAAGGCAGGGCAGCTACAGCGAGAGGGAAAGAGGGAGAGGGAGAGAGAGAGAGAGAGAGATGCTTCAGGTCAGTCACAGACAAACAGAAAGACACACGCACAGGAGGCGAGGTGGCACAGCACAGCACGCGCAGCAGCCGAGAATCATGGGATACGCCAGGAAAGACAGGGAGCTTTTGGCATGGAGGACCGTCCATTAAAAGAGCAAGGCACTAAACTAAACTAAATAGTTTCTCTGCATCAGTGTTTTTTTTTTTCAGGTCTATTATAAAGCACATCTTTTGATGTATATAAATATATATTGTATTATTTTAAAAGACATCCAGCCACATCTGCTATGTGACTACAAACTACCTTACATTCTATACACAGTACAGTGTGCCTCCACTCGTTCAGTGTCCTCAGCCTCCCATGCCATCCCCAGTCTTGCCTGGCACCATGCCTCCGAGTCTGATGCCCCCAGCTGGGGCACTTACACTGGCGAGGGGCAGGAGGATGCCCACAGCCATCAGCACGCGAGAGGGCACAGTGCTGCTCTTAAAGGTGTAGCGGATGCTGTCGTCCGTGCAGTAGAAGCCGCGCTGGTACGGCTGTATCGACGACTTGTGCAGCACCATGGAGGGCAGCATGACTGCGCAGAACACACACAAAAACACGCCGCGCATGACGTCACACACAAAGACTTACCTGGGATGCTGTGCTGCTCAGCATGATGTACATTTTTTTTTTTTTTTTTTTACAATCTCATTATTCATACAGAATATAGTAAAAAAAAGGAAATAGAGCGGCCTTAACAGTAATCCCTGCAGTACACCCTTATTGCCTAAGCACCTCTTATCCGCTAACTAAACGCAAATATACTACTGTATGCCTAGCATTCAAACAGGATAGATTCTCTGTGTCAGCATACACATTTAAAGAACTCATTATCTATGCTTTCAAAGCCTAAGCTTGAAACAATGAGTTCTAAATAGCATTAGCAAAAATCCTTTGAATAAACTCAACTTGAGAGAGCGCTTCAACAAACTTCAATGAACAACACTCTTAGAAGGAAAATGGGCTTTTACTTGGTTTGTTCCTCTTCCTATGAAGCTGTGTCTCAACCCTGGTCCTGTAAGACCCCCTGCACACTTTAGTGTTTTCTCAACTTCCAGAACAACTGATTTAACTAATCAGCAAATTAGCAGGCTTTTCTGAATTGAAGGTGGTGTGCCAAAGCAGGGAAAACACTCAAATGTGCAGGGCAGGGGGTCCTCCGGGACTTAGGTGGAGAAGATTTGCTCTGAAGAAACTTTGAAATGTTCGACAGGTTTGTTGGTGTTTTGCAGAAGAAGTTCAAGGTGGAACCGATTTAGGATTGTGAAACCTCCTATGCATCCAAAGAACCCTATTCCTTACATGTCAAGTTCTATTTGGGTGAACTTAAATCAGAATGAATCCAGATTGATCGGCGGCGCGGTGGTGTAGTGGTTAGCACTGTCGCCTTGCACCTCCAGGGTCCGGGTTCGATTCCCCAGCCAGGCTCGATTCCCATCTCTGTGTGCATGGAGTTTGCATGTTCTCCCCGTGCTTGGTGGGTTTCCTCCGGGTACTCCGGTCTCCTCCCACAGTCCAAAGATCTGGTTTATAGTGAAATTACGCTTAGTAAGCTAAGCTAACTCAGCTCAAAGATATATGCGTGGTCAGTTATACCACAAGATTAAACCAATGGCACATCTTTTTTTCTTTTTTTTTTCCCCAAATTTCCCCATAACTAACCAGATCTATAACGTACATTTATGAAGTGCAGATTTCTCAGGCCACTGTGTTATTAAGAAGAGGGGAAGAGATGCCAGTCTGGGAGCGGAGCCCGAAACGGCCTACTCGTTAACATCACCTGCAAAAAATGTCAGCTGACCCGCAGGAAAAATAAATCTAGATTTTTCAAATCAAAGCAAAGAAAACGCAATTGGGAGTTCTTACGCAGGTTTCTACGAAACGTTGTAAAATGTGTGAATAGCAAGAAAAACAAGGTTAAGCTTACATTGGCCACCCAAATCTTTGGAATAGGCTTTAGGATGGCAATAACGGCGAGTATAAGGGAGAGCTCTGGGTTTGTGTGGTTAGGACGAGAGGCCGAAACACACAGGTCAACGTAACAGCCAACTTTCATTTGGAAGCACTTTGAACTCTCTTTGGCTAGACAAATGCTGACCGTGAAAAAGGCATGCAGCACCAAACCTGATTCAAAATGACATACAGGATTGCTGAAATCCCAGTCCTGAAAGAATTCACACGCATGAGTTGGCGTTCAACAGATTCCAAAACTCCACAACATGCCTGAACCTTTCCTGTCTGCCATTTCACTCTTTAAACAGCGCAGCAAGGCAACTCTTTAAAGGTTCATTCCCGGGCTTCACCTGCGCAAACAAACCGTGTGTAGTCGCGACGAAGCACATTTATACGTAAGGTAAACGATTGGTGAGGGTTGGTGAGTTCACAGACTTGGAGGGGCTTCATGGGAGCAGGTTATGCGTTAGGGAAACGCCCAGTGGTATGGAGATTTGACATACTTGTCTGGATTCTTCCCGCACCTGTGTCAAATAGACTAGAAAGAACGCGCATAAGATGAACACGGATAAGTGTGTTTGTGTCTGTGTTTTGATCCCTCACAACCTCAAAAAGGCAAACACCGATCTTGGCAGGCAGAGGAATTCCAATTTGAAACAACTTATCAGAAATTTCCATCACATTGCTGTGGTTGTATGCAGACTGAAATTATGATGCAAATGAGCATGAGTGAGAGAGAGCGAGAGAGAGAGAGACTTTCAGTTCTCAGTCAAAGAGTGAGAGCAGGAGTGAGCGAAAGATAGATGGGGAAAAGCAATCATAGCTTCAGTGCATGTGGGAACTCCAATGACAGAGCGCTGACCCCTTACCGAGACTTAAAAATAAGCCCAAAGGCAGCATGGAGGACCTACTACAAAGCCTAAATAGGCCTGAAAGGAGTGAGAGTGCGTGTATGTGCGCCTCTCCAGCGAATGTTGATGAAAGGCTCTCTGTATATGCCCGCACTGCCAGCCACTCTATGCCAGCCTGGGATTGTTCAACCCATCATGCGATCACCATGAGAGACGGCTGGTATGTGGAGATTCTGTCCTACCCCTCCACACACACACACACACACACACACACACACACATGATCCCGCTCTCTTTCCCTAACCCTAATTCACTCCCCATGCCTGGGCTCATTTGCGTCACAGAAAAGAAGCTGTTGAGCTTCAAACGAAACAGCCTCATAAATAATAGGCTTATGCCGCTTTGCCTTAATGTCTCTCTGTCTTTCTCTCTCTCTGCTACTCTTAACTAAAAACAAGACACCTGAATTCAGCGGGGGATAAATCAAAGAAGAATAGAGTTCTAGAGTTTAGAGTTCACAGGGAGTGGGCAGTGCTTTCCTACACTGAGGAAGGTTTTTTGGTTTGGTGGAGAAACTTTCATTCACCATCCAAACACCCCTAAGGCACCTTTCTTTAAGAGAATAGATACTGTTCTAATTTGAACAAATGTAAAATCATCAGGGTGTGTGTCATAAGAGAACCTGAGAAGAGAAAGAGAGCTTTCCCAGGAGCCTGCCAGATCCGCTTGGTTCAGCCTACGAGCCGAGAGCACGGTGAGAGCTTGATGAAAATCATCTGGAGCCACAATGCCCTGGGGTTTCATCTCGGCGAAGCAAGCAACATATACATCCCACACACAAGCATACAACAACAATCAAAGACTGGGTGGCAGAGTGCAGTACCGCAAGGGAAATTTTCCTATTTGGGTTATCAGATGTGGGCAGCAGTTTCCACCAGCTGAAACGCAGAGCAGGCGACAGCAAGCGTCACGGGTCACCTTACTCTCAAGGCGGCACATCGGAGATACCAACATGGCATGGTAGAACGTCAGAAAAATGAAAATGACTGTTTACACAAGAAATAAGTGCAGGGAAATGATTTGCTGGCACGGTCTTATCAGACTTGATTTTTCGCTTTGCTGGAAGCGAGGAAGTTCAAGCCTAAACATGCGATATGTGGGACGAGTGTTTCCTCCATACTGATCATCTGATAACCAGGAACTGTGTGTCTGCACCAGCATGGAGCAACACCTATGACATGCATGAAGGTGAGCACATTAATCAGTCGTCTGGAGTACTCAGGATCAGACTGGCTAATGGAGGATATGGGGGGGGGGGGGGTACGCTGTCACGATTTCACCTCTTTAGCCCTGAGCACTCGGAAGCTGAATAGACGAATAATCATTATACCTGGATTAATCATTATTGGATGACAAGTGAATCTTGGGAAAGAGATTGTGAGACGTTTTTGGGTGCTGTGATATGCGCCACCTCATGAAACTTATGGAAAAATGGAAAGACAAAGGAAAGAAGAAAGACGGGTACAAAGGTGAAAGCCTCTAACCGGGGGAGTCTATCAAGAGAATATCCATCTATACTTGTATGTGAAAACATAGACGTTTGGGTCAGAGGTTCTGTTAAACCCACAATTGACAGCATTAAGATAGATCGGCAGAGGGGCAGAGGGTTAGAGGTCACGGGGCAGACCTGTAGCGCGATGATGCTGAAAGTAACTCTGGAGCTTGAAATCATAACTGAACAACGTGCTTTTTGTCATGACCTTGGAACAAGCCGAGTGACCATGCCGTGAAAGATATGAGAAATCTGTCAGAGTGCGCAGCTAGTGTGCTTAGGATAGCTCCTTTCATTACGCAGGAAGACTGGAGAGAACTGAAAGCATGATTTAATTGTGAGAACGGATGTAACATTTCCTTTGAATCACTTTGATCGTACATATTAAAAGAAGTCAAATCAATGAACTAAGTAGTGATTCATACTATATGTACGATGTGACGTCACGACCTGCTAGTGAAAGCTAGCGGACTCCTTTTAAACAGACATGGTGACGCAAGTGTGATTACAAGATCAGCAGGCAAGTGTGATTATAACCTGCAATGCTACTGTAACTCATTCATTCATTCATCTTCTATACCGCTTAATCCTGTGTTCAGGGTCGCGGGGGGCCTGGAGCCTATCCCAGGAGACTTCGGGCACTAGGCGGGGTACACCCTGGACAGGGTGCCAATCCATCGCAGGGCACACACACATACACACACTCACACACCCAATCACACACTACGGGCAATTTAGGAACGCCAATTAGCCTAATCTGCATGTCTTTGGACTGTGGGAGGAAACCGGAGTACCCGGAGGAAACCCACCAAGCACGGGGAGAACATGCAAACTCCATGCACACAGAGACGGGAATCGAGCCTGGCCGGGGAATCGAACCCGGACCCTGGAGGTGCAAGGCGACAGTGCTAACCACTACACCACCGCGCTGCCCCGCTACTGTAACTCGCGCCAGCAAATAAAGAAAGACGCTTTCACATCAATCGCGGAGAACTCTTCTTTGCCTGAGGGAGACATTTGTTCCCGTGACACCTACAGTATTTCTTCACCCTGCTATTAGCCTGGTGCGGTTCAAAAAAAGGAAATGTGTCAAACTGATAAGTCAGCTTTTTTTTTTTTTTTTTTTTTACGTATTAGTCATCTCTGATATTCTAAACATTTCCGCTGTTCTAATGTCTCAAAGTTTTACATCAGCTAAGTCTTTCTACGCTATTGTGTAAAGTGGAAATGGTGCTTTAGTGATTAGACCTGCTCTTCTTATTCATAGAGCGTTACATTAAATGCGCCAAGTTAACCAAAAGGGTTGAACAGAGCACAAAGAACAGTAAGCCCATTGCTAAGTAGTGAACTGAAAGCTTGAAGGCACAGCTGACAGCACATATTTGCCCATTAGCTCAGCGTTTTGGGCATCAGTGTTCGGCAACAGAAAGGGGGTTTGTGTTGAACTTAGATTTCAGCTCTCTCAATTGGTTTGTCAATGCTGATCATTTGGAGGAGAGGGGCCCAGGGGTCAGGGGTCAGGGGTCGGATCCCAGTCCGAAATCCCAGAGAGGGGTGGTGTACGAGTGAAAGAATACAGCACGCTGTGGGAATTGCCCTGCGGAGACCGAGTGGAGTTCCGCCAGACCTTGCGCTTGTGCCAGAGCAACAGAATACAGTCAGAGAGAGTGAGAAAGAGAGAAAGAGCTATTAGGATCAAGGACAACTCTAGAGAAAAAAAAAGTTCATTAATTACTCAGGGTTGCAGGATATAGAGATAGAGCAAGGGAAGAGAGAACGATAAACAGAGAAAGAGAAAGCGAGAGAGGTGGCAGGGATAGAAAGGGGAAACTGGGACTGCTTTTGCATCTATCTTTTGTAACTATATATTTAGAACGGTGTGTGACTTTATGAGCGTGCACTTTATAAATACAAGCATTGCACTTGCTCCCTGGAATTAAACTGTGCTGTACGGCATTCTTCAGGAGTCAGAGGTGCGTTTCTAGCTGGTATGGAATTTTCCAAAATACACGTTCGTGGACACGTGTGCGTGCACACACACACGCACACACACACAACGTCTGGTCCACCGTCACTGCATATACAAATTCATGATCTAATGATCTAGCTGACCTCTGAACTCCAACTTTATGAACTGTGAACTCCATAATGTGTGGCCTTTCTGCTACACATCATCTGTCCTGACGCCCATGCATGACGTACATAAACACATGCACACACACCCACACACAAATGATGCTCAACTAACATTTCCTGTGGAGGAAACCGGAGTACCCGGAGGAAACCCACCAAGCACGGGGAGAACATGCAAACTCCATGCACACAGAGACGGGAATCGAGCCTGGCCGGGGAATCGAACCCAGACCCTGGAGGTAATTTGGACCATGTATTGTTTAATTCATATTTTTTAACCAAACTCTATGTAATAATCACTAAAGTACATATTCGACCTGTGTACTGTTGATACTAATTATCTATCATAGTATCACAGTCACTCTTGCTACTTAATAACAGTAATACCGCTAACATGAGATCATCCAGGTACCTTACACCATCCAAATGTACCCAAAGTGTTTAAAAGATTATTACATAGATGTTCGGCGTTGTGTTTTCCTCCGGGTCAAAATACTGAGAGCCACTCGGCATTGTCTGTGCAAGCTGCTAAGCTCAGCGTTCTCTGTGCCTCAATGCTTTGGATTCACTGTGGAGTGAAAAACCTGCTTACATGCAGAAATTTCGCCAAACGGAATATCAGAGTCTGGTCCTGGCCTTTGACCACATACACACGCAGTGATCAGCGTCGTATAGTGATACCCTGCCGATAGAGGGGGATACGTAAATCCATCTATATTTAGATCCTGAGCTATTGTTAGAAATGATCCAAATCATAGTGTAGAGCAGTTTTCGCATGGCGTTGCATTAAAGCTGTTCTGTTATTTTGCCTTTTTGATGCCTATCCCACCCACCACGCATGGTGCTTACCCATACGCCAGGCAGTCATGTGTTTACCTAAGAGGGATTGTGGGTGTGCATAAATATCATTTGCTGTGGTTTCCCTAAAGAAAATAATGAGGTTAACACTATACCTAAACATGTCAAAATAAGAGACGGGAGACTTTTAACTCATGCTGTTAAATGCCCTAATATGGTTCGTTGTGGGCTCAGTAAGCTCTCTAATTATCACTGTGTATAGAGGTTGTTGCTGTGTCTGAGTCAGAAGTCAAATCTGAGGCTTGTGTGTTCACGCTCAGTCCATACTGGGAATCCTACTGCCGTATTATTTACCTATAAATGGATATTTCAGTATTTTTATTGATTAATAATAATACATAAGAATATATAATAGTATAATAGTAATATATAATATGTAATAGTAATATATAATATGTAAACTAGGGCTGCAAAAATCGCAGCATCTGATTGGACGACAGAATCAAATCATAGTTTGCTAGCAGATGGCAACAAAAATCTTTTTCAACATAGAAAATGTAATAAAAAACATAATAAATTATTTATTAATTTGCAACTGCATGAAAAATTCCACTTTTCTGAACAATGTCAAAATAAGAGACCTAAGACTTTTAAATCAGGCTGCTAAATGCCTGTCAAACAAGCGCTAATGACACCAACTGGCTAACTAAACTAGCTATATAGGCGATCCAGATACTGTAGGTCAACACGCCTGCTGTTCAGATGCACCAACAAATCTGATGTGCTCCATGCTACGCTAGGGCAGCTTTACAAACATTGCAAGTTTTTTCCCAAGGCAGTTCAATTTATTGCGGTTCATATCCAACTACTTTGGTCATCGATTTTGGTTGACTAGGTCAATTACTCATTGCAAACCAATTAGCACAACACTGACACTGACATAAGTTCTGCTTTTCCTCCAGACACACCAGGATAAAAAATGAGAAACTGATACTTTCAATAGGCCAGATAAGAACTAACATGGCTGAAAAATAATCAATATAATCCTTTAACGTTTAACTATTTGTAATTCGTTCAGAAATAAGAACTCATCAATTTAAAGCATTTTGTTGACTCAACAAGCCATATCATCACTTGAAACACCTGAAAAACCTCCCCTTTTTGACCTAATGTATCGACCTTGTAGATGGTTTTTGGTCCAATGAGCTGCATTCAGCAACCCAATCACATTAATGCATGAGATAGATGTTCGCTCCAAATTCTCCATATTCAATAATAATATTAACATGTTTGCTGTGGGTGGCGCGGTGGTGTAGTGGTTAGCACTGTCGCCTTGCACCTCCAGGGTCTGGGTTCGATTCCCCGGCCAGGCTCGATTCCCGTCTCTGTGTGCATGGAGTTTGCATGTTCTCCCCGTGCTTGGTGGGTTTCCTCCGGGTACTCCGGTTTCCTCCCACAGTCCAAAGATATGCAGGTTAGGATAATTGGCGTTCCTAAATTGCCCGTAGTGTGTGATTGGGTATGTGAGTGTGTGTATGTGTGTGTGCCCTGCGATGGATTGGCACCCTGTCCAGGGTGTACCCCGCCTAGTGCCCGAAGTCTCCTGGGATAGGCTACAGGTCCCCCGCGACCCTGAACACAGGATTAAGCGGTATAGAAAATGAATGAATGAATGTTTGCTGTGATAATGTGATTATGCAATTCTGAACCTAAGTCTAACATCTCAGTCTGTATGCCAAATCCCATGTCGCCCGTAAGCTACACAGACAGAAAGAGTGTCTGCTGCGGTCAGAAAATTGTAACCATGACTATGCTATACATAGCAATTCTACACTTATGTTATGCAGACGACTAAAGCTACATTTAGACCCAGTTTAGATCTGTGGCATGAAACCAGATGTGTTTTCATGTCTGGATCGGAGTGTGTTAACGCGTGTGTGGGTCTGGAAGTGAGTGTATCATCCATGGTTTAATCCAGTCCGAAATTCCAGAGTCTAACATTTTTAGAATTCTGAATTTATGAAGAATGAATACAAAAGTGTTTTTTGAAGTGTTTATAAAGTCATTATGTGTGTTTTTTTTTTTAAAGCTGGATATCGACAAATTCAACAATATATTTATTATCGAATGAGCAACGAGGTCATAGCAGGATGATTTTAACAGCTTTGCAGGATAAATAGAAGTACATTACATTCAGTATGACTAGTTTCCTTACGCATGTTTTATGTTAAATAAAAATGTTCCTATTTTAGTGGGAAAATTATTGGGTTTTATTTATATTGTTTCCACTTCCTCTTTGTAATTATGTTTAGAATATGACAGGTTTAAATAGCAGAAATACAATTCTGATTAACAGCTCCTTACATTTGGCAAAATTACAAGAGGTGTTCAAGTCAAAATGGGACTTGTGATGAAATTTCTTGTGAAATACGGTGTACAGAAGAGTTACTGCCACACCCCCTATACAGTCCTGACCACACTCCACATGTTTGGGTCATTAAAAGAGTTCCTAGGAGGCCTGGGTTTCAGACGTGGAGCAGGCAGCGCGATCATAGAAATCTGTCCACCTTGATGGTATCCAAACACCAGTGAAACGCTCCGATAAGCTCATGAATGCAGCATGTGGGTTATACGTATAGAGAAATAATGGGAGTTTTTACTAGTATAATGGTGTTCTGTTATTCTGCGCCGTCGAAAGTCCCGATTTGACTTGAACACCCCTGGTTTATTGATTGTTGCCTCCTTCTTAAACAGCGTATAAGAGTTTGAGGTGCGGCGACTGACCCAGAGGTGATGAACTTTTACACACAGGACAGCTCGACCCAAACACAGGAATGCAGAACACCCAGAATTTAAGCGAAGACAGAAAGAGAAAAGGGGGGTGGGGGGGGGGGGGGGGGGTGAGGGGCGAGTGAGGTCGTCCTTGGCCTTTGGGACATAGATGCAGTTTGTTTAACAGATGCCCACACAGAATTCCAGCAATCTCATTACAGAATATGCACTACCAAGCACACACACACACACACACACACACACACACACAGCAGATTCCACAAAATCACATTCCCTGAATGACCATATAATCTATGAAACTGTTCTTTACAGGGCTAATTATTTTAAGCATGGACTTTTACTACGGTTACTATTTCTAACAATCAGTTTAAGCATCTATCCCACAGGCACACAAACACACAAACACACAATGCCTCATTTACTGAAACAATGGATAATAAACGGTTAACGAGAGCCAATATAATGCAATAAATCTCACTGTAAAAAACAAATCATTCGTTTCTCGGTGTTAAACTTGCAAATAAAGCTAGAAGGGTGTTGGTGTAGTATAGCCTAAACATAACAACTGATTACATTGATTGTTCTTGAATGCAGTTTGATGGCAGTAGAATGTGAGAAATGTATATATATCATTGATTAACTGATGTCTGATAACTCAAGGCTTACTAGAAAACAGACGTTCTGGGGTATTTAACAAATCCCGGAAGCGTCTTATCACTACATCGCTTCCTTGATGTCTGTTATAGGACTTGATAACATCACCTCACCCTACAGTATCCACACACACACAGGCACACACACAGCTAAACGACAACCATGTGCATCTAATTGCTATGTCAGACACTCTGTTTGGCTCTAATAAATACAAGATTGGTTTGGGGTGGTATTTTAAACATAAAGTGTTCACACACAACCATGTCTGGCATGGCCTAATGTCTGTCACTTTATCTATATTCGCCTTTTTATGAATACACACTGCTTGCTGATGCCATTATTTCACACTAGGTTTTGTTTCATGGCATGAAATAGCTTTAATAATCTGAATCTGAGTTCACGTTAAGCGCCTGTCTCTATATGCACAGAATAAATATTGATTGATAAGTAGTGATGATGTAGGTGGCAGAATGGCTCAGCAGTTAGCACTGATGCTTCACACCTCCAGGGTTGGGGGTTCGAATTTCGTCTCTGGTCTGTGTGTGGAGTTTGAACGTTCTCCCAGTGCTTTATGGGGTTTCTGTTGGTTTTCTTCCTTGGTACAAAAACATGCACTGTAGGCTGACTGGTGTTTCCTAATTGCCTGTAGCGTATAAATGTGTGTGTGCATCTGGGGCGTGCAATTGTTGGGGCTTAGTACCCTATCCAGGGTGATTGGCATAGACTCCATGGTTGAATTATTCATTCATTCATCTTCTATACCGCTTAATCCTGTGTTCAGGGTCGCGGGGGGCCTGGAGCCTATCCCAGGAGACTTCGGGCACTAGGCGGGGTACACCCAGGGTGCCAATCCATCGCAGGGCACACACACATACACACACTCACACACCCAATCACACACTACGGGCAATTTAGGAACGCCAATTAGCCTAACCTGCATATCTTTGGACTGTGGGAGGAAACCGGAGAACCCGGAGGAAACCCACCAAGCACGGGGAGAACATGCAAACTCCATGCACACAGACGGGAATCGAGCCTGGCCGGGGAATCGAACCCAGACCCTGGAGGTGCAAGGCGACAGTGCTAACCACTACACCACCGCGCCGCCTATGGTTGAATTAATGAATATAATCTTGATGCAAATTTGAACTTCATTTTCAACTTGACTTTCAAGTCAATTTCATGCTACAATGATGCTTAACTTTACATCAATGATGCTTTCTATCTGTATACACTGATGATCATTAATGCTCGCTGACATACAACATAGTAGCCGTCGCTCTGTTTGTCTAGGAAGGAACCTTGTCTGCCCCTTTTCTCCTACGTTCTCTAAACAACTCTGCTATTCTTAAATTATATCCCTCACACTTCCCGGCCCACGCAGCTGACCACAATCACAGGTTTTTGCCCTGGCTTAGTGGGTAGTTGCTTCTGACGTGTACGCTAGAACGTTACCTAGTCTTGAAGCACTGCTTATCCAGCCGGCGCCTGGCTCGTGCGAGCTCTGCGAACATTTGCAAACAAACAACTTCGCCCCAGTAAACACGCCAACCATCCTGGCACCACGTCTGACAGATGTATAACTATAGAGTGAGGGATACTGTATGACTCGTCTCTTCACCTTTTCGGCTTGTCAGACGGACTGCTTGTCAAACATATACGTGTACTATTTTAACCAGTAACGTTGTGCAATCTCTGATGAAATGTTCCTGCTACGTTAGCGAGGCATTTGCGCTTCGAAGCGGAGGACTTGGGCCTTGGGATCAGTACGTTTTCCTGTATACTGGTTTAACTTGGAGAGGCAATTTTGACCGAGTCAATGAGAGCAAGAGGCTTTGCACTTGAGGAAATGGTCTGGAAAAAGAGAGGGATTATGTTTCACAGCACAGCTGGTCACATCGAGGGCAAAAAGTGAAAAAGGGGATGGAAAGAGAGAAAACAGAGAAAGAGTGAAAGAGCGAGAAGACCTTTTCCTCTTCCCACCCTTTCCTGAGTTCTGGATCTGCAGACGCCCATGCCAAAAAAAATTGCACCAGATGTCATGAGTAAGTGCAGAGCATTCACTGACCTGGGACTAAACACCTGAGAAATCCTGGACAATATTTATTTACATGGCTGTACGTGTGAACCTCAGCCAATTAACACAGGTTAGAACAAGCACACAATATAAGTGCATCTCCCATGGGTTCGCCAACTTGTTACAACCCTGACTGCTACCCCTTTTCTGGAATGCCACACTTCGCACACCAAAACCAAGAGAGCCAACCATTTTTTTTTTATTCACTTTGATCACACAATATGCCAGGAGGATGAAAAAATGAATGGTATGTGGTTGTGGTGTTGTTATAACTTGGAGCAGTGTATACCGTGGACTGCATTCACATACCCCTTCCATCACCATATGGTGTATAAACGTGATGACAACTCTATTTTTCCCGTGCTGCTTACTGGAGTAAGAGTTGGCTCGATGCGTGTTTTGCGGCATCTTAGAATGCACAGAGCGTGCCTGGGCTCCATCCTGCCTTGAATAGCATCGAAGCTCCATTGTGTGCTTGAGGAACGTCATTGAAGCACAGTGTCGCTTAGGCGAGAGCCACTTTTAGCAAGCGGCTTCCTGCAAAAGGCCAACAGCAAGCAAGTCTTTCCTTAACAAATATACCAAAGGAAGTTACAGTGGAGAACAAAGGTCGATAAGCTTTCTAATGTTGCAAATGACACAAGAGATATAGGTTATTACAATTATACTCCTAATTACTGAATAAAAAGGGATCATTCAGGGTCATGGTGGATCCAAAGCAACATGAGTGAACAAAATGACAGAAGGAGAGGGTGAAAGTCTGTTTGGTGGCTATGGAATGTATGTCAACCCCCCCCCCCCCCCCCACTATGATCTCTTTGGGGGGAGGGAGAAAATATGGAAGCGTTCACTAAGGACACACCTCCTGTGCTTCAGTGCACTGTATGCTAATTGGACAGCCTGAGCTGACTCTCCCTGGAGGACCTCAGTGGGAGGTGAGGCTTCCCAGTCAGTGATCTGTCTCACTGCTCACATTTCAAGATGCACCATCACTCATGCTCATAAAAAGTTCCACTCTACCAGTAATCTGGATTGCACCACAAGCACCATTGTGTTGTTGCTCTACCACTTAAATTAAGGCATTTTTTTTTTTTGTGAGAGTAGATTAAAGTTTCAGGCAATGCAGCGTTAACCAGATGGAACCCCAAGCGTCCAGCATCGCACTGAACAAAGCCTATTCAATCAGACATTCTTTAAGTGGCCCACAACTTCGCACCCCCCGCCTCAAGTCCCCCATCTTAATGAGTCTCCTCGCTTGCACAACACCCTCCAGCCTGCAACATAAAGGAGAGCAACCGCCCTGTCTTTACCATCACAAAGAGGATGTTCGTTTGTATCCCACTTTGATGCACAGCGTTGATGCCACTGCCATCTTTTAATTGGACAAGGAAGTCTGTGTAAACAGGAGATTTATTCCATATGTTGTTTACGACATTGAACAAGAACCACATATGAGTCTTGTTTGAAAGGCCGTGTAAAGCAAACACTGTAAATGTTTTCATTATGTTTCATCTAGGAAAAGAGGAAAGACGGGAGGGGGGTGTCTAGAGGGGTTGGTTCATTGTGTTCACTGCAAAATATCTCAAGGTGCGTCGTGCGCATCAAATCACATACTTTTTCTCTGTAACTTGTCTTATCTATATATATTTTTTTTTGATGAGGACAAAAGCAGTTGCATCCTGAAGGGTCAACAACTGTGCAACCATGAGACCCATTCAAATAATAGCACTGCCCTGCTTCTCACAAAAAAAAAAAACACAAATTAATGCCATTTTTCTCACATTCCACAAACATGGAGGCCAAAGGGGCACTTGTCCTGTCTCGGCTTTAAAAGCAAGCTGATAAGATGCAGTGCAGTGATTTGAAAAGAGGCTAGGCAGCTGAAGAAAGGGATTTGTAGAATGTGTACCATTGGCTTCATGTATGCTAATCCCAGAGCTTTGAATACTGACTTGAATTTATATAACGCTGGATGGGGCTGAATAATGTTGGGGCAGCACAATGACCAAGTAACATTCGCCAAAGAATATGTGAATATGTGTGTAACCTCAAATGCAAATGAAAGTTTAACCTATTAAAGTTAAAAAAAAAAATCTGTTTAACATCATCTAAGCACTGACAGTTGAAGAAGATAGAATGTGTAGTCTAACGTTGGAGTGGTCTGCCCCGAAGACCTGAATGCTGATGGACATTAGGGAACTGCTCACAGTACAGTGATGGTTTCCAGGCACTCGAACAATAACGAGGCAGATCGGCCATCAGTATCCTACAGAACGCTTGCTGAGCTGTCCTGAATCACTGCCAGACTAAATGATTCACCATTCAGTTTGTAGTTATAGTTCGTAATCTTAATGGAGAGATGCTTCTGCGCTGATCGATGAACCATAGTAGGAGTTTGGCTGCTTAAAAACGTTCAATTCCATGAACTTGGAATTTTAAATGATGGACAACTCAATCTGTCAGTCTTGTAATCAGAGACAGCAGGCAAAAAAATAATTATATATAATAAAAATATTATATTTCTGCTCCGGACAACGTATAAACAGAATGTTGACAGTGCAGGTGTGTGACTGATGTTTGCTTGCTGAAAGTGTTGGTCAATCAAACTAAAGTAGGCTAGAGATGAGCTTTTCTTGCATAAGAGAAGAAAAAAGATCAAGAAAGTAAGACTGATTTGGAGCAAACTGGAAAGTGGGACAGAACTCAAACTCACCAAGAATGTCTGTTTTAAACTAATGCAGGATGTAGTGTAAGCTGAAGTTGGACAGGTTGTAAAGATGCGCAGACAAAAAAAAAAAAAGACAACCAAAAAAAACTTGAAGAGTGTAAAATAGAATGACAGTTGTTGTTGTTTTTTTATTTTTTTTATGAGCATGTTTTTTTATGAACCGTTATACAGGATATGTGTTATCAGCCTAAATAACCTGACGAACAAATGAGTAAATACTGAGTAGGGCATCGAGCCAAGCTCCCACTCCCCGGCTCGATAAGACTGTTTATAACGGCACTTTACTTCTGCTTAACGAGATAACAATGCGCAACGACACCCTGCACAAGTGTCAGGAATTCTAAGTGTGAGAGAGATTTACACTTTGCAGGAGGGATCTCTCTGAATGTCGGCTATATTTAAATATAAAAAGGCAGGATTGTGTTTAAACGAGATGAAAGACTAGAACACAATAACTCCGTTCCGTAATGAAGCGCGCGCGCTCTCGCTCTCTCTCTCTCTCAAGTCTGTACGTCATTCTGTAAAGTTCTCCAAAACTCACCTAAGAGAAGACAGATGATATCCAGGACTATCAACAGTTTCCTCCTGGTTGTGCCGGTGCCGTTGTTGTTGAACGTGGAAGTGCCGCCGTTTCTCGTTTCTGATGCCATCGCTTTCTCGTACATGTACGATTGCATCCAACAGGTCGCGCGCTTACTGCTGTGTTCAAGTCTCTCCGTCCACTGCAACACACTTTAATCACGAGTCCCGGGAAACTGCATAAGGACGTGTCAGTCTATGGAGTCCGGTATGTTTTTTTTTTTTTTTTTTTAAAGAAAGAATTCCTGAAAAGTTGCAAAAGAAGGTCCAAAAGTAAAAAAAAAAAAGGTCCACCTTTCAAAAAGAGTGGTCTAATGCAGAAGAAGCTAAACTTTGCAGTTGAGTTGGATGAAGGGTTCTGTGGAGCGGCGGAGGTGCTTTAAAAGTCTTCAAGGTCCAGGTCCACATTTAAGAATCCTTGCTTGATCTCCTCCTCCTCCTCCTCCTCCCTGCGTCTCCCCTTTACTCTCCGGGTTTAAGCGCGCTGGAAAAGTTCAGCCCCCTGACCCCCCCCCCCCCCCCCCCCCCCCCCTCCTCCTCCTCCCCCTGTGAGCGCGCGGCCCGGTACGCGCGCCATCCGGAGCTCTGCTTAAGCCTGGGGCGTCACGTGATCACAGCATCGGTCACATTTCATTCATAAGAGAGTTGCGAAAGCTTACAAATTCACGTTAAATCACCCTGATGCGTCACAGCTGATTAAAGTATTACCAGTAAACCAGTTTGCGCAGTCTGATAATATTACGGTGTTCATCTGAGGTCGAAGGAAGGGTGTGTGTGTGTGTGTGTGTGTGTGTGTGTTTTTTTTTTTTTTTTTTTTTAAAGCTGATGCTTATTTGTTCGCTTGTTTGGTCAAGTAATCATTACTGTTACTGTACTATTACACATTCATTCGTTCATCCATCCATCCATCCATTGCGTTATTCTCCTCAGGGTGATGATGGATGAGATGCTCACACTCACTCACACCTACAGACACTGTAGCAGTTAAACCTGCACGCTTTTGGAGAGTGGGATGTGACCAGAGAACCCAGAGGACACCCACGCAAACATTAGTAAATCAAAGACAACTCAACACAAGCTCAATGAACCACAGAGGTGACAACTGTACTCACTCCATCTCCCGTGAGCACTAAACTAATTCTGATGACCATATGATATTGATTATGATGATATTGATGATGATGATGATGATGATTTGACAATATCGTACTATTTTGTATAACCATGCAAATATACCTATAGTTATACAGTGCATGTGCATACAGTGTTTGTGCCCTTGACTAAAGTCCAGGGAATAATATTTGCTTCAGTTTTTTGTGATATTTATGTTCTGCTTGATAGTGTGCCACTCTGTGATGTCAGCCCTGAGCCGCTTCTGCCATCTAGTGGTAAAGACTACTACTACTACTACTACTACTACTACTACTACAGTAATAGTACTCTCAGTAATAATAATAATAATAACATAGTGAGCGATACATATTTGTTTAATGAAAAAAATAAGCTGTTTTTCTACTTACTTATGAAATTCAAGCATATAGATTAGACTATATTATGCATCATTGAAGCAGTTAATTCCAGTTAAATTTTTTTTAGACTATTTCAATTTAATCGAAGAGGAAACAATTGGTTCTTATGTTAAAGTTATTACAAGGCCTATAAATTACCTATTCATTTTTGCCATACAGAGTACATTGTATTAAACATGATACATTCACCTTAAGGCTGGCACGGTGGCTTAGGTCACCTTGGACCTCCAGGGTCTGGGATCGTTTTCTGGCCAGGGTCGATTCTCACCTCTGTGTGCATGAAGTTCTCTGGAGAGCATGTTCTCTGTTGGTGGCTTTCCTCCAGGTACTCTGGTATCCTCCCAATGTCTAAACACATGGAGATTCTACTTGGCTTTGCCCAAAATTGCCTGTAGTCTATGAATAAGTGTGTGTGCCCTGAGATGAATTGGCATTCCGTGCAGGGTGTACCCACACCTCATGCCCCAAGTCTCCTGGGTCCCCTGCGACCCTGTATACAGGTTAAAGTGGTATAGATGATGAGTGAGTGAGTATTCAGCTCATCTTATTGACTTGTTGCCTCATTAAGATTTTCGTATATAAATACAATAAGAGAATGTTTGGAGTATATACTGTAGGTATGAAATGAATATAAAGCAGCTCAACCGTTTTTGTTGTTGTTTTATTTTTGGAAATGTGCCTGATTTGATGCATTTGCCCAAAACCAGAAGGAATGCTACATATCGATTTATGCCCATTTATGCAAAAAGTGTAAAATCACAGAATCTTGACCTGTTGTATTCCTGTGTAAACTCCTCATTAATTGAAAAGTGTTTGGTCTCTTTTTGTAGCATATTTTACTGTTTCCTTGCATCTTTTTTTCTACTTTGTGTCAGCTGTATTTCTTAAACATTATAATGATCCATAGTCACGTGACTACATATATAGACAGACAGACAGATAGATTTGTACAGGTTTGTAGATGTGATTGCACACTTTATATTTTACATACAATCAGTAGACACAGGGTAATGTGAGAACTGACAAAAAGTTACTAGTGCATTGCTAAATAAAAACAAAAACAAACTACATAAGAAGTGTATTAATGAATCAGATAAGTCAAGTTGTTGTAGTTGGCTTTTCGGCTGTTTCCGGCAAGGGGTCACCACAGCAGACCATTTGGTCTGCACATACTGTTTGGCATAAGTTTGCCACATGTTTTATGCCGAATGCCCTTCCTGGCTAAACACCCATTTTACCCGGGGCCTTCTGCATGTCAGACGAAACACCTATCACTGAGCGGTACCATGATGAGCGAGCCCAAGCACCTGTGACTTTGCCACCCGCCAAACATCATCACTATGACGTCATAGTGCTTGGACCCTAAAAAGATCGAAGCATGGTTTAGAGAATATAAATCAATGGTTAGTGCTATTACAAGCGGCTTATTATAACTTTATAAATCGCATCTTAGTTCGTGTGAAATAATGACTACGTATGATGAACCAACCATTATTAATGTTAATAATCTGAGTTATTCTCAACACTGATGGAAAATGTAACAATAAACATATACTGTACATCGAACCACTCATAACCTAAACAGGAACATGCCGAAAAGTAAATTTTATTGGGCTTCAATAATTGCTAACAAATTTGAAAAAATACTGGATTATTTCATACAAATATCCTATTTCTAACAAGGTTAAAGAAGTTCACTTTAAAATAGTACACTGCATTTACCCTGATTTTCTAAATCATCTCCTAAATTATCACCTTTACTCTGTGAAATACCTTTTGAAAACAAAAACCTCTTAAGCTCTTTAAATCTACTAGAAAAACATAGGTCTGCTCTGCTAATGTCTCTACATTCCGATTTGGTCAATGGAAAACTGATTTTTTCTTCTTCTGCTATTTAGTGAGTTTATTTATTTATTTTCCCATTTTTTAAAGTTATTTATGTCTGTTTATTAATTTGTTTATGCTTTCTACTGTTCTTATTCATTTGTATATTTTTGTTAAGTTTGTTCATATTGTATAATTTCTATTTAACTAGTTATTTGTATAATTCACTCCTTTATACCTGAATCTTGTATTTTCATACTTTTGATATCGTAATTATTTTTTGTGATTTCATAATAAATAAATAAAAAATCAAGAATGCTAATTAGTGAAATGAACTGAAATACAATGCAACCTAGATAGATAGATAGATAGATAGATAGATAGATAGATAGATAGATAGATAGATATACTTTATTATGATCCCGTGGGGGGAAATTATTGTGTAACAGCAATAACACAATTATTGTGTAACAAAGTGACAGCAGTGCAAATAGTAGTAATTGTGCAAAGAACGGTCCAATAAGGTCCGTAACAATTTAATCTAAAAAAATAAAACTTTCAGTCTTTTTATTTAAGCCCATTATATATTTATTTAGAATGGTGTGTTACATGTTTTTTTTTTTTTATTGTTTTAACAAAATAGACATTTGATTAATTGTTTAAACATTCAGCCTTTGCATCTTTATTCCATCTTTAAGAAAGGAAAAATAATGTATACAAGCCGAATATGTCTTTAACATTAAGAAAAATTTGCTTATTTTGCCTAACACGTGTTGTGTCAATTCATTCTTGTCATGCAGCGCAGTGCTCCGCCTCCATTTTGCTTTACGTGTTCGCACTGACCCCAGAACAGCTTTCCAGTGCGCGTAGATTTTACTGTACGGTTTACTGTACATTGCAGGACACTTAGACAAGCTGGTCCAGGATCAGTCCTATTCTAAAAAAAAAAAAAAACTCGTCATCGAACCCCGCCCTTTCGTGCACTCCAGCTCCGCCCATTTTCCAGTACTCTGTCCAAACCGAGCGAACAGATCGCGCATAGTAAAATGGCCGAGAAGCAGAAGCACGAAGGCAGGGTCAAGATAGGACACTACATCCTCGGAGACACGCTCGGAGTCGGCACGTTTGGCAAAGTGAAGAGTTAAGTCGTGTGGCTTTTCTGTGGTTTTGAATAAGCATGAAAAGCGTTCGTTTTCGTGGCCGTTAGCTTTACCGGTGGTCAGTCAGTTTACGCAAAGCACGCAGCGCAGTTTGCGTAGCGGTCGCGCTTTTCCATGCGGAGCGTTTGCGTAAGCTGTCGCGATTCCCCCCCGGACCTCAGCGTGACATTCCTCTGTTTGTAAACGTTGCGTTTGGTTTGAGGAACAATTCTACTGGATAACTGAACAATACACTGCATGTACTACATGTAACTTCGATATTAAAAGCGATACTATATCTGTCTATTTCTGTCCGCAGGGTTTACAGTAACACTGGGGTAGGCGGAGTTTGATTAATGAGATGTTTTTTTTGTCGTGGTTTTTTCCATTTTTAGAATCTGATCGAAGATAAGTGGGCAAGTCCACCGTTTCACTAATATACTGATGGAATGCACAGGATCGGGGCATGACGATGTGAAAAAGCAGAGAGAAATGTGCAGGTGTATGTTGGTAGACATCATGCTGTTATAGTCTGCATGACCTTGAGGATGCAGTGAGGCAAAAATCTATCGCGACCAAATGAACTGGGCAACCCTCCCCTGTGGACTTCAGTCAGGATCGTCACCACCCCATGTGTTCTGCCCTACAAGCTTAGCTCTATTTCTGTTGTAGAGGATGAGGTCAGGGTCTTTTGCTTTAAGGTGGCCACGCCCCCAAAACACTAACACCACTAAAGTGTAGAGCCACGCCCCCAAAACTATAACACCAATCAAATGCAGAGCCTCGCCCCCAAAACACTAACACCACTGGATTGCAGAGCCTCGCCCCCAAAACAATAACACCAATCAAATGCAGAGCCTCGCCCCCAAAACACTAACAACACTAAAGTGTAGAGCCACGCCCCCAAAACTATAACACCAATCAAATGCAGAACAATGACACCACCAGAGTGTAGAGCCAGGCCCCAAAACAATAACACCACTGGATTTTAAAGCCTCACCCCCAAAACTGTAACACCGCCAGTGTAGAGCCACGCCCCCAAAACACCAATACCACTGTTGGTGGAGCCATGCCCCAAAACAATATTGCCACCAGAGTGTACACCCGCACCCCCAAAATAATACCAGCCAGACTGTAGAGCCACGCCCTAAAAACAGTAATGCCACCAGGGGTCCGTTCTTCGTACGTCGCTAACTCAGTTAGCTGGATTTGATTGTTGTGGATTTGTCCTGATCTTGGATTGTTTCGTTCTTCGATGCGTTTCTCGCACTTGTTGTCATAGCAACATGTCCATAAGCTTGAACCGGCTCGTTAGCAGGTTTATTTCATGTAAACAGGATTAAGGCTGCGCTCCTGCCGGGTTATGATTGGTTGAAATGGCGAGGTCACATCTGATTGGTTAAAGATCGCTGACGCGGACTGACACACGTGGGAAAAGAAAAGTATCTTGCATATATGCCCCCCTGCCATGGATAATCGCTATCAAATATTATATTAGAACATAAATTCCTAGGTTTATTATTATAAAATATGATATTACTATTATAATAAACCCTAGGCACGAGACAGCTGTCAAGACCATTAATACAAATTCTTGTATAATGTTTATTTTGTAACATTTATTTTTCAGGGGTTTGTCATGAATATGAAAATAAATATTTATATATGATAAAAATAAATATTTTTATAATGAAAAATTGGACGAAATTATTTTTATTATAAAATAACCAATATAAAAGTATATATGTATTTGAAAAAAAAAATATGTATATATATTTTTTTTTTATTTTTTTTTTCCCATATACAACATTTATTTTCATATTGCATATTTTATTTTATTGTCTCATGTAATTTGGAAACCATTAACCTATGAATTTAAGCTCTAATATAATCTTTAATAGTGATTATGTGGGGGGGGGAATCCATGGGAGGGGGCATTTCAGTGCATAACACATTACAAAATAAATCGAGCCGCTCTTTTGCCATTTCTTCAACCAATCGAAGGGCTTGTGATCAGTGTTTCTACTGTCGATGCATATCGCCTTTTAAACCAACGCACGAACGCGCAATAATCCTGGACAACTCAATCCGGCCATACTAATCATCAACAGGTGTGCTCGAAGAACCAACTTAGCCAGAGCGTAATTAGCACGATGATCTCATCTTAGATGTGTCAATTCATCTCGGATGTATCAAGCGACGTACGAAGAACGGACCCCAGATTGTAGAGCCATGCCCCAAAACAATAACACTACCAAAATTGGAGAGCAACATCATAAAAACAATAACACAGGCAGATTATAGAGTCACACCCCAAAACATTAACACCACGATAATGTACAGCCACGGCTCCAAAACAATAGCACCATGAGATTGTAGAGCCACGTCCTTCACAGGCCTGTCTAAAAACAAATGACGTTTCATATTGCTTCTTTCCCTAATTAGTAGTTTTCAGGTCATTTTGTTAATTTAAATATTAATTGTTTAAAAAAAAAAAAATAATTATTATATATATATATATATATATATATATATATATATATATATATATAGGAAATACAGCCAAGGAGACACAGGACCTGCTCTGTTTTATATAAACTACAATTAAAGTTACAGATTACAGTTATTTTGCAAACACTCATCATGAACATGAATTTAATAGCAATATTGGACTTTCAGTTATTTCTTTGAACTGGTCTGTTGCTTGAGGAGAAGGATTCAACAACATCTATTTTTTAAATTAAAATTGTACATGCTGGGCCATACATTCCTTGGAGTCCCAACATCTCTTTGAACATTATTTCAGTTTCCTGTTAATAATGGTGATTAATTCCAGCCGACACATAGTACAGTGGCAAAGTCCAAGGAGCTCAGTGATCAGTGAGATCTGAGAAAGAGGATGGCGGATTTACACAAGACAGCAATGTTTCGTGGAGCCATTTTTTTTAACAAATGCAGATTCCAAATTTAGTTCAAAAAAGTGTATGTAAATTCAAGTCATTGATGGTCAGGAACAACCCAAGAACCATCAAGACACAGAAATTGGAAGCTTTCAGGTGATGACATGGATAAAGACAATGCCTTCTGGAGGAACGTTTGGAACAGAGGTATGTTTGGAGGTATGAAGCCGACGCATTCAGTCCCAAGATAACTGCATAAACTGTAAATCATGGTGGTGGTAGCATCATGCTTTGGGGCTGGTTTGCTACCAGTGGAACTGGTGCATTGGATAAAGTGGATGGAACGGTGAAGAATGACGACTACATCATAATTCTTAAACAGAACCGCAAACCATTAGCTAGAGAACTGAAACGTAAACAAAGTTGAGTGGTTTAACCTATATCAGAATCCTGCTTGAATATTTGACCACTCTTCTTGGCAGAATTAGTTGTGTTTAGTTAAGTTAATTAAATTCCTGGAAGAAAAGGGAATATTTGAACAAAATATTAGGCGTGCTGTATAGATAATTTTTATTTTGAATGATTAAGATTCTGTGTTAATTTTAGAAAATCTTTCAAAGTTATGACAACTTAAAAATGTAAGATGTTTTTTTTTTGTTCAAAATTCTGCTCCAGAAAAAGACCAATAAAAAATGCAAGCCCAATATTTCCATGACATCATGTTCATGACGAGTGTATGGAAACTGCTGACCACATACAGTATATGTGTATGCTATACAGGCCAAAAGTATGTAGACACCTAACCATCATACTCGTATGTCAAGATTCAGTAAACTCTTCTGGGGAGGCTTTCTACTAGATAGTTGAGCGTAACTGTGAGGATTTGTGAACATTCAGCCATAAGAGCATTAGTGAGGTCAGGCACGAATGTTGGGTGGGGAGGCCTGGGGTGTATTTATGGTTCCAGTTAACACAACATGTGTTCATGGAGCTCACTTTGTGCACACGGACATTGTCATGCTGGACCGGGTTTTTTATTTTATTTTTTATTTTAACTTTGTGGCAACAGTTTAGGGAAGAAAAACATAGATTGGATGGTGTCAACAAACCTTTGAACTCTCAAACTCTCAGGGTCCAGGTTTGATTCCCACCTCTGTATGCATGTTCTCCCCTTGCTTGGTGGGTTTTCTCAGCGCACTACGGTTTCCTCCTACAGTCCCAAGACATGCAGATTAGGCTAATTGGCGTTCGCAAATTGCCTACAGTGTGTAAATGAGTGTGTGTCCAGTGATGGATTGGCACCATGCCGTGCCCTAAGTCTCCTGGGACAGGCTCCATGACCCCCACGCCCTGTATAAAAAACGGTATAAACAATGAGTAATAAGAAAGCCGGAAATTCTTTCTCCAGCAGTGCCATGAGGTTACGATGTTATAAAAATAGCTAATTGTTATATATCTAAACAAAGTGATTGTTTATATGACTAAACAGAATTATGGTCAAAAGGAAGTCAAAAGCGAGCTCATCGATAGGACGTTTATTATACCATGTAATGATAGTATGCTTGTCCACTTATAGGTTGTGCTTGTCTTTCCAAAGTCAGGCATGGGAAGCTTAACACTGAAACAATGAAACCTTGTTTGCCATTGTTTTGTTAGAAGCTTAAAGCAGGATGTCACTGACCTCTGGTCCTGTAGCGTGATTTCTTTCAGTTTGAACCGATCCTTCACCAGCTGTGTTTGGCGAAACCGTCGGCGGTGCTATCGCAGCTGAGATTTCATTTGGCGTGTGTTCGTTTTGCCTAACAGTTGGAGAGCACCAGCTAACAGGGCATAAGGTTGCTGTAAAGATCCTGAACAGGCAGAAGATCCGCAGTCTAGATGTTGTCGGCAAAATCAAACGAGAAATCCAGAACCTCAAGCTGTTCCGGCATCCACACATCATCAAGCTGTGAGTGGAAGAGAATGCACACACACTTAAAACCAGAGAAGATAAGTTTCACTCGGGCTCATGCTCTCTAGCACCTTTAGTTTCATGAGAAATTATTAAAGAGGCCCATATTTTATTTGCACTCACAATCTTTTCATTTATTTTATGTTAAAATAAGGTTATTACCGTTTTAACAGTGAATAAAAGAAAACATTTATATATCCATTCAGGAAAAAAAAGAATTTCAGGCAACAAACTTATTTTTACAAGATTTCTTTGTTATAAAGTTATAAAGAGTTAAAATGTTGTATATGATAATAACGGAGGTGGTTTAGAATTGAACTCAAATATTGCTATCACAGAAAATAAAGATAAACAGTGTGCGAATTTATTTATGTTCTTTAGGAAATTTAGATGATGGTGATTCATGCTAAGATCTGTAGAATATTTCAGATATTTTATAAGCGTAAATAAATTAAGGTTTAGAATAATCTTCATTATCTTCACTTTATCCTGGTCAAAGTCCAAACCCATTTTATAGAGCGTTGTATCAAACGCTGGTATATGAGGAGTGTTCAGGTCAAACCAGGACTTTTGATTGTGCAGAATAAGAGAACAACAGTTATGGGAGTTCCAGGAAATCCTTTACTGGCATGAGGTCAGGACTGTGCGGGGGACGTGGCAATAACCGCAATTTGGGCAATATGAGGTCATACATCATACGAACAGCATTTGGTGTTAAAACCAGCTGGTTATTCTGTTCAAGATAAAGCAGGCAGTCTAATCATTGCTCTGCCATACGGAGAAACATTGATGTTCAAGCACGTTCAAGCATTGATAGTGAAACACTAGAATATGTGCTTTAATGTAGCAGGGGAATATATAGAGAAATAGTAGATTTTACTCTCATAACTCTGGTTTATTATTCCTTTACAATTAAAAGTCCTGGTTTGACTTGAAAGTCCCTCGTACAATACATTATATCGGGACACCACTACAATATAATGTTACACATTAATCCATAAGTCATTCTGTATAGAATTATAGAATTCTGTAGTAACATGACAATAAAAAACTTTTACAGGTATTTGAAATCAATGTGCTATGTCGTCATTTTGCTGATAATTAATACCGTATATAGTATAACTGATCATTATTCCGTAGATCGCTACAGTATAACCAGGCTGTAGGCTGTAAAATCCCCTTAGATTTTCCCTTATCTTGACAGTTTCCATACTGTATATCCCATTCCGCAGCTTTTCAGCTGCACTTTTCATCCTCTACCACTCTGCTGAGGTGAGCAGATCTGAAAGAGGTTTTCATACAGTTTCCCCTGCAGTGAATAAGCTGTCTCCTGTCATCAGAACAGTCAAAAGCTGGCAGTAAGTAAGAAGAGACAGTAAGCGTGTTAAAATGAGAGCCCGAGCCCAGCCATCACGCTTCACTTCAGAGAGAGACAGTGTGTGTTCCGAGCTGAGGAGTTTCGCTGTCCCTCTGGGGAAGACAGTATCGAAGATGAGTACATAAGCCAGAGGAGACAGCACACTGAATACAGAGCACTACATGTGTTACTGATAGCTCCGTTGTGAAAAGGTCCGTGTCAGATATCATCGGCTGTGATGTCTATGAAATATGCAGTTTGACCTTTAACTCAGCGTGGTCTCGCAGTTTGCCTACAGCAACCATCAGCAGTGCCATTTACTCTCACAGACAACGATGAGCTTAGCCACTATCAAGGAAACGATCATTCCTCTTAGATTATCGTCAGTCTTAATGTTGCCATTTGAAATATATTGGCTGTAGGGCCTCAGCTCTCAGGCTATTACTGTAGTTTGTGAATGTTCTTGTAAGCCAACCCGAAAGAACATGTTCAAATCCTTTCTTTCGGGTTGTATTATGTAAAAAGTATTATGCCCTTATTGTACAGTTTATTTTACTAGTTAAATTTATTTCTTTAGTATTTCCTTTTATTGATATTCATTTTACGTACAAGCTTTTATTTAATTTTTATTTTCTTTCTAAGGTCACTGGCGGTCGTGTAAGCATATTATACTGTGTATGAGACAAATAAAATTTGATTTGAATTTGAATTCCTTTTTTTTTTTTTCACAAACATTTGAGAAAAGCTGACTTTCTTTCTACTCAAGTGTTTCTGTTGATCAGCATCAATTTCGTCTTGGGAATGACAGATACAATGTGTATCTATATATGAATCATCCCCTCTTTTTCGTGTGAAATGAAAGTTTTTTTTCGTTCATTTTTTCGTTTATTTCTATAGATATATATTTCTTTATCCTTCACGTCTCTTTTCAATTTTCTTTTATCTCTTTTCTCTTTTCTTTATTTTTTCTTTTCAGTTTTCTCTTTGCCAGGTATAGCACGTTTGTTTTGATTTCCTACATGATTACTTAGCAACTGCACTCATCCACCGCTCTGCCTGCGTATAAATTCCGCCTATAAACCCGTTCGCGGGTTGACCCATCACGCGGGCGACCGTGCTACAGCGACACCCACAAAACTCATAAAAGGTCAAATGCTCTGCCAGTTGGGAGCAAGAACGGAATGCTCAGGGGTTAACCTGAAAGCAGATATTGCAGAAATATGTAATAAGATAAAATGTAAACAATAATAATAAGAATAAAAATGTTGTTAATAATTATTATAATGAAGAAGCATTAAATCTTACATAAGCTGATGTCTTTCTTTACAGCTTATAGCTATATGCGGACTAGCCTGTCCTCTATGTATACGACATCATTCCTTTAATCATAATTAAATTGTATTGACACAGGTATCAGGTGATCAGTACTCCCACAGACTTCTTCATGGTGATGGAGTATGTATCTGGAGGAGAGCTCTTTGACTACATCTGTAAGCATGGAAGGGTAAGAATGCCACGTTTTCTCTAAAGAGTGTTTTACGGCCACTTCACATAGTTTGTATCTGCAAAATAGCACTAGCATTGATAGCTGGAAAAACAAATTTCATCTCAGGACTATTATGAGGTTTGTTCAAGTCAAACTGGGACTTTAAAGTACAGGAAAATTTATGAGCGTAAAAACTTCATTCTATCCACTGTAGTCATTTCCACCGTCTGTTAGAAATGATCTTAAATTAAAAGCAGCCATTTTTCACCCTAACTGTACTGTTGCCCAAAATAGCTTTGATTGTGATTATTATGGACCACTTTGTACCAGTGTGGTTGTGCAAGTGTTCTTGCGAATAATTCTTCATTATCATCATTCTCTCTTTTCTGTCTGAGCAGGTGGAGGAAACCGAAGCAAGGCGTTTGTTCCAGCAGATCATCTCTGCAGTGGACTACTGCCACAGACACATGGTGGTGCACAGAGACTTGAAACCAGAGAATGTCCTTCTGGATGGCAACATGAACGCCAAGATTGCTGACTTCGGTACACAGGGACAGAGAGGGTTGCTTAGCAACAGGCCGTTTTGACTTGGGCATTTAGTCCATTAAGCAGGTCGTTTGGTCATATACAGTAGGAGAGAAGATAACAGTTTATTATAATGTTTATCTTTTAAGGGGTAAAAAAGATAATCACAGCCATCAGGGAAGCGCAATTTATAGACACATGAATAATAACAAAAGGTCTGCTGAAAACCTGTAGCATCGAAGTGCTTTTTTTAGGTCATAACAAGAAATTCCTTAGAAAGACTGGTTTCTTTTTTCCTGGAAGCTTCTGACCTCAATCAGCTTAATGGTCCTTATTTTAATGTGCATGTGCGACATGTAAAATCCTACCTTGATCATGGATAATATATTATAGTTTTTACACACCTGAGTAATTCCAAGGCTTTAAATCATCATTTAAAAAGTGTAATCTACGGTCCTGTCACTGGCTAAATGAGAGAGTGCTTGTCCTTTATTTGACATCTAAACCCAATTACTTGTCTTTAGCACTTTAATACTTTAAATCGACCGATTTAAATGAAAGAGCTTTTTTAACTTAGAAGTCACACATTTCCTTATGGACTTTAGCCAAAAAAAGATTTTTCCCATAAAAAAAAGTAACCAGGCTCCAGCCCCCCCCCACAAGACCCTGTATACAGGATAAAATATAGACAATGAGTGAGTGATAGTGATATGCATAGTTGAAAACTCATGTAGAGTTTATTAACAATTTAAATATTATGAGGGGGTGAGGGGTGCACTGAGAGCATATTTGCTGTTAGCCTAGATAAATATGTTTAAATACAACATGGTACATTTCATAGTTACATATGTTACGAGCATGTGCTCCAATATGGCACCACCGACTATGTTGTTAAGGGTGGGAACCCCAATGCAGGAGTTAGAGTAGAAAGTTGGGACGTGGGGTTATTGCGTGTACTTTGGCAGGGATTACTCGGTTAAGGCGGGCTCTTTGCAGCACTAAGGTGATGGCACTGCTACGCTACGTGGAAACAAAAGGAGGGATGACTTTTACCACAGTTCAGAGGCACGCTTCTTATTCTCTTACCCCTCTTGAGAAATGAACTTTTTATTTGATACAGATATATTTTCTTTATCTTTTCTCCTATACCAGAGCAATGCTCCCAAACCTGGTGCTTTTTAAATGTTTGCACAAGTTGCACTCATTTCTGTGGGCGTAAATAATCTACCGGCCAGGTGTGGCACATCTGCTTTGATTGGCAAACATGTTACAACATATTGCGTTTTAAATCGCAATGTGTGTTAAAATAATCACAATTTATTTTTTATCAAGTTATGCAGACCTAATTCCTAGTGCTTTGCTTCAGGGCAGTCATATTTTCAATTCAGTTTTATTTATATTGCACTTTTACTGTAACAATGGTCATTGTCGCAAAACAGCTTTACAGAATCAAAAGAACATTAGAGAAATTCGTATGAAATGTGTGAGGAAATATGTATAAATCTATAAAATCTATTTCTCTATTAAAAAAAACAGCTCTTAAGCTGTCGTATATTATGGCGCACTTATTTTGACATTAAATGTTTTGTTTTAGGCCTGTCGAACATGATGTCAGATGGAGAGTTTTTGAGAACAAGCTGTGGTTCACCTAACTATGCTGCACCAGAGGTCATCTCTGGACGGTAAGAACATCTGATCTGATTTAATATTCTTAATTTCGAAGACAGATTGATGGTGCTGTGTCATGCTGCTACTTTTGCATTACGTAGTGCCAGGTATACAGTACCAGTCACAAGTTTACAAGGATTTATTTTCTACATTCTAGAGCAATACTGGATATTTTCTAAACTATGAAATAACACATACAGTATTAGGTACCTGAGTAACAACAGCAACAAGAAATCATTTTAGGACACAAATGTCAGCTGTTTTGGAATAGTTCTTGCTCTTCAATTGTATTAGCAAAACTCATCCAGTACCATGATGAAACTGGCTCTCATGAAGACCTTCCCAGGAAAGCAAGACCAAAACCTAATCAATTAACACCAACTCAGATTAATTATGAAGACTTTACGGAGTATAAGTAGTAAACACATTTCAATATCAACTGATTAAATAAAATTATTGCATACAGTGGTGTGAAAAACTATTTGCCCCCCTCCTGATTTCTTATTCTTTTGCATGTTTGTCACACAAAATGTTTCTGATCATCAAACACATTTAACTATTAGTCAAAGATAACACAAGTAAACACAAAATGCAGTTTTTAAATGAGGGGTTTTATTATTTGGGGAGAAAAAAAAAATCCAAACCTAATTGCCCCCTGAACCTAATAACTGGTTGGGCCACCCTTAGCAGCAATAACTGCAATCAAGCGTTTGCGATAACTTGCAACGAGTCTTTTACAGCGCTCTGGAGGAATTTTGGCCCACTCATCTTTGCAGAATTGTTGTAATTCAGCTTTATTTGAGGGTTTTCTAGCATGAACCGCCTTTTTAAGGTCATGCCACAACATCTCAATAGGATTCAGGTCAGGACTTTGACTAGGCCACTCCAAAGTCTTCATTTTGTTTTTCTTCAGCCATTCAGAGGTGGATTTGCTGGTGTGTTTTGGGTCATTGTCCTGCTGCAGCACCCAAGATCGCTTCAGCTTGAGTTGACGAACAGATGGCCGGACATTCTCCTTCAGGATTTTTTGGTAGACAGTAGAATTCATGGTTCCATCTACAGTTGTTACAAAATCGGAGCATCGTATGTAACGTCGCCGCCGCATTACGGCATGTGCATTTGCTTGCTTTTACCACTGAGTGGCGCTATATAACTACAGACTGACGCATCATGCCTTACATTCTCTGTCTCATTAATGAGACGCGTCCCATTAAATAATACACGTAGTAGCCCATAACATCAAGTGAAACACTGTAGTTGATCGAATTCATAATCACAGTATTATAATTACAGTACAAATGTAGAATTCAAATTAAATCAAATCTTATTAAGATCAAATTTAAGCACAATAAATATTAACACAGTGAGCCTTTAGATTTTATCACGTGTAATTAGAAAATAAGTGTGTAGGGTTTTATTTAAATATAAATTTCTAAACCAATAAGATCAAATAACACCAAGTTATTATTATAACAGGCTTACTTCGTCACTTATCAAAGACGTACACTTGCTTTCAAAGAAGTCGAGTGGCTTATTAACGTCTCTGGTGTGCATTGTCTCTAAGTGGCCGCTTGGTGTAGCGGGTAGAACACTCGACTAGTGATCTACAAAGCGCCAGTTCGAATCCCGAGTGATGTTTTAAAATTGTTTTATTTTAAAACTAAATAAAATGTTTTAAGTGCGCTTAAGGTAGAGTCTTATAAAGGCTATGTAGACTTATATAGTTTTATTATATATTTTTGCACATTAATCTGAGTCCTCATCTGTTAGATCTGTTTAGTTTTTTTTTCCTGCCGGGACGAATGCGCCTTTCCATCCCTTTCCCGCCTATTCAGGGAGCCTACGGAGTGAGCGATTAACCATAGTCGAATCGATTGGTGTGCGTCCAACTCACGTTACTCGTTTGCTATTCATGCCGGCTGGTGATAATTAACGTTAATATGATCTCGGGCTTGCTCACGATGCTCAACATCTATAAAAATAGCAAAGTATTGTGTATAGAGTGATAAAAAAAAAACTATCGCATGTTAGAAAACATAATTTCCTGCATTTTTTTCTGCTTCAGGAGTCAGTCTGTTCTGAGACAGTGAGGGTAGAGGAAGGGGCAGATTCAGGACCAGGGAGGGAGCCGGAGACAGCAGAACAAAGAGATGATATTGCCAGCACCAGCACTGGGAGCACAGTTTTTAGTTTAGATCTCATGTTTACATTTTATTGTATGTTGATGGCTTGACTGTAAACAACATAAACAATGCAATAAATTTATAAAAATATATATTTATTGTCCCCCCTGCTGTTAAATGAAATTTGCGTTATTTTACGTTAATGTTACGTTATTACATTATTAACGTCGACAGAATAAAGTAAAGTTTTATTTCTGGAATTGATGCACGGGCTTCATCTTAGGCTTTTTTTTCTTTCGGTTCTTTCGTTTCTCAGCGCCGGACTGTTGATGTCTCTTTCCAGGACCAGGCATATCGTTCAATTATTATAATTCTTTTGGCCAAATACTGTAGGCAGCCGTAACAGAGGTGAGGGCGCGCGCGTCATCACGTGTGCTTAGCCGACTCTGCGTTCACCGTAGACTTCAATATAGACGTTTATATTTTTGTTTATTTGTATATGTATGTTATTAATATTAATTTTTTAGAGATTGTGTGTGTGCGTGCACGGAGAGTTTGTGTTGATAAGTGTATGTCGATAAGTTGATAAGTGTATCAGAAAGCATTAAAATGTTCATTTGAATTAAAATGACACACACACGTCTGTATATACAGTATATCAATTACATATATATCAATTTCATTAGTTCGTTCATTCTATTTGAAGCTTCGGATGTTTGTTTTTTTCTTGGTTTGGTTAGATTAGTTCTGAACTCGCTTCCGTGAAACTATCGCTAAAACAATGTGTGTAAAACAAGAGTGTCATAGTCCATTGTTAGTTTTAATGATTTGGCTGAAACTAATTATCACTACATAAGTACCCTAACACCATTGATCATGAGTCTCAGCTGAACCTAATTCTATACTTGTAACAGAAAATGTAGATGCAGATTCCAAATGTGTATTTATATAATAGATAGATAGATAGATAGATAGATAGATAGATAGATAGATGTGTGTGTGTGTGTGTGTGTGTGTGTGTGTGTGTGGGCTCTACGCAGGGGCAAGAGAGGGCAGCGCACCCTTAAATGTCTGCACATGTTAATATATTCCTAAAATGTATATATTACAAGTTGATAAACTGATCTGCGGTAGTGGAAAAATCCGCTGAAAATGACAGGCTGCAGCGCACACACACACACACACACACACACATACACACGCGCGCGCGCACACACACACACACACACAGACACACCTCCCTTGAGCCCTGCGTCTGTCGGATTTCAGCTGTCACGGGGTGGAAAGACTTTGAAGCAGTTTATATATGAATCTAAGCTTGAACTTATCAGCATTGTAAATATATAATACTTTTCAAATAAAATCGCTATTACTTTGACCCTGAAGTTTAGTTTAGCACACACAAAAAAACAGAAAAGTCATTTCTGGTAAATCAACGGAATGTGTAGTTTATTTACAGTAATTCATTAAAAAATGAATATACATTGTACAGTACACGGTAAACACGGGAAAGATTACAAAATGAAAAAAACAGTGTCTACTTTATAAACAGCTTAGTATGTGCGTCGAGATGCTGAAATCCCTTGCATGTTTTTGCTTCCAAGTGGAGAGATATTTGACCGATAGCCTAGAACAAAAGATCTATAGGTGTGATCACAACCCCCTCCGACCGACCGTGCCATCAATCACTGACCACCTCAGAAGTTCCCTCCAATGTATGGCTGCAATACTTGTTTTGCAAGTATTTTTAACACCATTCAAAGGCTTACAAGTTCCATTCAACATATAATGATGTCTCCACATGTTAATATATTCCTAAAATTTATATATTACAAGTTGATAAACTGATCTGCGGTAGCGGAAAAATCCGCTGAAAAAAGGACAGGCGCACACACACACAGACACACACACACAGACACACACAGACACACCTCCCTTGAGCCCTCGGTAAACATCCAAGCACTGAGGCACGCAAATCCCCTGACCACATAAGGTGGCAATCCCAAACAGCAAACAAAAAAAATTATTATTCAGAGCACGATATACAACCGTAATGAATCCCGTAACCGGCTTATACAGCTGGCATGTGACCAACGTATTTAACCGTGAGGAGTCCATAAAATCAGTAGCAGCTAATAATTACTAATTACTTTAGTTAATGCTGCTACTGATTTTATTCCAGTTTACCTGTTCAGGTTGATTGCGATTCTTTTTAAAATATTGTCTCAGTTTTATACGTATGTTGTTCGTCTTGATGTTTGTCTTCTTTTCACTTGGCAACACTCAAATGCAAATTTTTCACCGTGAATCAGCTGTTCTCACCTATCCATTCAGAGAAACTGAATGAGCTGAAATGAGCCTTTGTTTCACGACCGCGACACCCCTCTCTCTCACGCACATACAGTACAGAGTAGACCAAATCATTACAGTACATACTTTATCCAACGAACATGAAAAATATCCACATAATGATGAGTTAAGAAGCATTGCTTAATTCTCGTTTAGACAGACTGTTTGTATCTGATTATTGGTATTATTAAAGAACAGCAGCACAAACAACAACACAAGGGCTTGTACAGCAAGACACATTTTTATTATTTTGCAAAGAGTTAAATTTGTAACATTAAAAGGCATCCGAATTTAAATATATAAATTACTAGAAACAAATTGAGCACACTATCAGAATAAAAAATATAACAAATCAAATGTAAACTTTTAGTAGTTTATGATGACCATAACAGCCTACTGCATTTCATTATTTATAATAACACAAAAACAATATTACAATATTTGTTATTTTAATATAAACTCGGTATCATTATCCTCCTTGTGTATGTGTAAAAAACATTTGATTTGTTATATTTTTTATTCTGATAGTGTGCTCAATTTGTTTCTAGTAATTTATATATTTAAATTCGGATGCCTTTTAATGTTACAAATTTAACTCTTTGCAAAATAATAAAAATGTGTCTTGCTGTACAAGCCCTTGTGTTGTTGTTTGTGCTGCTGTTCTTTAATAATACCAATAATCAGATACAAACAGTCTGTCTAAACGAGAATTAAGCAATGCTTCTTAACTCATCATTATGTGGATATTTTTCATGTTCGTTGGATAAAGTATGTACTGTAATGATTTGGTCTACTCTGTACTGTATGTGCGTGAGAGAGAGGGGTGTCGCGGTCGTGAAACAAAGGCTCATTTCAGCTCATTCAGTTTCTCTGAATGGATAGGTGAGAACAGCTGATTCACGGTGAATAATTTGCATTTGAGTGTTGCCAAGTGAAAAGAAGACAAACATCAAGACGAACAACATACGTATAAAACTGAGACAATATTTTAAAAAGAATCGCAATCAACCTGAACAGGTAAGCTGGAATAAAATCAGTAGCAGCATTAACTAAAGTAATTAGTAATTATTAGCTGCTACTGATTTTATGGACTCCTCACGGTTAAATACGTTGGTCACATGCCAGCTGTATAAGCCGGTTACGGGACTCATTACGGTTGTATATCGTGCTCTGAATAATAATTTTTTTTGTTTGCTGTTTGTTTGCTGAGCAAAATTAAAATAGAACAATTTTTTTAAAAAAGCATCATCCAGGATTCGAACCGACACTTTGTAAATCCCTGACCGAGCGCTCTAGCCGCTACGCCAACCAGGCACTAAGAGACAACACACCTCCGTGATGTTAATAAGCCACTCGACTTCTTTGAAAGCAAGCGTTAAATAAGTAACGAAGTAAGCCTGTTATACAATTATACTATTTGCACGTGTATTTTATCTGTTTTAAACTTGGTGTCATTTGATCTTGTTTAGAAATGCCGCACTTCCGCGTTGTTGCGCGGGCATCGCAATCACACCGGGTAGTAAAAATCCCCTGTAAACCAACAAACCCCGAGTATTTTATAGCGCGGGGTGCAAACCGGAGAGCTTGCCAGCCAAGGATAAAAAAAGATGAATTGGGCACACCCCGTGACAGGCTGAAAAAAAATTGTTATCAAAAATGTAACAGATGTAACACCGGACCTCATTACCCACAATGCATCTCCCGCACTGGACTACACTGCCGTAAACAGCTGTCGTAAATCAAAATGGCCACCACTTTTCATCAGTATAATGACACACACACACACACACGCAGCAGCAGCAGACCGAGCCGTCACTCCCCTAAATTTAAAGAATACAAACTGGTTGCGTGCGAGTTTGCTGTTTTTTCTATAGTATACTGAAGCAAAATCAAAATGCAACAAATTTTTTTTATTTTAATTTTGCTATAATTAAAATAAAAAAATTTAAAACATCATCCCTCGGGATTCGAACCGGCGCTTTATATAACACTGACCGTGGGCTCTAACCACTACACCAAGCGGGCACTTAAAGACAATGCACCCAAGTAACGTTAAATAAGGCAAGGTTAATAAAGCAAGCGCTGGATAAGTAACGAAGTAAGCCTGTTATAATAATAACTTGGTGTTATTTGATCTTATTGGTTTATAAATTTATATTTAAATAAATAGTAAACTTGGCCGATTTCGTTATAATTTTGTTTGATGAGTGGGGCTTGAAAATTCTCTTGAAAAATATGGTCATTTATTTCAGTTAATAAATCTACTATAATTTTTCTTTTTACTCATTATTGTACAGTACACATTAATAGCTCTGGTTCAGATTTGTCATGTTTGTTGTGGAAATTACCATCACTGTTGTATTTACTGCGATGAATGAAAATGTCACTTTGCGCCACCTGGCGGCCATTTTACGAATGACTTTGAAATGCAACTGATTTATTTTGGCCGCTGTTGCCTTTAAACGGCGGTATACGCGGCGAGATCGCCATTCCAATTTTGTAACCACTGTATCACAGCAAGCCTTCCAGGTCCTGAAGCAGCAAAACAACCCCAGACCATCACACTACCACCACCATATTTTACTGTTGGTATGATGTTCTTTTTCTGAAATGCTGTGTTACTTTTACACCAGATGTAACGGGACATGCACCTTCCAAAAAGTTCAACTTTTGTCTCGTTGGCCTACAAGGTATTTTCCCAAAAGTCTTGGCAATCATTGAGATGTTTTTTAGCAAAATTGTGACGAGCCTTAATGTTCTTTTTGCTTAAAAGTGGTTTGCGCCTTGGAAATCTGCCATGCAGGCCGTTTTTGCCCAGTCTCTTTCTTATGGTGGAGATGTGAACACTGACCTTAATTGAGGCAAGTGAGGCCTGCAGTTCTTTAGATGTTGTCCTGGGGTCTTTTGTGGCCTCTCGGATGAGTCGTCTCTGAGCTCTTGGGGTAATTTTGGTCGGCCGGCCACTCCTGGGAAGGTTCACCACTGTTCCATGTTTTTGCCATGTGTGGATAATGGCTCTCACTGTGGTTCGCTGGAGTCCCAAAGCTTTAGAAATGGCTTTATAACCTTTACCAGACTGATAGATCTCAATTACTTTTGTTCTCATTTGTTCCTGAATTTCTTTGGATCTTGGCATGATGTCTAGCTTTTGAGGTGCTTTTGGTCTACTTCTCTGTGTCAGGTAGCTCCTATTTAAGTGATTTCTTGATTGAAACAGGTGTGGCAGTAATCAGGCCTGGGGGTGACTACAGAAATTGAACTCAGGTGTGATAAACCACAGTTATTTTTTAACAAGGGGGGCAATCACTTTTTCACACAGGGCTATGTAGATTTGGAGTTTTTTTCTCCCTTAATAACGTAAACCTTCATTTAAAAACTGCATTTTGTGTTCAATTATGTTATCTTTGACTAATAGTTAAATGTGTTTGATGATCAGAAACATTTTGTGTGACAAAAATGCAAAAGAATAAGAAATCAGGAAGGGGGCAAATAGTTTTTCACACCACTGTATCTTCAGCATTGTTTTATACAGTGAGAAAAAATGTAAATCAGGCCATGGAACTAGAAGTTGTGTCCAAACTTTTAACTGGTAGTGTGTAACCTGCAACATAGTTGATTGACTTCCTGATGACTTCTTATGCACCATATGAAGAAAATGTCGTACCTTCATGTGATATGTACTTTTGAGAAGAAGGCTGCTCATGCTTTTATACGTGCCATTCATTAAAATGTTACGCATTACCATGTTTATTTTTACAAAGGCTACACATGCGCTGACTAAAGTGATCCAGCAGTCTAGATCATTTACAGAGCAGATTGTCAGAATATTATAGTCTCCCACTTTCCCAAAGCAGCTAAGAACAATTCATTGTTATTGGACAGAGGTCAGATTAATATTGACGCAGGGAAAGTTACTCGTGTTCTGACACATCTCTGCTTAAATAGATTTTCTGTGCGCCCCCATTTAGATTATGTAAATCTGCATGTAGTTCATGCCTCTCAGGTTGCCAGACTTTTCTTGGCAGGAAGCCGATGAGATTGTGTTTTCATTGCATCTAGACCAACGCTTTTAATCACAAGCTCTTGCCTTTAAGCCTGAACAAAATAGATGGGGAAAAAAATGGAAGAAAAAATCAGAGCCTAAGGGAGACATTACTCCCAAGGTTAATATGCTGGTACTGTAACCTGCAGTATTTTGACAGACAATTTAAAAATGGTAAAGAATGATGCTAATACTATGAGAGATGAATGACTCTACTTGCTCAGTCGTTTTGAATGCGTTCCATTGAATAGTACAGTGGAGTTATCATTGTTCACACATGCCCATTCCAATCCAAACTGCCAGGTTACATCGATGTCGTCACACAAACGATTCTCGTTATATTTACACCGCTTGGATTTTTCCTTGCAGACAGTCCTTACTGATGTTTTTTTTTTTGCATGTTTGTCATACTTTAATCTTTCAGATTATCAAATAAATGAAAATAG
Source organism: Channallabes apus (assembly GCA_030522415.1). Classification (NCBI taxonomy): domain Eukaryota; kingdom Metazoa; phylum Chordata; class Actinopteri; order Siluriformes; family Clariidae; genus Channallabes; species Channallabes apus. The sequence goes on along the minus strand of CM060128.1, from coordinate 21,590,534 downwards.
AAGTCAAAGGTAACACAAGTAAACACATCATGCAGTTTTTAAATGAAGGTTTTTATTATTAAGGGAAAACAAAATCCAAAACTACATAGGCCTGTGTGAAAAGGTGTTTGCCCCCTAAACCTAACAGCTAGTTGTGCCACCCTTAACCGCAACAACTGCAATCAAGCGTTTTCAATAACTCGCAATGAGTCTGTTACAGCACTGTGGAAGAATTTTGTCCCGCTCATCTTTGCAGAATTCTTGTAATTCCACCACATTGGAGGGTTTTCAAGCATGAGCCGACTTTTTAAGTACTTTTTACAGTACCACAGCATCTCAGCTGGATTCAGGTCAGGACTTGGCCACTCCAAAGTCTTCATTTTGTTTTTTCCTTCAGCCATTCAGAAGTGGACTTGCTGGTGTGCCTTTGGATCATTGTCCTGCTGCAGAACGCAAGCTCGCTTCAGCTTGAGATCACAAACAGATAGCTGGACATTCTCTTTCAGGAAATCTTGGTACACAGCAGAATTCATGGTTACATTCATCACAGCAAGTCTTCCAGGTCCTGGAGCAGCAAAACAGCCCCAGACCATCACACTATCACCACTAGATTTTACTGTTGGTATGATGTTCTTTTTCTGAAATGCAGTGTTCCTTTTACTCCACACATAATGGGACACACACCTTCCAAAAAGTTAAACAGAGTATTTTCCCCCAAAGTCTTTGTGACCATCAAGATGTTCTCTGGCAAAACTGAGACGAGCCTTTCTGTTCTTTTTGCTCAGCAGTGGTTTTCGTCTTGGAACTCTGCCATGCAAACCATTTTTGTCTCTTCCTTATGGTGGAGTCGGGAACACTCACCTTAACTGAGGCCTGCGGTTCTTTGGATGTTGTTGTGGTGTCTTTTGTGACCTCTTGGATAAGTTGTTGCTGCGCTGTTGGGTTAATTTAGGTCGGCCGGCCACTTCTGGGAAGGTTCTATACTGTTCCATGCTTTTGCCATATGTAGATAATGGCTCTCACTGTGGTTTGCTGCAGTCCCAAAGCTTTAAAAATTCCCTTTCCAGACTGATAGATCCCAATTATTTGTTTTTGAATTTCTTTGGATCTCGGCACGATGTCTAGCTTTTGAGGATCTTTGATCTACTTCACTTTGTCAGGCAGGTCCTATTTAAGTGATTTCTTGATTGCGAACAGGTGCGGCAATAATCAGGCCTGAATATGGTTAGAGAAATTGAACTCAGGTGTGATAAATCAGAGTTATAATAAAAACCTTCATTTAAAAACACTGCATAATGTGTTTATTTGTGTTATCTTTGACTAATATTGAAATTTTGTTTGATGATCTGAAACATTAAAGTGTGACAAACATGCAAAAAAAATCAGAAATCAGTAAGGGAGCAAACACTTTTTTACACCACTGTATATTGTGACCTGAAATTGATCTGAAATGGCCATTAAATATATACATATTTATACATACATTTAACCATAATATACTGTATTGAGGTGAAGTTAAAGTGAAAGACTAGACTTTGTGCAAACTCTGAATAAAGTGCTGCAATCTGATGACACTATTGGCGCTTTTCCACTGCATAGTACGGCACGACACGGTTCAGTTCTACTCACTTTTGGGGGGTTTTCCACTTGGAACAGTACCTGGTCCTTTTTTTTAGTACCACCTCAGCCGAGGTTCCAAGCGCGCCGAACTGTTACCAAAATGTGACATGTAAACTCTGCTGGTCACTGATTGGCCGGAGAAAATCGTCATTACTGCGTCACCGAACTTGCGACACGAGACACAACAGAACCGCTATATTTAGAACAGCCAGTGAAGGATCGCACGCACCTTTTTGTATTAACCAAAAATTTACTTTGGCTGCCATCAGCCTCTTTTGAAACAAACTCCTTCGTCTCGCTGTTAAAAACATCCACATGCCGAGAATGAAGAACACCATGCCGTCGATATGCTCCATTGTTGTGTGTTTGTTTGTGGCGCGTTTACGATGACGTCACGGCAGTAGCGGCGCCGAGACTAAACGGCACGTGAGTAATCCCGCCCACTCTAAAGCGTTACTACACTGCAGTGGAAGCGCAAACCGAGCCAAACTGCGCCGAACCAAAGTGAGTTGAACTGAACCGTGTCGTGCCGTACTATGCAGTGGAAAAGAGGCACAAGTGAGCAGTTTCAGTAGATGGGCAGTCTGTCACTCCTTTAAGTTGATTTTATATGAATACTGATGATCCCTGATTTATGAAGATAAACTCCTTTTATGTTTAAAATTTTACATCATAAATGCATAAATAATGTACACCTAACCTACCGAACATCATAACTTATCCTACTTTAGGGTGCGCAGAGAACTTACAATAGGTTACAATTGGGCAAGATCTCCTAACACAAACCCATATATACATCTGTAACATAATGACGTAACACACTGTAACAAAATACTTTATTTTAGCTCTGTAAAACATGGTTAGTAAAATGTTAGACTTTGTTTTCACTAACACACTTTACCTGTGTATTGTGTGGCCTCTGAAAGACTGTACGCAGGTCCGGAGGTGGATATCTGGAGCTGTGGTGTGATCTTGTACGCGCTGCTTTGTGGAACCTTGCCCTTCGATGATGAGCATGTGCCCACTCTCTTTAAGAAGATCCGTGGAGGAGTGTTCTACATCCCTGAGTACCTTAATCGCTCTGTGGCTAGCCTGCTGATGCTCATGCTCCAGGTGGATCCTCTGAAGAGGGCCACAATCAAAGATATCAGGTTAGACATTCCTAACTTGGGTGCTCTGAGGTGGCATGAAATAAGAGGTTTTTCGAATAGCAATTTAAAAACCCACACAACATGGCTACAACAAGCCACAAGCTAGTAAATCCCAACTCTTTCCATTGTGTATAAAGTACACAGTAGTTATGGAACAGAAGATGTACTAGGAGTCATGCTAGGAAATATCTTAAAATCTTAAATTGTTCAAGTTGAAATAAGAAGAGCTATTTAAAAATGGAGAAAGAACACGAGCTTTCTGTGTTGCTTTAGATGCTTTATTAAAAGCTGGAATATTTCAGATAATAGAAGCTGTATTAGTTCCACTGTTGGACAATTTTAATGCTACAGTATAAAGTGCCTTTCTAGACAATTGCTTGCATCTCAATTTGAGCAACAATTTGGCGACCCACATTAAAACATGATGGTCAGGTGTCTCCATAACTTTGGTCATATAGTGTAAAGATCCTTTCATACATACAGGAGTGAAATGAAGAATCTCATATAGAGTGATTTAGGCAAGAAAATTGGCAAATCCCTTTGATCTCCTGGAACTCCTACTGTAGGCTCCTGGGGGGGGGAATCGTAGACTCACTCCTGGGCACTTCCCAGAGTTGCAGGGCTAACCTGGATCTCACCGATTTCTTGGATGCAGAGCAGCGATGACAAGATTTAGAAGTGACTGAGGAGATCAAGACATCTTCAATGAGAAGTCCTGAAAAAAGTGTTCTTTACTTGTTGGGGAGATTTAGGAGAAGGCGGAGTGATCAACATAATGCCAGAGCGAGTCAGCGAGACTGAGTAAATATGATTTACTTTCTCCTGATGCTCTCATCAAGCTCTCCTTGTAGTCATGGGTCTCTTGTTGAGCACTCCTTACCTCCTCTCATTCCCGCAACAAGTGCTCCTCATTCTAGCCATGTGCTAAACCATGAACTCTCGCCATACACTCACTATTTACTCCTCAAGAGTACAGAGTCCTCATAATGGCTCCTCGCAAATATGTAGACCCATGATGTAACTTCTCTTCTAGGTCACAGAATGACTATTTTCTCTTCAAAATCGCTCTCTAACGGGATTTCTCATTAGACTCCTGTATGTGCGAAAGGGGCTTAAGTCGGCATAGTTATGTGTCGAGTGATGTTCAGGACCCTGCTCTGTCCCCTTAGAGAAGACGAGTGGTTTAAGCAGGATCTGCCCAGCTACCTGTTCCCTGAGGATGCATCATACGACAGTGCTGCGGTCGACGAAGAAGCTGTGCGTGACGTCTGTGAGAAGTTTGAGTGTGCCGAAGCAGAAGTGCTCAGCAGCCTGTACAGTGGCGACCCGCAAGACCAGCTGGCTGTCGCCTACCACCTCATCATCGACAACCGCCGCATCATGAACCAGGCCAGTGAGTTCTACCTGGCGTCCAGCCCACCTGCTGGCTCCTTCATCGATGATAGCATAAAGCCACACCCTGAGAGGATGCCCCCATTGCTGGCAGACAGCCCCAAAGCCCGGTGTCCACTGGACGCCCTGAATACCACCAAACCCAAACCTCTGGCAGTGAAAAAGGCTAAGTGGCATCTTGGGATCCGCAGTCAGAGCAGACCTTATGACATCATGGCTGAAGTTTACCGCGCAATGAAGCAGCTTGATTATGACTGGAAGGTGAGAGCCACATAAGTATATATTGTAAATAGACATGTTTATAAGGATTTGGGGCTAACTATTTGTGGATGAACGTATTGGTTTGCACAATGGTTTGCAATGTTATTATTTTTTGCCTAGGGATGTACATGCTTTATAGTGTTTTTGTTATTTTAGGTGGTGAACCCCTATCATCTGAGAGTGCGCAGGAAGAACCCAGTGACTGGAAACTTTGTAAAAATGAGCTTGCAGCTCTATCAGGTGGACAACCGCAGTTTTCTGCTGGACTTCAAAAGCATTGATGGTACGTGCTCATGCCATACATAATGCCGTGCATGAAGAGTTCAGGAGTTGGATACACCTGCTTGTGTTGCATTTTACATGAGGGTAGAGTGAGGAAAACCAAATTAATTGATATCGTCCAGCTTCTGATTGGCTGAACAAACCCGATCCAGGTAACCAGCAGTGAATAGTGCAGGAATAATTGAAAACTTGCAGCGCTGCGTCTCTCAAGTGCTAGGATTTAGTGATGCGCGAGTCGGGTATTTTTCCAACCCGCTGGTCCCGCTTTTATGGGCCCGCCCCAGACCGCCCCGCACGACTGTATCTATTTTTACAACCCGCCCCGCCCCCGCGACCGTTAAATAGACATACTTTGGACTCCCAAACATTAGATGTAGCAGCCTGACCTTTTTTTCTTTTAACGATGTAAATTCCCGACCTCAATTTCTCCCGCACCTCGTCTTCCATCTTCACTTTTATTTCTTTGTTTTTGTTGTGACTGGCGGAGGTAGCTGCTTGGCGCTTTCGTGACTTGTCACGTGACGTAACCTTATCAAAGAACTTAATAAAATATGAAAATAGATATTCCCAAATATTTAATATAGGCTATAGGGAATTGCACGCAACATACATGGATTTTTTTTATTTTATTTTGTTTTTAATGGCCCGCCCCGCAAATAAAGTGACAATTTCTTTACCCGCCCCAACCCGATGGAGTCCGCGGGTTACCAGACGACCCGCACATCAGTACTAGGATTGGCCACCCCTGGTTCGTCATGAATTTATGATGTCTTAATGCTCCATAGCTTACATGTCTATGTTCTTGTACACCACAAGAGGGCGCATTTGTAGTTCAATGATTGAAAGGAAGAAAGTATAGACCCTTTTAGGATCATCGTCATAATTATGTTATGGCATTAGTTAAAGACAAAACAGTTGAAAGTTAGAGGCGCCTCGGGCTCAACCAACAAGTTGGACCGTAGTTTCACAGAATTTTCAGTTTGTGGTGTAAAAAAAAAAGTACAGACAAGTTAAGTTTTAGATGTTTTCTCTATCAGGTAGTTGTGTACAGTAAATGTCTAACCATTCCACCACAATCAGGTAATCCCCTCACGGCGTCTATCCATTAAGTGAGCTCCATGTGTTGACGATTTAATTCTTACTGGGTAATTTTTTTTTTTTTTGTAAGACTTTTGGTTTAGGAGACTGAGTGACTACATATTGAAATAAACTCCTTTCATCTTCAGCCATTGGTACAATAGAAGCTAACAAAACATGCTAGTCACATTAGTCAACATGCTCATGGAATTATTTATGCCTTCATTTAAGAACCGTGTTCACTATCACTGAATGCGTTCTGGAAAAGAAACTGCCGATCAGAGTTCTCAGGCTGTGCAATGTTCAGAAATCAGTGTTGCCAGATTGTGTGGTTTTCCTGCAACTCGGATAGTTAGGTTCCAAGCACTGTAGGGTGCACAGGACCCTCTTGTTTTCCTAAGGATGTTTTTTTTTACACACTTTTGCGCTTTTTAGGGGTCTTAACATGCTCAAAAACTCAGGAAAATTGGCAGACAGGTTGGAATCTGCTGCCATTAGGATTCCTGCAAGTTGTCGTGGCCCGGGGCCCTCAGGGACCCCATTCGAGATTTTTCTACTTAGCTCATTCACACTTTCATGTCGGCACACGAAACTCTCGCACTGCATGTCCTGGGATCAACTCAACAGGAGGCCGGTTATTTTGGGTCGTTCACAAAAACACACCCGATGTTACCATTTCTTGTTACCATTGATGATGAATTGATTGTTAACTAAGTCTTGCACATGCAAGTAACTGCTGCAGAGTGAGGATGTATTTAAAAAAGTTTCTACATTCAAAAAATACTATAAAAAGCAGTTATTAATCAAAAAACAGTAATTAATGTGAAACAAAGTCAGTAATTGGTGTGATTACCTTAAAATATAATCTCGGGTACAATTTTCTGCAGTTTTATAAGGAAATTAGCTGCTTATTTCACTGCAAAACCAGTCACAGTCCTTCTGAGGACTTTGTCGCACCTGCTTCTTTTTTCATGCAGGCAAAAACCAAGAACAAGCTTTCTTTTTTTTGTCGGAAAAGTGTTCTTTAACATAATATGCTGCTTTCTTGTCTGGCCTGCAGATATTTTACCTGGAAGATGCATTTTTTTGCATCTGATGCTCCCATTTGCTTGAATACTAATTTGTTTGGAAATCAGATTTTTTTTAATTTATGGAATTAATAATGAAATCATGAAAAAATTTATAACAAAGTAGGGCTGGGCGGTATACCTTTTGATACCGAATAACGGTGTTTTTAAAAAAATATATATTAAATTTCCATATACCCTGTGTGTGTTGAGCGGTGAACAGCATGGACGAAGAAAATGTCACAGACAAAGAGGAACTTCTTCCGAAAAGAGGAGCCGTGTCGGTTGTGTGGAAATACTTCGGCTTAAAAAAATCTGACGATCAAACGACCATTCTATGAAAATGTTGTCGGGTTGTAGCCACAATAGCCTCCCACACTAAAATTAATACCCCTATGTCACCTGTACGGTTTGACTCCCGGTGAGATGCGGAGTTAGGCACCGTGAGTTGCCGCGACTGCCCGCCGACGTTCCGCGAAGTTCGCCAAGGTCCGCATACTTCCGCGAGGCCTGCCAAAAAATTAAATGTTTAATTTTTCGCACTGAAAGATGGAAACATACTCACAGTGCCAAAAACTCGCGGTGAATCATGATGAACCGTATTTACGGCCACCGCGCGAAACCGCATAGGTGAGATAGGGGTATTAAAGCAACCACAGAGCTTTTCCCAGAACATGTTGATAAACATGCAAGTTTTCAAGTTAAACTTCTTTTATATTTTAAATACTTGAATACTACCTGGTTGGACTTGAAGTAATATTATTATGTATATTATTAATGTTTCACAAAGTGAAAAGTTTCACTCCTTTTGTATTTACCTGTTTCAGGTAATTTGCCTTAATGAAAGTCCAGTGGATAAAGTTTTCATTTTGCAGTTACAGGAGACATGTTGTTTACATTGTAGCCAGCTTAAAGATGTTTTCAAGTTGCAAAACTTGCACAATAAAGTGTTGTGTATTTTGACTGCAAGTCATGAATTCTGATTTCTTCACCTCATTACAATTATGAGTGCCACCGTCACCTCTTCGTGAACAGCAGCATTTTGTGAGACCAATCTAGTCCGGTCAATGTAAGCCAATATACTGACTGCAGTAATTATTCTCTAATTTATTAGGAAATGGAGTAACCTTATCATGCATCATAAATTTTTGGTCATACCGCCCAGCTCTATAACAAAGTTTGTACAACAACAAAATAAAACAGAGTGCCTAAGACATTTGCACAGTACTGTATCATTTAAGAACAATGTGCAAAATTCGTAACCTTAGTACATACCCTTAAAACCACCATTGGGCAGAGTAACAAAATAGTACAGTGGAACCTTGGATTACGAGCATAATTTGTTTCGGAATCTGGGTCATATTTCAAAACACTCGTAAACCAAATCGAATTTCCACATAAGAAATAATGGAAACTCAAATTATTCATTCCACAGTCCAAAAAATAAAGACATTAATTAACACAAAATATTAAGTAAAAATAAAACAAATTAACCTGCACTTTACCTTTAAAAAAAAAAGTAAAATTAAATCCAGACAGATAAGTGTTTCTGTTTGTGCACGCAGGCCCTTTGTATGTGTGTGGGTGTGAAGCTTAAAGTAAGATGCCCCTCCCCTCTCTCCCTTCTCGTCTTACACAGTTACCTTTCCTCCACTCTTTTTACACACACGCGTGCACACAACGGAAACACTGTTTTATCGGAAAAATAAACAAGAAATCTCTCTAATGACACTCGATTGAGCGACACACTAACGGAGAAAGAGTGTGTGTGCATCTGTGAAGGCGAAAGTAGGAGGGGTCTGTGTGTGTGTGTGTGGGGGGGTTCACGGTGTCAAATGACGTGCGTGTACACAGACACAAAGAGCAGGCTGATACAGAGAGAGAAAGTGGATTTTTAACCTCTCTAATGAGACTTGGTTTTGCTTTACACGCGCGCTGTACACACACGCATACAGACACAAAATAAAAAATATTTTACACACATGCACATGGTCACAGTGTTATAGTAAACAGTACACGCATGCACGGATGTTAATTATACCAGTAAGCGGCGCACACTAAGACCCAGCAGGTGAGACGATTACCCACAATTCTGCAGCATAAGAGAGAGAAAAACCGTTGGCTCATTTGTGATCACGTGATTCTCTGCGTCAAAACAAGAAGGGCATGCGTGATACATAATACTCGGTACTCGTAAAACAAGACTTGTTTGTTTTCCCAAGTCAAAATTTATTACAAATCTTTGTTTGCCTTGCGGAACACTCGCAAACCGCGTTACTCGCGATCCGAGGTTTCACTGTAATTGTTTACTATAATTCTGTAGTCATTCCAATGTGACCAGTCATTGCTCTGGCACTAATTGTAACGCCACCCACACATCCTTACTGGTGGTACAAGTCACTTAGGCACAGTCTGGTGAACAAGCTCAATAAGATTACCTAGAACCCAAAGTGTGTTTGGGAGAAATTTTCATAAAGTGTTTGTTCTTTCAGATGACATCATCGAGCACAAATCGGGCTCGTCCACACCTCAGCGCTCGGGCTCTGCTGCAGGTCTACACCGGCCCCGGCTCAGCATCGACTCGGCAACCATCGCTATCGATATACCGCCGCTCAGCAGCTCACTGCCTTGCTCTCTGCCAGGCAACATGCCCATGCTGGCACCACGGCAGGGCAGCCATACCATGGACTTCTTTGAGATGTGTGCTAGTCTCATCACAACACTGGCGCGCTGAAGCAACCACACACACACACACACACACACACACACACTCATTCATAAACCCGCTCATTTACACAAAGTGATGCATTTGGGGGTTAAGTCACATGTAGATTTAGCCAGTTATTAGAATTCTCACCCAATCAGTTAGACAAGATTACAGACATGATGCTTGCTGCTATACTGACGGTCAGTTCACTGTAGCAGTCTGGCATTCTGGGGCGTCTCCAGGTTCCAGAGTGCTTCATCGGTTTTGTTTTTATATGCGTAGCATTTTTGATAACATAATCTATTTATATTTCTCTTATCAATCACTTTAGTAGCTGAGTTACTGGTTGATTGCAATGACATACCAAAAATTGAGTTTATATGCATTCAAAGAGGATGATTATGCATTTATTATATTAGATTATTTATTTTTAGAGATATTTTATGGTTTTTAGTTACTTTATTTAAGTATGTATCAGTCGAGTTGATGTAATCGCAGGTGTGGTGTGAAAAGGCAGTTCGAGAGCATGACAAGTATGTCAGCAAATACGCACCATACTGTAGGTGTCATAGAGCACAACACGAGAGCTGCAGTTGCTTTGCTTAAGCTCGATTTGGCAGGACGTAAGTATGCAATTTTTAGGATCCTCCATCTGTAAGTGAATATAGATGGGTTCCTTGAGTGCAGTGCCTTTTCTTTTAGCTGCCGGATCCCCGATGGTGTTGTGCTCGTATCTTGGACGTAACAGAATATTCAGTCAGAGACTTAAAATAATTCATGCAGGATACGAAGCAAAAGAGTGAATGCTGTGCACAGTTCGACTTTGTGGCCTTCATCCAGATCTTAAACATCCAGTGAGAAAGAGTGAGATTTAGAGCCAAAGGAACGGACAGGGAGAGAAGAAGAAGAAGAACAGAGGAAGAGAAGTTGAGCAGAGAGATTGTATAGAGATAAAATCGAGAATAGAGAGGAGGACGTGATATAAACCAATCAAAAGGAGAAAGCTATGCTGAACTTGTTTTTTTTTAATGCTGTATGGAATGTGAGATGGGGTGTATTTGCTGACATTTAGAGATTAAAGTCACGAGCACTTATGACAAAGTTTCCTCTGATGCCTTAAAAAAGCAACCTATATTGTTTCTGATGATTATACATGTGTATGCAGCTCTGTTAGACGTGTGGATCGTGTTCCCCTAAGCACTGGAATGTTTAGATGCCTCGACACTATAGTGTCTACCAGGGGCTTTGCTTACTTCACACAATGAACTCAGAAAAATGGCTTGGGGAATTCAGAACGGTCATGTGTTCTCATCCCAGCTTGTGATCAGGCTGATACACAGAACCACATCATTTTTTTTTTTTCTTTTAGATATCAACACAATTCTTATTTATGACTATATTATTTAAAAAATAATTAATGAGTGGGTGAAATTATTGACAAAATCGTAAAATATATGTGGCAGCCTGCAAAAACCTTTTACAGCGTTGTATGGTCCTGGAAACCTGGACAATTCGAGTTTTGTCCTGTTGACTACATTTCTTGCTAATAATGTCTTTTGAACCTTTTAAAACTTTTCCCAGTATTATTAGCATTTGTATTAATTCTATTTTGCATTGACTCATCCAAAATCATGATCAAACTGAGAAAAACATGGAAATAGCAAGATTTATTTATTTTGACATCTTTCAGGTTTTTTTCTGATGTAACGGTTTATGGAGGCCAAAAGTGATATACAGTTTAAGCAAGTATAGTTTCTTAAGATAAGAATACACAAAGCAAATCTAAGATAATTAGACTACTGTTCTGTACTGTTCTGTTCACTCTTTTTTTTTTTTTTTTTTTTTTTTGGACATCAGGTCTGACATTACAAGAAAACTTCAGAGGCTGAATAGGTTTTGGATCTAGATTTCTAGATTGTGGCAGATTGTTTATACATATATGTTTCGAATATCTGCTTCCTATTTACTTTTCTTGATTTTTTTTTTTTTATTATCCATTTTAGCACACAAAACTTTATTCGCCTTCTACCACATATCTCCTCTATGTTGGGGTTTTCCTGGATAGTTAATGCCTTTGGAGATGCGTTGTCCTTCCTGAATCTTTCTGGCCGTCTATTCTATACTGTACTGAATGTGAAATGGCTTCCGCTCACTGCATGGTGTTTGTGCATCAGTGTATTTCTGTACCATGTTAAATGTACAGTACTATACCATAACACAATAAGGCTGCAGTAAATCCATGTCACATAATTGTAAAAAAAAAAAAAAAAAAAAATGCTTAGATGGAGTGACTGATGAGCTTGTAAAAAGATTTTTAAAACCTTTGGTTTGTGTTAAGTGAAAATGTGCAGCCAATTTTTATTTTATTTATTCTAATTTTTTTTTTTTTTAAAGGACTGAATGTTTTTTTTTTTTTTTTGCTTTTGTTTTTTGGTCAGTGAGCATGTGGTGCCTTATTGTGTCTTGAAAAAAAAAAACTACTTTAAATCTCTCAAAGAACAAGGGTTTCTTGTACCCGGCCATTGTGCTGCAGGTCTAGTTTGTTATTTTGAACAGAGCTGTTAAAAATAAACTAGTTTAGAAAATTGAGAGGATGTGCTCCCCCTACTGCTGAATCTGCACCATTACACTGAAATTTATAATGACTGTGTTAAACCAATTTTACAGTACAAATACTTGAGTACTATCATCTGCATGGCATCCATTCAAATCATTAAATGCAACCAAAGTGTCTTTTCGCTTCTCGTTTTCAGTCAAGCAAAGTCAGTGTTGTGTGTGTTTCAGTGTTCTCACTTTATACTGACGTGAGAATCCTAGTCTAGTTTATTTTTATTTCACAAATTATGCACTGCATGGTGTTCTGAGTTGCACTTTATTATTTATTGTACAAAAAAGAAGTAAAAAAAAAAAAAGAAAATATGTATTGTAACATAAATGCATGTTGTTTTGTGGTTATTGGGGATAATTTCTTTTTAGCAGGATAAATAAATATGGCCAAGACACAGTAGGTGGGATTACCAAAATATAGCACAACATACCAGTTCATGAATTTTAATCAGGTTTTAATCATTGCCATTGAAGTAGGACTTGTAAAACTATGTGTACAGCATATGTGATATAAACCTTGACCTATTTTGAAAGAAGTTGTAGCGCTGTTACAACTTTACAAAGTAACCATTTAAACACTTACATGACCAAAAACAGGTGAATAGATAGAACTGTACATGGATTTAATACTATCAAAACACAACAGGACTCAATCCAGCTTTCTGCTGAGAGTGTTTAGTTTTGGTAAAGACTGCATATTGAGAATAATTTAATATAAACTGAGGCTTAAGTGTTAATAACTAGCTATATACACTGCAAGAAATGGCAGCAAGTCAAAATATCTTAAATCTGGTCAAATTTATCTAACAGAAGAACATATATTATGCAACAATTAGTTTAAGTAATCGGATCAGAAGAGACGCGTATTCCATGAGTGATGATTTACAGTAGAGCAAAACAGCACTGGGACATTTAACTATGTATCACTCCACATCACAGGTGTCCTAACAAGCTTAAATTACGCTACCTGTGGGTCGCAGCATGGGTGAAAGTAGATCAGTACCGTCTAAAGTACTGAGGAGAGAGCAGCTGCCTGCCAAAGCTCACATTCAAGCAACAACATACTAAGGTCATGTCATCTTAAATAACAGTTTGTTTACTTAGTAATTGCTTGCAAGTCATTCTGAATGTCTTCCATGGTCCATTATTTACAGAAAAAGATGAGCTTTTAGGGCTTCCTCTCTAACCCCTAATCAAGGGCACTACTTGGCAAGTGGAACAATGGATTGTACACCCTACATAGCACACTAGCTTTCCATTTAATGCTGATTTAACGGATGTAACCATTAAATAAGCGGAAATCTTATCTTAAGAAAAACGTTCAAGACTGTCCACTCCCTCCATTGTTTATTCTTCTCAGCTTTTGGCTACATAGTACTGGTAAGAATTTAAACGACTTTCAACCATGTTACGTATACCAACTGTCGATCACCAGCTCCGCCAGTCACAGCAGGATATGTTTTGGCATGGAAAAATAACTGGATAAATAAACAAACAAACCATAATCTGTTGATTAAAAGAAAAAAAAAGTTGTTTTTATAAAATGCTGTATAATCAGTATCATACTTGAGGTCATGCTGTTGTGCTGAATATCAGGATGGCTGTGATGAGTTTGTTTATTTAGAATTTTTTTAATGATGAAAATGATCTGTCAATAGAATAAGAAATGTATAGTTAAAACTAGTAGTATCTATCTATCTATCTTTCTATCTATCTATCTATTTTATAGGTACATGATATATTACAAATAATTGATTAGATTTAAGATATTTTCACTTGCTGTGTTTTTTTTTTTTTTGCAGTTTAAGAACACATGATCTTAAACGTCTTTCACAGAAAACACAATTGAATATGTTGCTGTTTGTTGTTTCCCGACGTTCACCTTGAGAATAGTATAAGAATAGCATGGTGGAAGTAAAGGAAAAGTAATATCATACAGGTGACTCCATATTCCTCCATTCGAAGTCTTTCTGATTAGACGATATTTAATGGGAGTCGAATGAACCCCACCTTGAAGCGTGTGTATACCGTGCGCATAACCACACCTCATTTTTCTACACGCCTGACAGCATTCTTTGACTTCAGCCAGGGGGAAGAGTTGCAGTCTAGGTCTTGAACAACACCGTCAGACAGAGCGAAGCATACATTGCAGTCTTTCGAAATATCCATCACATTTCAACTGATGAAGCATGAGCAGCTGAGTTAATATCAATCACCTGTAGGCACAAAGTGTCAGCCTTACTTGCTTTGTCTATGGAACATTATCACTTGCCAAATCACATATATTTTGACTCACGTACATGGATGGCATTAACAAATTCTTGTCACCCCATGATATCCGCGTACAGATCCGGCGGAGGAAGGAGCTGCTGATCTACTTCCTGTTTGAGGCTTTAAAGAGGAAAGACAGGTTAAGGAGACAGCATTCTTATAGGGGAATTCTGCGCATTCTACATGCAGGACCTGTGAGACAGCATAGTACAGGAGTGAAATCACTCAACACGTATTTAGTGGGTTTATATATGCACACATGTGTGTGGTGTGTGGGAGTGTGTGTGAAAATGTCAACATTTAAAAAAAAAAAAAAAAACGTACAGACTGACTGGTTCCACAGCACTAAAAGCAACCGGGTCTGGCTCACCAATTCTCTGCACCCTAAGAAGGAGGAAATGGTTGGGTATTGAGACAAATGCTTTCTAGTTACAAATATTTCTTTTTCTTCTGAAAAAACAAAACAAAAAAAAAACAAGTGAAACAAGAGAGCTGAATCTTACGCCGTGCTGTCCTGCACTGAGGCCGTTTTCGGTGCAAAGAAGGTGCTCAGTTTATGGAGCGTTTCCTGTCTTGAACTGCAAATGAGCAAGATAACATCCACGCTAAGAACACATCCATATTGAGAAAATGCTGTACTGTAAATATGAAACAGTTCACGAGTGGCTAGTGTAAAAAAATTTTCTTTGAATAAAAAAGCAAGCCAAATGTGCAGAATAACATTCGGGTGGAAATTCCCTAAAAGCAAACAAAACGTTACATTTTTGCAATTTATGAGGGGCGTTCAAGTCAACCCCGGACTTCAAGACATTCAAGACTTTTGATTGTGTAGAATAACATTCTTTAAGAGTAGAAACTCCCTTTATGATCCTATGCTACACTTATGTACTTATTCCAGGGTTTCACTAGTGCTTGGTTACCATTAAGGTAAAAAGGTTTCTCAGTATTCCGGAGCCATGATTGGACTCTTTGCTTCACATCTGAAACTCCTTTAACGGCCCAACCATGTGGAAATGGCTTGGAGTGAGGTTAGGACTGTACAGGGTAAGTGACTATGGGTATACCCCTGGGCCAGGGGTAGGTCAGTGGTTAAGGTATTGGGCTACGGTTCGGAAGATCCCAGGTTCAAACCCCACAACCACTGTTGCCACGGTTGGGCCCTTGAGCAAGGCCCTTAACCCTCAACTGCTCAGATGTGTAATGAGATAAAAAAAAAAAATGTAAGTCGCTCTGGATAAGAGCGTCTGCCAAATGCCTAAAAGTAAATGTAAATGACTATAACTTCCAGCGGAGTTCCTGTAATGTGCAAGTGGTGTTGGCTAATGATTTGTGTGTACAGTTTCCACAGAGGTTGCTCTCAGATGCTCCACTCGCGGAATGTTCACAGTAACGAACAGTGGACTCCGAGCATTCGATCATACGGCCATCTTTAATACACTTGCACCATTTAAATGTTTTACTGCAGCTAAGAGTCTAAATCATTTTTATGCCTCTATTCATGAGAATTTTAATGACATGTGCCACGATACTTTAACTGCCATGTTAAATTATACATTTAAGCAGTTGAGGGTTGAAGGCCTTGCTCAACGACCCAACAATGTCACCTTGGTGGTGCTGGGATTTGAACCCAAGACCTTCTGATCAGTAGTCCAATGTCCTAACCCTTGAGTGCTACAGTATAACTTCAAATAGCTTGATGTGTTTTAATGAGTTTTTCACGCCATAGCACCATTACTGTTCACAGATTAAGAAACAAAAAGTGAACATAAAGTAGAAGCTATAATACTGTAGCCTGTGCTGTAGATTGCTGCAGCCTGGCCACACTGATAGGCCATCTAGGGTTTATGTAGCTTGGGGCACATTTATTATTTAAAGCTCATTCTCTGGTACATCTATAACTTATATATACACATGAGCGCTTTTCTGTGCATCAGCGCTTTTCAGATATATACTTCATAAGTGAAAAAAATCAGCACAATTATGATTTTTTTTTTTTTTAATCAGGAAGCACAAATGATGTCGCCTGTGTGTTTAATAAACACACATGATATTAATATTGTAACCAGCCATAGTTAAATGACTTCTATACAACACACACTTGTTCCTTGCTAGCAGACGTTAGCATTGTACTGCAAGTGTTAGCATGTATGTACTGTATCAAAGATAAGACTGGACCAAAAGATCAAAGAGATATGTATAAGATCAGAGCACATGTGTGAAAGATGTCAGTCAGGGAGGCACTTACTGATTATCACTTCTATCAGTGTGTGCCGTCAGAGCTGGAAGTGGCTCAGGACCTGAAGTATGCAAGATTAGCAAGTGAATAATACAATATAATATAATACAATACAATAGATACAACTATCCTTATTTTGACGCATATTACTCTATAACCTGCTCTAATTATTTAATAAGAATAGTGGGACTTAAAGAAAAAAATTGAATGATAAAAATCTTTTTTTTTTAAAGCGCAAGAAAACAAGGCTTCAGTATATAACATTCATAATTCATACCATTCTAATGACTAATATTCTTCCTCATATCTGAGTGACTCATAAAGTCATGTGTCTATGGAAAACAAATGCATGCTTTCTTATGACTCACCAATGTCTGGAAAAGCCACCATCCTGTCCAGTCCGAAAGATTGTGTATGTTTGTGAGCACTGTATTAGAAGTTAAGAAGAGTGTATTAATACTCAAATACACAAGATAAAAAATATTTTGATACACATTTTGTCTCGATACTCACTCATCTGTGGCGTGACCTGGTAGGAAAACCGTGTCATCGTCGTCACCCCATTCCTCGCTGTCTTCTTCGACTGAGAATACAAAACGTTATGCTAAATCAACTGTATCTATGCACTACTACATTAAATCACGGCCATAAAGTATACATCATATAGATGAGAGAATATGCAGAACAATGGTTTTCTAGTTTTATGTTTTCAAAACGCTGACTGGAATGATTCACAGCCAATAGAATGTTAGTTTGCACAACTATGAGAGATGTAAAGCAAATGATTACATCATAAACTGATCAGCCATAACATTAAAACCACTCAGGTTTTGGGTTCCCCTTGGGCGGCACGAGGGACAGATTTGTCACAAGACCCCTTTGGATATGCTGTGGTGTCTGGAACCATGACATTAGATCATTTGGGTGCTGTGGGTTGTGAGGTAGGGCCCTGTGAATCAGACTTGTTTGTCCGTGTGCATCCCATGTGTCCTTGATTGGACTGGGATCTGGGGAGTTTGGACGCAGTGGCTTTGGGCTCTTTACCTCTTGGGCCCTGTCCGTGGTGGACTCTGTGTTCTGGTGTCTGTGGTGGTGGTGGTGGTGGTGTTGATATGGCTGATCATAAATTAAGAAAGTATATACATTTATAAGGGAGTTCAGTATATTAACTTACAGCTCTCTTGGTTCATGCTGTAACGTGGTGAGGATCTGCAAAAGTAAAAACACCACAATGACAGTAGGATGACAGTAGACAATGTAGGATTGCAACCAAATTATGACTAAACAAATAGATTCATGTATTGCTCTTAAAAATATGTACAGTAGCACTAGTGTGTAACACACTTTACATTACTATGCAATGTCTTACATGATGTCTGTACTTGGGGTCTCGGGATGTACGATCCCATTACTGTTGGCCCTGTTGTTAGCTTTAGCTTTGTTTCCTAGCATGATCATCTCCTGAATATCTAGCTGCACAGACTCCAGTGGGATATAGCCATCTGAAAACAGAAAATAATACTGCTATAAGATACAGTATATCACTGACAAGGATACACTTTATGTTCAAGTAAAATAAAATGTACATTTAGTGGCCTGAAGTTTGGATCCATTGGTATCATATAACTTAAGTGAGTTTTGATATTTGCCTTTTTTATTTCAAACCTAAGATGGCTTTACAACTATCAGTAGATCGTTGAACAGAACCAGACCTAACCCAATTCAAAGTTTTTCTTTGGGTTTATCTGAAGTCAGTTGCCTGTAAGAACTATCTTAGGGCAATCAATCAATCAATCAATCAATCAATCAATCAATCAGTTGTAGTCCAACTAGTATTCATTCCCATATTTTTTATGGCCATGGTAGGACCTCCAGCCAACATTCATACATGAATTCACACATCTGGCAAATAAGCAAAATCTGCATGTCTCTGGACTGTGGGAGGAAACTGGAGTACCTGGAGGAAACCCACCATGCAAAGAATGTTTAGTGTTTTTATATTCAGCATATATACAAATGATGCAAAGTCAGAGACTTTCAATTTCAGCATTTTGTATCATGTATACTTTTTTATATACACATATACAGATGTAAATGTCTGGGCCATGCGCTACAGTATGCATTCCTTATTCATGTGTGTTATTAGATTCCTTTGTCCTAAAGCAGAATGTTTAAAAGCTGGGGTGTTATCTGGCTAGATGATGATCTTACAAGGAGAGGGTTAGGGAGTTCCATCTCCGTCACCTAGCACCAAACACATTGTTTTATACCAGTATGCCACTTTGCTTTCCAACCAGTTAGAAGAGATAGACTGGACAAAAGTGTAAAACGTTCTTTTCTTTCACTGAATGCTGGTGTGGATTTTGCAAAGAAACTATATTTACCAAAGAATTCCAGGAGACTGCAAACAGTTAGTGAATACACTTTCAAGGGTTTCAAAGGTTTACTCAAATGAAGCTATTTCCGTTGATACTGAAAATTGGTTCTTTACAAATATGAAGTGATGTTTAACATGTTTCACGCTATGTCACATGTTATGTTTCGAACTAACTCACGTTTGTTGGTGCTGTTTTTAGCCAGCCATTTCCCTTTAGGGCAGTCAGTGGTGCGAAGAATGCTGACGGTCTCTCCAGCTTTTATCGCCAGATCATCTTTACGGCCCTTAACGGTCTCTGTCACTTTTGCTTGGTACAAGACCTCCTCCTCTCCTGTGATCTACAGACAGACATAAAAAAACCAGACATACAGTAAGTCCCGAATCTCTCTAAATGCCTAATACAATGCATAAAAATCCAAGTCTGTATTTTCATACCCTGAATTTTTTCCTAATTTCATTTTCCTTCTTTTCTTTCTCTTTCAGTTCCTTCTTCTCTTTTTCCTTCTCTTTAAGCTCCTTCTTGTCTCTTTCCTTGTCCTTTTGTCCTTTTTTCTTATCCTTCTGTTCTTTCTTTTCCTTTTCCTTCTGCTCCTTTCTGGTTGCTGTCTTTTCTTTCTCTTTGTCCTTCTGCTTTTGTTTTTCTTTGGACTTCAGGTCCTTTTCATCTGACACAGAGTTCTTTCTGTAAACATAAAAATATAAAACAAAGACAGAATTTATCACCACATTTTATTTATTTATATCATTTTAAAGGAATATTAAATTGAAACGTACTTGGAAAACAGTGCTTTCTTGGGGATCTCCTCTGTCTGAAAATCAAGATATTTCATCAAAGATATTGAATCAAAAATTAATTAATCCCACAATCAGACACATTAATAATATTATTAGTAATAATACTAATAATACACATTAAATAATAATAATAATAATAATAATAATAATAATGACACATTAAATATTAATAATAATGACACATATTGCAGCAAGCCAGTTATAATTGTCAAAAGTTGTAAACGAAATAATACATACCGCAATTGGTGTATCAGAATATGGATCTAAAAATAAGCAAACAAACAAATAAATAAATAATACGTTTTTGAAGCTTTGACCTTCCATTGAGTCTAAACTTTCCTCAATGTCTTAAAAACAAAGAATTATCAGCTAGACCTTATTTAAAAAAAAAAAAAAATCCAGATGCATTCACTCACTCATTATGTATATCGCTTTATACAAGTATTATCCTGTATACAGGGTCGCAGGGGGGGGGGGGGGGGGGGGGGGGGGTTGTGGCGGGTGAGGTTGGGGGTTAGGGTGGTAATGGAGCCTATCCCAGGAGAATTAGGGAACAAATGGGGTGCCTGGACGGGCTGCCAATCACACATGCACATACTCACACACTCATTCACACACCAATTAGCCTAAACTGCATGTTTTTGGACTGTGGGAGGAAACTGGAATACCCGCAGGACATACACCCAGCACGGGGAGAACATGCAAACTCCATTACCTGAAAAACCAGAGGCGGACATCAAACCTGACTGGGAATCAAACCTAGACCTATACCTGCGAGGCAGCAATAAGCCACCATGCCACCCAGGTGCATTCACACATTATATAACAATTGTACAGGAAAATTGGCATCATGATGGCTTAGTGGTTAACACTGTCACTTTGCACCTCCAGGGTGCGGGTTTGATTCCTGCCTCTGTGTGCATGTAGTTTGCATGTTCTCTACGGGCTTGATGGGTTTCCTCTGGGTTCTCTGGTTTCCTCCCATAGTGCCTGCAATGAATTGGCACCCTTTCCAGAGTGTACCCCGCTTCATACCCTAAGTCTCCAGGCCCCCCGCGACCCTGTACACAGGATTAAACGGTATAGACGATGAAGGAGTGAGTGAGTATACAGAGGGAAAAAAATGCTCATACTCTTAAGAGATCCTTTGTGGTATTTCTTTGGTGCTTTACTTTTCTTGCTGGGTGTCAAATCTTCATATTCCGTGCTACTGCAATTTTTGGATGCAAAAAAAAAATGTCAAGATATCAGTTTGCTAATACATTCATTCAGCTGGCAAGAAAGTGGTATAAAATAATAGCAGCTATTTAATGAACAAACAAACACACAGTATAAGAGGTATTATCCTGGTATGTGTTCTACATTGTTATACAAATCTTGAAGATTTACCTTGATGGAGAAGGGAGAGTTGAACTGAAAAGAGGGTTTGGTACTAAATTTGAATGCTCAGGTGTCAATGTCCTGGGAACCCCAGTATCTGTATTGTCCATATTTGGGGTCTGATGATGTAGATTGAAGTGTCCCAAATGCATTTCATCTGGTAACGATGGTTCAGGAGGAACTTCTGCTTGTGACCCAACCATCTGAAATGGATTCAGGATTTCTTCATCTTCATTTTCTGTATCCTCTGCGGTAAAAGCTTCAGGAGCCGGGATAATGATTTCTGTAACAATAATCATTAATAATAATTAAAATGATGTCTAGACCAACTCATCACATTCACAGAAATCTTAACGATATCAATTAGTTTTACTCCTTCTTAAAGCTCATTATTTTGCTTTCTATGATTTTACCCTGTAATAAGCAGATTTGGCTCAGGTCTCCCATGATGTCTCTAAACTTACTTTTAGGGGCTTGTTTAGACAACAACACATTACTGATCACAGTTGAATAAATTGACCAACTTACTTTAAATTATTAATACAGTACAAACTTAAGAGCATATGATGTATTTACTAGTTATCTCTAACTCTATGGCATGACATCCAGCACTCTGGTAAGGTGAGGAGGAACCCTTGCTTAGTACTGTAAATAGGCACTGGTTATCATCATACAGTAAGAAGCCTAACTGCAGGTAGTTTGCTATTATTAATTATCAGAGGTGGAAAGTAACGAATTACATTTACTCGCGTTACTGTAATTGAGTATCTTTTTTGTGTATTTCTACTTTTTAAAGTAGTTTTTAAAATCTGTAATTTTACTTTTACTTAAGTACGTTTTTGTTTGAAGTATCGTAATTCGCTACATTTTAAATCATATGCGCTACTGAGTAAAAAATAAATGAATGCAAATGCTAAAATAATGAAAATATTACGCTCGCGTGTGTGTATCATGTCCTGGTCGCGCGCCGCTCCAGACTCCACTCCAGGTTTTCTGACTGTCCCCACATCGGCAGCTACCTGACCTTCCACACGGTCGCTTCCGCCCTGAGAGTGACGTCATCGACTAGCGCGACCATATATAAACCGAAGAGAGACGCGGGAAAGAGGAAAGAGATTGTGATTTTGGCGTTTTTATATTTGGTTGTGTATTCTGGTTTTGACTTTTTGCCTCCCATTGACTTTGATTATTGCTTTGTCTTTGTATATATTTATAGATAATTTCACTGTATGTTTCTGCACTCACTAGTAGTAGGGGCGTGGCTGCCATTTATTTTGGGAAGAGGGAATTTATTCGCTGTTTTTGGTTTGGGAGTCCGGGAAGGTACCTGTATTGTTGTTTAAAATAAAAAAGTAACTCGGTAACTTTTACTCTGAGTACATTTTTTAATGAGCTACTTTTTACTTTTACTCGAGTAGATTTTTATAATGGTAACTTTACTTGTACTTAAGTAAAATTTCACTGAAGTAGCAGTACTTGTACTTGAGTACAAAATTTTATTACTCTTTCCACCTCTGTTAATTATTTTGTTTTGAAATAGAACCTAATCCTACTGTAGCTAAATTGCTGAGTGTGTTTTAATTGTGAATATAACAAAAGCAGCTTGTGACCATACTGTAGATTTTGGTTAATTATTCATGATATAGTCTAAGAGACTATAACTTAAGTGATACATACATACTGTACATATCTATCAGCTTTATTAACCGTCTCTGCAACCATACACAACACAAACATACACACACCCTTTCATACAGTAAGGACAATTTGAAAATTCCAGGCAGCATAAATGCTGTTTGAGTCATTTGACTATGGGAGGACGCCTGTACTTTACTTGACTAGGTTTATTAACAGATAAGTTTTACTTTTACTTGACTACATTTCTACACTTCATGGCATGGCGGTGCACAACCACAGTGGTGTGAAGCAGGATTTTCTGACCACCTGCTGATCATTACGTGTGATTGTGTTTCCTGTTGTGACACATTTTATAACATTACTTGTGGTTTAATATCAGATTTGAAAAACTGAAGATTTGAGAGATTTGAAAAACTGAATACTTAGTACTTTTGACACTACATTAAATTTAAAGATAAGTACTTTTGTACCATTACTCACATATAAGTGATTTCTACTTTTACTTGAATATTTTGTGACCAAGGGTATATCTAAGGGTATAAAGTACATTTGTGTACTTTCCCACCACTGTCTTTAGGTTGCTTAGCTAATACTGCATAATAAACACTAATGAACATAATACTAATACCCTATGGCCGCTGCTGTGTTCATGTGCACTCTCTACCCAAACACACTCTGTATAGCTAACCAATACTAGACCAATTCCTCTTCAATTATCCTGTAGAGACATATTAAATATAACAATAATAACATTCTAAATTAGTTGTGATAATTCTACCATTGTCCTCCGGGGGCTGAATTGGCAGAATGGTGGACTGCAGATGTGTGTCTGGAGCCTGATGTGGTTTCTCTGGCATGAGGTCACCATTAGGCACAGTTGACTGGGGCTTTCTGGGGGGAGGTTGAGGAGGCACCGCAGGTTTTTGCCCAATAACAATCCTTGGAGCTGGAGATCCTTTGCCGAAAGAGAGGACTGAGAGGTTAATAAACAGGTAAAATCTATTACTACACAATCCAGAGACTTCATTAAACATGTCAAGCACACACAGTGTGACAATGTGACATTCTGACTATGAGAGACATGTTGCCCTGCACCACCACAAGAGCATTTCATAGCTGCTTCACATACCAACATCTACAAACCCTCTTAAATAAAAAGTCCATCAAAATGTACAAAAAGATTTAAAAGTGAAATTCTGTACACAATTGTCCAATCAGCTAATCAAACACCACCGGCTCAATTTATAAAGCCATGGCAATACAGGTCAAAAGCTTCAGTTAAAACTCACCTCATAAATAAGAATGTAGGGGAAAATGTGATATTATTTGAATGTGGAGCCTCCTTCACCTGATAATCCACACTGCTTAAAGCAACCATGAGAAGGACATTGCTATGAAATGGTACAACCAGTCACCCTAAAGATGTTTAAAGATTTTGTGATAACCCTACCTTAAATACTGCACTTACTGTAGCAAAACCAGTTCATGCTCATGTCTCAGTCATTAAACATTCAATATCTTCACTTTGATTTCATAGATGTCAAGGTAAGATAAAATACAATAAAATCAGAAATGATGTTTTCTGAAATCATTCAGAAGTGAGATTTTAATGCTTTTCCTTTCCATATGCTCAGCACAGCTTGATTATATAATATGCATATTGCATTATTTCAATGGTGACTTTTTTATTTTTAATTTTTTAGTCTAGTACCTCTTAAGGGGGGTTTTATATCGACACTATTGCCTCTGGAATAAAAGTAAAAAAATAAAATAAAAAAGAAGTTGTTATAAGTGCTATATAAATACCATTCAATTAAAAAGGAGATCATCTTAAGGAGAGAGGACAGATCGCTGAAATTTCAAACTGGTTTGAAAAAAAGGCTTTGGCAACTCGAACACTTTTTTTTTTACAACCGAAATGTGCAGAACAATATCTAAAAATGAGCCAAACCTTAAAATGGATGGGAAAATCCTATATCAGGTTCTACTCCCATCATCTACTGTTATCAGTGAGATGATTCCACTGCCTCATGTTTGGCTGATTCGATCCAGGTGTTCAAGGTGCTCTAACCAAAGTGGCTTAACAAATGTAAGACCTTCTCTTTATCAATTAATTAAAATGTTAAATTTTTTCTTACAAACTAACACAGAAAGCGTTTAAAGCCAAATTTTTGTAAAAAAAAAAAAAAAATAAATAAAAAATTTCATTATTAACAGTACCTGAAAAACTAAACATTGACTTACTGTGATTTTGGTCATTGGGAGTTGTTGGTTCTTCTTCTCTGCCCTCATAATCGGTAGGAGGAATATCAGGAAGAGTAAAAGGTTCAGGAACATTTAGAGCATCCACATGTGAGAATGGATCAGCATAGACTGTGTCTGGTAATGAAGACTCAAGTGGACTACTGTTGGGAAGCTCTTCAGGCAGAAATTCAGGTGTGGATAACTGAGTGCCTACTGTAGACTTCCGTTTAGCCTTTTCTAGAAGGGTAAGCAGACGCAGATCACTAGAATTTTGCTTAACAGGAGACTTCTCTTCAGCTCTGGCTAGAGCAGAAACCAACGAAGGGGTCAAGGGAGAGCTGGGCAATGGATTTTCCAAGAGCTCCCCTCTGTGGTCTTTCGCTTTTTGCGATTCACTTATCCTGCTTTCCACCATTGACTCAACATTTGTTGATGGTGCTAAATGTGTTGGCAAAGGACTGAATATAAAAGCAGTATCTGAACCTGGAGTTTCTGTTGCTGGCATAGGAGAGGCTGTACGAAACAGAGCTGCTGGACTGCTGGAAATTGGAGTTTCAAAAAGAGAAGCCCCAGCAAATGATTGCTCAGTATCAGAAAAGTCATCAGGAATAATTGGAGGTGGAATATACATATCAGGATAAGAATGGCCTTCTGGAATGGAGATCACCTCCTCTGGTAAACCATATGAAAAAATATTGTCTTTTGGACTTTTTAAATCGGAATTAAGTCGAATAGGAAGTTCTGAACTTAGGTTCTTAATGTGGGGACCATTGTTAAAGATGGGTTCCGGAACTGTTAGAGCAGGAGGTTTTGAGATTGAGACACCAGGAGAAGAAATAACTGGAGCAGAGAAATTAGGCGTTGTTCTAATTGGTGTAGCAGGAGATTTGAGAATCATAGGCTTATTAACTGGAGAATATGAACGGTCAAGGACAGTGGAAACTGGTACATCCCATTCTGAGGGATCTTTCCTGTTGAATGGTATAGAGACTTTGAGGGGTGTCACCGCAGCTGGGGACTTTGGGACAGATGCAAGTTTGGTTGTCTGGTCTAATACTGGAGCAACATGATTCGTGGGCAAGATCTTCCTATCATTTAAGGCTTGTTTAATAATATCTGCTTGCTTCTTCTGCTGCTTATCCACCAAAACGGGCTTTGCCTTTATAAGTAAGGTCTCTGGTTGAGAATTTTTGAGGTTCTTTTTGTCATCTTTAAAGACCACACGAGGGGTCAGGCGGTTGTCCACAAATGAGTTCATAGATGCAATAAGGGGGTGGCTGATTTTTCCAGTGGGAGATACTGGGGGAATATTTTTGGGTTTCTCCGGGATGGCAGGTTTGATTCGGTTGTTTGAAGATTCATCATTCTGGAACCTTTCCATCAGGGTTTTAACTTTCATTTCACCCTGAGAAACCATAAAACATGCAGAGAAAAATCCTTTACACAATGCAAGGCATACAAAGGATTTTTCAAGTCATATATACAGTAGAAATATAATTAACTCGTATCTAATTCTCAGGACAGAATTATAGCATTTCCTGTTTCAGTTTATTTAAACAATATTGACAATAAATCGGCTGTGATTTTTGACGTCCTAAAGTGTTTTATGTATAGATAATATTTGTGATACATACTACCTAAAAATATTTAATCTACTGTATGATTCGAGAAAAGCCTAAAAATCTCAAATAATGTAAAGAAATGCAACGCAAACTTGCCTGTTCCATTGTATGTTGTCTTAATTTGTAATCCTTCTTCAAAGAAATGCCACTTTCTTCACCATCAATTCAGCATCATCTCATTGTTAATCCAACAAATAACCCGCTTTAAATTAATCCAAATCCAATAAGAAATTACATCCATACAAGAAAAACAACCCAAAGTTATGTGGTATGACCTAAGCGACGTGTGTGTGTTTAAGGAATGAAGGCAGATAGACCATTCACAAGTAAATCACCAAGAAGCACTTGGTCTTGTTAGACGAGTTCCTCCTGAGTCATCAACACACTTCTGACTGTTGTCTTTCACAAAGAATGTGGTCGTGCCAGCTGCCTGTGTGCAGGGAGTGCTTTGGGTATCGCCTAGTTTCAGCTCAATTTCTCAAGTGATTATTCCCAGGATTAATCATTAA
The DNA here is from genome assembly GCA_030522415.1 of Channallabes apus. Classification (NCBI taxonomy): domain Eukaryota; kingdom Metazoa; phylum Chordata; class Actinopteri; order Siluriformes; family Clariidae; genus Channallabes; species Channallabes apus. The sequence continues at coordinate 21,563,319 of CM060128.1, read as the reverse complement.
TCATCATAAAAATTTAATTAATAAATCATCAATTTAGTTGTAGCCATGAAAGGGTTAGTACATCATGAAAAAATATATAAATATTATTTAAATTCAACATTTAAATAAAAATATTACAATTGAGCATGCAATTCCTAAACACTGTCCGTGTTTAACTAACACACGATTGTGTGACAGCTTTTACAATATTGAACTGATTTTTGAATTAGTCAGGAAGTACTTTTTACCTACCACATCAGTCATCTGTGGTTTATAAAATTATAAGGGGAAATTATAGGAGAAATCTGGAAAAAAAAAAAAAAACTTAAGAGTTAATTAGCCTATTACCATTAAGCTCATTTTTCTCCCTTTAGCCATTGATGTGCATTTACTTAACAATTAATATTGTACACTGCTTGGCTAAAAAAAAGTCACTTTGTCAGGAGGGTCAAAAGATTGGCTGCATCACGCGAAGAAAACAACCTAGGAGAGCTGAAATGACTGGAATTGTGAATTAAGAACCGTGCAACACATTTTTAAATCTTGGAAGGACAGTAATTCATCCATCGAGTGTGTTGACGAAATGTGGTCAGAAAAAAACATCATGAATGGAGATAAATGCTTGGATAAGTTCCATCGGAAAAAAATAAGTCGACAGTAGAAATCACAGCTGTATTTAATAGTGAAAGTAAGAGCATTTCCAAATGAGATGAGAACTCAAAGGATTAGGACTAAACAGCTGTGTGTCCATAAGAAAACCACATGACTAATCACACAAAAAGGCTTTAATTTGCTAAGGAGCATAACGAATGGCATATGGAGCAATGGAAAAAGATCATGTGGTCTGATGAGTCCAGATTGACCCTATTCCAGAGCAATGGGTGTGTCAGGGTAAAAAAAAAAAAAAAAAAAAAAAAAAGGGAAGCCCATGAACGTGTCCACTGTACAAGCCTCTGGAGTGCAGTGTTGTGATCTGGGGTTGCTTCAGTTGGTCAGTTCTAGACTCAGCAACATTATGCGGCAATAAAATGTCAGCTGACAACCTGAATGAACTAAATGACCAGGTTATAACATCAATGGAGTTTTTCTTCCCTGATAGCTCAGGTATTTTCAAGAATTCAAGATAAAATTATGAAAGAGTCACCACAATGCACCGCAATCAAGAGAAAAGACGGTCAAACTAAATTTTAATGTGCAACTTTTTTTTTTCTTGGCCAGGCAGGATATGTATTTACTGACATATTAGTATAGTATAATATACATATACAATAGTATAATATATTACACATTAATATAGTATATTAACATTTTTAGATTGATTATTTATTTTCATTTCAGTCTTGATTATTGAGGACTTTTTAAAATTAAACTCTTTACAATTAAAGAGCTTAAAAGCTTAAAAATTAAGCTTTACAATTTTTATAGCGGCGGCGCGGTGGTGTAGTGGTTAGCACTGTCGCCTTGCACCTCCAGGGTCCGGGTTCGATTCCCCGGCCAGGCTCGATTCCCGTCTCTGTGTGCATGGAGTTTGCATGTTCTCCCTGTGCTTGGTGGGTTTCCTCCGGGTACTCCGGTTTCCTCCCACAGTCCAAAGACATGCAGATTAGGCTAATTGGCGTTCCTAAATTGACCATAGTGTGTGAATGAGTGTGTGTGTGTGTGTGTGTGTGCTCTGTGATGGATTGGCACGCTGTCCAGGGTGTACCCTGCCTCGTGCCCAGAGTCTCCTGGGATGGGCTCCAGGTCCTCGCGACCATAAATACAGGATAAAAGCAGTATAGAAGATGAATGAATTAATTTTTATAACAGTAGAAGAACAAGGACACACATGATTGTAAGCTAGATGATAAACCGAAATGTTTTTTTTCCCCCCGCTGAGTTGGCAGAAAAAAATGTTTTAATTAGAAATTGTAAAACTGACTCTGCAGACTGGTTTTCTTTCGCAAGGGTCTCATTTCAATTTGCTTCATTTTGGTTTGTAAATACGTAGAAAAAATGACAACTAAAAAATGTGTTTAAATGACTATAAATAACTAAGAAACTTTTTCAGAATTTTTAAATTGGAATAAAATGAAGACTATTTCCAGCTATTTAAGTCATGAATAAAATATGAACACGATTAGGTTAACTGCTGCTTAAGAGAAACGTCGATGCCTGTTTAGAGGTGGACTGTTTAATTTGTAGTCCCTGCTAAATTTTGTTGCACGTGAGTGTTATCGGTGCTATCAGTCGTATTTTTAGACTGTAAACAAAAAAGATAAGCAACACCCCTGTTTTACAGCATGTCTGCTGGGAATCACATACCCTACACAGCATGTTAGTATAGTGAGTAGTGCGAGAGATATAGTAGATAAACTAGGTGGCTACAAAACAAATAATAGAATAACATTACATTACATTTAATTCAATTATTAATTTTGTGTTTCGTAATTGTATTTTTCTTCCACAGAATAGCTAATGTCAGGCACAAATTTTATTCATCATTGTTCTCTAAAGGAACTGAATTAAGTACGACGTAGAACCTGTTCAACATTTACAAATAATGACCTGGTGGTTGTACTAGAAACAACCTGAAAAGTGCAACATAAAGTATTTTTTAAGCTTGTAAATACTTTAGACTGAAAGAAATGACACACTTTAATGGCTGCTCTTTGCACTAAATAATGAAATGCAAAAAACAAAACAACAATAATCATAATAGCAATTATAATGCTATGATTTGACCCACCCACATACTGAACATAGACTGTAACGTTTTGTACACACTATTATAAGTTGCCTTGAATAGAAAATAGCTGCAGTTTGCACATATTTATTGAAGAAAACAAGGTTTAAATTGTTCATGTGTTTATTGGTACAGTATTACATGGTGCGATATGTAAATCGAAAAAAAAGAGAGAGAGAGAGAGAAGAAATCTCCTAAAAATTCACTGTTGAATCTCATCTTCATTGAGATAAAAATAAGATGTCCTTTTACATTAACAAACCATTAGCTGAGGTAAAGTTAAAACAGGTCTAGAAACATACTCGAAGCATTATGGATCCTCACGATCTTCTCCTGGCTTTACAATCTTCCTTTTATAACCCAAGTGTAGTTTATGAACTTTAAAGGACCTACATGGCTCTCGGATTAAATCAGGACCGACTCTGGCCATAAAATAGGGAGTGTTAGTCATTATAGGTCATGAAATACAAGGAGAAGTGAATGCTCCTGTCACACACACACACACACACACACACACACACACACGCACACAATGTCACAAGTAGGTTTTAAATATGATATAATTTCAGATAAAATGATAGACACGTGTGTGCTCTGTGTTTTTGGTTTTGGTCAAGGTGAAGCCAATGGGTATTTCTCAGAAATTGACAAAGTTGATTTACACATGAATGTGTGCGTGTGTCTGGTTGGGTGTGTGTTTGGGAATGCACATGTTAATGAACGAGGTCATGCATGTTTTGTGGTCTTGCCAGTATGCGTGGTGACACACATGGCATCTGAAATACAAACAGCAACATGGCAGGAGAACTCAAGCATTCGAGAATGAGACCAGACTGCAGTAAAATACCACAAGGTTATAAAGACCTGACGCAGTCAATGAGTGACGACCTCTGTGAATACTTTTACTTTTTGAGTTTTAAATGCAGTATCAAAATCCGTTTCTCAGTTATACTTAAAAAAAATTTTTTTTTTTTTTAGACAAATTGGAAATCAATCTTCTAAAATACACTGTGTCCCAATAGTCTCCACATAATATTTGGGCGTTTTGGAATCTTTTTACACATTGGTATCATTGTTTGTAAATGTACGTAATTCAACTGAATGAGTTTCAACTTATTTCTTACATACAAGTTGAAATTCTGACCTTAATTGCCTTTTTTTTTTGTACACACACACAGTCATAACATGAAACCATTAACATTATAACCGCCTAGGTTTTGGGTTCCCCTTGTGCCACCTCTGGGGTGTGCTGTGGTGTCCGGCACAGTGGATCCTTTGGGTGCTGTGGGTCGTGGGGTGGGTCCTCCATGGATTGGACTTGTTTGTCCGGCACATCTCATGGTTGCCCAATCAAATTGGAATGTGGAGAGTTTGGAGGCTGGGTCATTTAGGCTCATTTGTGCATGGTGGGCTGTGATGCACTGAGTGATTGGGTACATTAGCGAACATACCAGTAGTATTTGTGGTATGTACTAACATATCTAACATGGTACAGCATGTATAAACATACTATACTAGAAACCTGCTGACACTGTGGTACCCAATAAGTATCATGGTATTCACAAACTTACAATGATACATACCATAGTTCCACTGAATTGCCATAGTACCTACCAGGGTACCCTATAGAGTCCTATGGTGCCTACCATGGTAATGTCCGAAGTACCATCATAATACTATGGTAAATTAGGTTCTGTACTACAGTTTACTGTTGTAAAATTTCTTATGACAGGATCTAAATAAAGCTGCATTTTGTCAATTTCCCCTCTGTACAGAGACTTTTAGGACACCATACATACAGTAAGTCCAGTTATACTATAGTATATCCTTAATACCTATAGTACTATTATATACTATAGTATATCCTGTAATGGGTTTCAGAATCAAGGCATCTGAAATTTAAACAGCAACATGGCAGGAGACCTGACGCAGTCAATGAGTGACGACCTCTGTGTAAATACTTTTACTTTTTGAGTTTTAAATGCAGTATCAAAATCCGTTGCTCAGTTAAGAATAAATAAATAAATAAATAGACAAATAGACAAAAAATTCTTCTAAAATACACTGTGTCCCAATAGTCTCGACACACAGTGGGAAAAAAAAATTATTTGGGCGTTTTGGAATGTAATGGGTTTCAGAATCATTTATACAGTAAAGTTTATTTTGAATTTAACGCTCAACTTTTAATATGTCCCAATTATATCAAACACCATGGTTATCTATTGCAGATAATCCTTGAGCCTATACATACTCAATCATACAATGAGCCGCGCACTCTTTATGACACTTGAGATATTTTAACTGCCTGCTTTTCTTCATTGTACCCAAAGGACGTGCACCACATTGTTAAGGAAACCAAACATGCACAGGAGCGGACAGCAACGTAAACCACAAAGGGGGAAATTTTTTTGACACGTGGATATATTGCTTGGGATATTCCATGTTACGCTTGCATCATTTAAGCCTGGCTATTTTATGGCACAGAGGTCCGGCGGGAAAAAAAAGAACAAACACTATTATCATCATCAGAATTATTGTAGGCATTACTGTTATTTACAAAATGAGTTTGGCAAACTGATGATCCGATGCCTTAAAGCCACGTTCATCCTTAAAACACGTTTCAAGTCAGCCTCGAGGGCTCCACTGGCTTATAAAATAAAAATCCCGTTTTCAATGTCATTTTTTTTTTTTGTCTTATTAATATCGTACAAAAGCTATAGAGAAGGAACAGTTCAGTCACAGATTCAGCTTGGTGGTTTTTTTTTTTTTCGTTTTTTTTTTTTTTGATAACGTCCGTCCATCGCGGTGTCTCCTCTGTAAGAGCTGCTCAGAAGTGTTTCCAGCTAAAAGAAAAAAAACAAAGAAAGACAGAAAGAAAGAATGAAAGAAAGAGAGATTTTGGCAAAGTCACTCCTTGAGTCAGATCTCTGTATGAAATGTCCACAGAGAAAGACAAAGTCTCTTATCATTTTTTTTTTTTAATTATTATTTCTGCATAGCTCTCTAGCAGCAGAATCTCAAATAGATTGGGGAGCGAAACCAAAGAAACCCAAATGGACGAATCACATAATCCTGTGGATGGATCAGATGGATTACTCTGTAATCGATTGCTGTGGCCTGGACTAGGCAGGGAGATGACAGTGGAGAGACGGGGATTATGCGGGATCAAGAAGCTGTGATTTCTTGAACACTCATTTGATAGAGTCAGGGACAGACAGAGAGAGAGAGAGAGAGAGAGAGAGAGAGAGAGAGAGAGAGAGAGAGAGAGAGAGAGAGAGAGAGAGAACATTGGAATGAGGCATCTCTCATACTTTGCACTCATACGATCAAATCTTGGCTAAATTAGCATACGAGTGAGACGAAGGAAAGAGTGTAAAGATCATCATCATCATCATCAACAACAACAACAACAGGTGTTTGTTCCACTTGCAGTCCATAAGTGTAGGAAACAGAGGGCGACAGAAACAAGGAGCTCAATGGAAGGACAGAAAGAAGGGAAGGATGTCCAGTCTGCAGTACTCCACATAGAGTGATATCCAAAGGGAGACTGAAGGCCAAGAAGGCTGGAGTGATCCATTACGGATGAGCTCTGAATGCCATCCACTCTCATGCAACCGCACACACACACACACACACACACACACACACACACACACACACACACACACACACAGAGCGGCTCTAAGGGTTTGGTCTCCTGCTCCCCCTGAGCACTGTTCAGTGTGCAGTCTTCCCATGATCCTTCACTTCTTCCCTTTGCAAATCGTGGCGTAGAGAGGGTCCTTCCCCTGGAAAAAGACATAATCTTGTGTTATTTCTCTATCTCTGATGAAATACAAGTTCTAAATAGTGCACAGATATTTTTTGACCACTTGCATCCAGTAGTTTATTATTTTTATTTACAAAGAATGCAAGCAAAGTTTATAGTACTGTATCAGATTCCAAACCTCAACACAAATATGCTATGAATCATGACAATTATATTTAGACGAGATTGCTTTAGGTGTGTCGAAATACCATGAAAACATATGCACCACCAGTCAAAAGGTTAGACACACCTATAATTCCTAAGTCTTTTCTGAGTTCTGTTTCTTTCTACACTGTTAAACAATGCTGAAGTGAACAGTTGATGTTGAGATGTTTCTGCTCATAGTGTCTCTAATCTGAGAGGCTCTTAATTGGTGATATTTTAATTCTGGTATCTTTAAATGAACGTCTCCTCTGCAGCAGAGGTTAGTTTTGGTCTTGAGTTCCTGGGAAGGTCTTCATTAGTTTCATCATGGTGCTTGATGGGGTTTGTAAATGCACTGGACAATAATGTTCTTGCAAGAACTAATACAGAACAGCTGACCTTTGTGTCTTAAAATAAAACTGACTATTGTTGTTACTTAATACATAATGCCATGTGTTATTTTATCATTTTGAAAAAAAATTCAGCATTCGTTTAGAAGGTAGAAAATAAATCACAAGGTAGAAAAATGTCCAGACTGTTGCTTTTTGCTGTGAATGGGTATATATATATTTTTAAGTAGAACATCCTTAAAATAGTGTAACAAGTTACACAAATGTATTATTTTATTTACAAATGTATCAATTTATTTATCTGAATGATTAACAGTGGTATAAAAAACCTTGTTCGGGTGCCGTTTTGCTGAACCTGAAATAAATAAAATAAAACACAATAAAATAAAAGTTTTGTTTTTGTTATTTAACATATATTTAGGGCATAGATCTAATTCATATATTCACTTTACAGAAATATTGTCCTTTTGTTTTTGTATGCATCCATAACATAGATTTTAGTATAAGAGAATCCATAAGATGTGTTAACACTTAAAAGGAAAAAAGAGCATAAAACACCAAAAGTTTCCTGAGACATTAATATAATCCTATATTTTACTTTCTTTAAGGCCGTGATTTCTTACATGGACCACAAAAAAGCAGGTGATTCAGCACGATCAGCCTAATCAACCTAAAAGCCAGCCGAAAAAGAAAACATGATGAAGCCTATGATGATCTCCCAGAGGAGAGAGGCTTGTGTGTGTTTTGTGTCTTAAACCGCTGGCAGCAGACCGCATGAGACCCAACAAATTAGGGAGACACTTAGAGACAACACACTCCAGTCACGTTAATAAGCCACTCGACTTGAATACAGACAGCAGGAGAATCGCATGGTAAAATCTGAATCAGAGGACAGCAAAGCACAAATGGCTTCATTCAAAGTTGCATACAGAATTGGCCAGTGCAAAAAAACTACAAACGATTGCTGAGCAGCTAATAAACATGGGGTCAATTATGCAAAGATAAGTGACAACGTAAGCCTTTTATAAAAATTGCACGTGTACAGTATTTTATCTGTTTTGAACTTGGTGTTGTTTGATCTTATTGGTTTAGAAATAGATATTTCAATAAATAGTAAACTTGGCCGATTTCGTTATTATTTTGTTGACAAGTGGGGCTTGAAAATTCGCCCACCCCCTTAAGTGGGGAATGACAGAAAATGTTTGAGAACCACTGGGCTAACCACAACTAGCTGTGCATCTGTATGGCTAATCGGGAAAGAAGAAAGAAAATTAGTCCTAAATACACCGTAACTTTAAAAGATAAAAATCTTGGTTTAGTGGAACTGCAAAAATATTTACAAGTCTCAGCTGAACTTTGGAATGAATTTTTACTCAGAATGAATTTGTGGAATTTGGCTGCGATTACTTACATTGTACTCATTTTCCGGGTTACAAACCTTCACGGTCGGTGTGAGCAGGAAATTTTATATCGTCCAAAGGCCTATGGTAATGTACTTATACTGTGTGAACATCTGTTTGGATTGAGACAAGAACTGTAGTGTGAGGTTAAACCAATCACTAATCAATAATCAATTGGTTTAATCAAACCAAACATTGATTATGGAACAGTTACCGACTCCTATCACTAGGAAGTGTCATGATATGGGGATCATTTGATGACATTACTGTATACTTTATTTTTTTATTTTATTTACCTTTATTTAACCAGGCAAGACAGATTAAGAACAGGTTTCTTATTTACAACTGTGGCCTGGCAAAGGCAGAGCCTTTTGGGGGACGTAGGGGAACTGATAAAAAATAAAACATTTTAAGAAATATAAATGAAATTACGAAAAAATAATAATAATAATTTAAATACATATATATACACACACACAGATACATAGGCACACATGCACATATATATACACACATATGTACAAGCATATGCATATACATACATATACACACATACATACATACATACACATATAGACATGTGAAGAGTGGAGCAGCAATAAATAAGAGCAGCTAGTCAAAATAACAGCTACAGACGTCTTTGAAGTGGGCTGAAATCCGTGAATGAAAAACAGACTTAGGAATGAGATTGTCCAATTTTAACGTTTTTTGCAGATCATTCCAATCTCTAGCAGCAGCGTTCTGAAAAGATGACAGGCCAAAAGCAGAAGAAGCCTTAGGAACTGTCAGCTGAATCAGGTTAGCAGAACGGGTGTTATACCCAGAAGAAAAGAAGTGTAACAGTTCTTGTAGGTAAGAAGGGTATAAGCCGATGAGAGTATTGTAAATGACCATATACCAATGGATCTTACGACGGGTATACAATGAAGACCAGTTGAGAGAAGAATACAGAGTACAGTGATGTGTTTTGAAGGGAGCATTCAATATAAACCGGATGGCAGAGTATACATCATTGAAGGTAAATATAAATGGGAGCTGTATAGTGCAGTTATCAAGTACTAGCACTTCCAGGTTTTGCTTCTATGGTTATTCATTCATTCATCTTCTATACCGCTTTATCCTGTATTTAGGGTCGCGGGGACCTGGAGCCTATCCCAGGAGACTCAGGGCACGAGGTAGGGTACACCCTGGACAGTGTGCCAATCCTTCTATGGTTAGTTTTCCTTAAATTAATGAACAGGTATACCAGTCTTCTGGATCTTCTAAATAAGTACATGCTAGTGTTGCATAGTATACTGGTACAGTACTAAAAAGAATGACCAAGGTGCTAGAATTTTTAAAATAGCATTTTGAAATTTTTACATTAAAAATGACACAGACTATACAGTCTGGCTAACTAGACTCTGCCTCTTTAAACACAGAGCTGACTGCAGTGACGTGTATCAGTGGGGAAAGAAATCTTTAATATAAGCTCACTCTAATTTGAGAACAGTACTCCCCAAATTTTTTCAACATGTGGACTGTCATACAAGAGGAAACAAAACTCTGGATCATGTCTATACAAACATAGCTGAGGCATACAGAGCTCTAACCCTCCCCCACTTGGGACAGTCTGATCACCTTTCATTGTTCTTACTTCCCAAATACACTCCGCTCATTAAACGTGTGAAGCCCTCAGCTACATCTATCAGAGTGTGGACCGAAGAGACTGACACTATACTGCAGGACCGATTCCATCATACAGTATGGACTGGAGTAGGTTTGCCTCCCAGGCTACTTCTGACGCTCACACGGACATTAATCTATACACTTCTTCTGTTTTGGATCACATTATAGCCACCATTGACAGTGTAACAACTGTGAAGCAGATTACAACATACCCTAATCAGAAGCCATGGATGAATAGGGAAGTTCATCTCCTACTCAAGGCCCGGAATGCTGCCTTCAGATCAGGAGATGCGCAGGCCTACAGTGCATCCAGAGCTGACCTGAAAAGGGGTATTGATAAGGCCAAGTGGAGCTACAGTACAAGCTGAGGATCGAAGATCATTTCAACAACTATGATCCTCGGCGTATGTGGCAGGGCATACAGTCCATCAGTTACTACAAACCCGAAGCTGAAGCTGAACGAAGCTTGCTGATCTCGGAATCAATACAGTACCTTTCTATGCAGCTGGATACTGGATTTTCTGACCAACAGGCCACAGAATGTTAAATCCAATAACATTCCCTCCTCAACCATCATCCTGAACACTGGAGTTCCACAAGGCTGTGTACTGAGCCCCTTCCTGTTTTCACTGTACACACATGACTGCAGTCCTATGTATGGTTCCAATACCATAATTAAGTTTGCAGATGACACAACAGTGAATGGCCTCATCAATGACAATGACGAGACCAACTACAGGGCAGAGGTAATGCACTTGGCCGAGTGGTGTGCTGACAATCACCTGCTCCTGAACACCAGTAAGACCAAGGAGCTCATTGTGGACTTCAGAAGGAGGAGAGGTAACACACACTCCCCTGTCTACATCAATGGGACAATGGGCGAACGTGTTACTAACTTCAAGTTCCTGGGGATAGACATTTCTGAGGACTTAACCTGGTTCACTAATACCTCCAGTCTCCTCCAGAAAGCTTCCCAGCGTCTCTTCTTCCTGAGATTACTGAGGAAGAATCGCCTTTCTAAGGACATAATGAACAATTTCTACCATTGTGCAGTAGAGAGCATCCTAACCAGCTGTATTACAGTCTGGTACGGTAACTGCTCTGTTTTGGACCGTAAATCCATCCAAAGGGTGGTGAAAACCGCCCAGCGCATCATTGGAACCCCACTTCATGGCATTGAGGAAGTGTACAAGAAAAGGTGCCTGTGTAGGGCCCGAAGCATCGTGAAAGACACCTCTCACCCTGCATATAAACAGTTTTCTCTCCTTCCCTCTGGAAAAAGGTTCAGATGCCTAAAAGCCAAGAGCAGCAGGATGAGGAATGGTTTTTACCCCACAGTAGTTACCTTATTGAACACTTCACCAACCCCCTTACACGGACGGTACCACCATCACTGAAACCCAACATCCCTACGTATATAATATCACTGTAAATATTCCCTGTACATTCATTTGTATAATCTGCACATAGACAGTACACTAATATATGTATAGGTATAGGTATACTCTCTGCATTTCCATCCAGCTGTTACGTTATTATATTTATATCCATTCATTCATTCATTCATTCATTCATATAATTGCACATACTGTAAATTTAACTATATATAGTTTCTGTATATCTTTATCCAGTATATTTATATTTAGACATATCTGTATATTTACACCTATTCAGTACATCCAATCCATTCATAGCCTCTATTTTTTATTGGTTATTTCTTTATTTATGTATTTTATGTATATATATGTGTATAGATATATATACATAAAGATATATATGTATAAACTGTACAAAATATTTAAAGAATCACAAGCAACAGAGGAGAGACTGGATTTACCTTCCTGTTTTATTCACAGACTTGAGTGGAAGAGATGCCTGCAGTAATGAAAAGACTCAAAGTGAAATATGGATATGGTTATTTCAGTTATGAAGTGAGAGAGGAAAATATGATCTAAATATATACCTAAACACAGCAGAACCGCTGTTTTAAAGTGTGGGAGAATTGGGTTTTGGGGCATTCACTGCACAGTCGAGATTCTCTCTTTAGAATTTCTTAAGAAATATAAAACATACAAAAAGGGCGATATGTGTATTTTCTCACTCTGGAGCAAAGCAGAGAACCATTTACAACTGAACATATTTTCACATTTTCTCATATTAAAACCTGGTGAATCTAATCTCTCAGAAACAACTGCTTAATGGTAATGGAGTCAGTTAGGGAGCGTCTAAAAAGTGCATGACCTAGACATCTGTGTGAGATTCTACAAAGATTAAAGTTGTCGCTAGTTTGCAGGATATATAATGTAAAGCAGTGTGGACTCAACTCAGGATCTATTATCTTTTCATAACTTTTATATAATATTAATGATTATAGATGATGGCAATGTTTAAATGAGTGATTACACAAGCTTTAAGGGGGGAAATATCATAAGTCCTACACTTATGGACCTTTTTCTGCAAACAATTATAGATCCATCTAATTTTCCTACCAATTTTCCACAGCTTCATATTGAAAATAACCTGAGAACATGACACAACAATGTCATAGATCATGATGTGTCTCATTAAAAGCTTTTCTAGGTATTGTATTTCTCAAAATAATTACAACTCTGCTATAACACATTTATCACATTTTTTCTAACCCATTGTCTAGAGCCTCTGGATCAGACAGAAGGTATTGATAAAGCTTGCAGTGCATATACAATAATTTCTAACCATTTTACAAGAGTGTATGTAAACACTTTGCTGCTGCTTTTGCATGCACACAAAAGCCATGTGTCAAATATAAAAACGGGCTGTAGGCTTCTTAGAAATATTTGAAAAAGAAAACATCATGAAGATTTTGAACAATTACTTGGAAAATCCGAATATAATATACAGTCTTGAGCCACCTCTCACATTATGTTAAATTAGATTAAATACTGTAGACTAAATTAGGTTGCTTTAGACTAAATTATTTTAGGTTGTTTATATAAATTTTAAGGTTTAATGTTGTTTATAACCTCTCAGCAGCAACCTCATTTCCCCTCTCATCTACTCCAACCACTCAGCATTCAGCATCACCAGTATACTAATCACTGGACTGATAATGTGTCATCTGCACCTGTTTCTCAGTGATTTATGCCTTAAATGATATGTTTTTTAAATTTTTTATGATTGAACCATAAGTCACTGTGTAGCTTAAACAAAAACAAAACACATTTCATAAGCTCAAGGATCTCTACATTAGCACTTTTCACTATTCACAATGGCATCAGAAGTGATTTAAATGGAAATACATTATCAGGAGTAATAAATATGACTGAGTTGGAGTACTTTCTAAAGAACAGATTCATTTTCATTCATTCATCTTCTATACCGCTTAATCCTGTGTTCAGGGTTGCGGGGGACCTGGAGCCTATCCCAGGAGACTTCGGGCACTAGGCGGGGTACACCCTGGACAGGGTGCCAATCCATCGCAGGGCACACACACATACACACACTCACACACACACACACACACACACACTACGGGCAATTTAGGAACGCCAATTAGCCTAACCTGCATATCTTTGGACTGTGGGAGGAAACCGGAGTACCCGGAGGAAACCCACCAAGCACGGGGAGAACATGCAAACTCCATGCACACAGAGACGGGAATCGAGCCTGGCCGGGGAATCGAACCCAGACCCTGGAGGTGCAAGGCGACAGTGCTAACCACTACACCACCGCGCCGCCCAGATTCATTTTATTTTATTTTATTTATTTAAAGAATGCATTGGGGAAAAAAAAAAAATCGATGTAAACAGACTAAACAAACATTGTTCAATAACATTCAAAGAACTTACACAAAGAACTGTAGATTTTGTGTCTCAAATGAAAGAGCTGACTAAAGCACAGAGAAATGCAGATCACAACAGTGTGTGTCCATGTGCGTGCGGGCGTGTTGTACTCTATGTCCTAAGTCAGAATGCTGAAATTTAATTAATGATTTCCAAAAGATATTTTTTTTAACCTTTCTTTTCAAAATTATGACCTTCAGGTGGCATCACATCATATAACTCTTTTAGAACCAAATAAATGACATCGATGTTATTCATTCTGTTGCAAGTAGAATGTGCTTTTTATTTAGACTTCATGCAATGCAGCACCAATGATTGCTAACATTATGAAAATAGGATAATAACTTTCTCCCTGCAATGACGGTGCTTTTTAATCCTCCTGATGCAACACTCTTAAATTCTATTATGTTTATAGGCACATAAATAAATACTTCATTTGTTTAATTACAGCAAAAATTAATATTAATATACCAACTTGCACCAATTCTTTAAACCCTAACTGATGAAAGATGTCGAAAGATGTATCCTGTGGTCATTAAAAAACTGTGTTTCAGAAAGGTCAATGTACAGTATTGGTCTGCATCAATCAAAGACTGTCAGCTGATAACCTGAATGTATGATTTCATCATATTCCAGGACTTAAATATTGAAAGAGTGCCTCTGTGTGCATGAGGAATCATTTTCATACATGAGTTTATCACCACAGATTTCTGATCCTAACCCTATTGAAAGTCTTTGAGATGTGTTGAAGAATACGTTACAGAATGGTTCAACTCTGCCATCATCAGTACAACACCTGGGCCAAAAAAAGAATGCTGAACTCAATGTGGATGTGAATAGATGTTTTTATGTTGCATAAAGTTGGTGAAACAATCCCACAGTGAATGCACATTTTAATCAAGAAAATAAATCTGATCTAAATAAACGAAATATTAGATTGTGCAACCTTTTTTTTTTTGTCTAGGCAGTGTACATACAGGAAAGTAAATAAAAAAAAAAAAAAAAAAAAAAAAAAGCATAAATAAAGCTGCTTTATTTGTAGTGATCATTCTTATCTGATGTAAGGCCAGAAATTTCAGCCATCTTTCAACCTTAATTATTAATTATGCCATTAATTCAGTCCCAAATATACCAACTGCAACTGGAATCATGTGCCTGAAAAGTGGTTTTTTTTTTATTAGTAGTTATTTGTCTATAAAATAGCAAGCATTTCCCCCCAAGAAAGGGTTTACTTCCTACCAGAAATCAGAAAGGCAATAAAACTTGCAATTCCCTGAGACTACCAGCAGATGTCAGTAAAGCGCTTTAAATGTACTGGCAACACTCTGGCTAAAAGTAATGAGGGAAAGGGGTTGCTCAATCTTTTTCACCTCCATCTTCTTCCACCTTCCTCACCTTCTATTTTCCCCCCTGAAACTCAGGAGTATAGATGCCAAAGCTCAGAGAAAACACAATACAAGAGTTAATTGCACTATCGCAGGTGGTGTGGCTGCTTCAGAACCTATCCAGTAAGACTGCTCCTCTGCCCCCTGCTTCTGTTTCCACACCAATCCACTTATTACAGTATCGCGAGCAGGACAGAGGAGGAAGGCCCAGGAGGCGGCGGTGCGCGTTACTCTCAGCTGCAAAGAAAGAATGACGGCTTGATAACAGCAATGAAGCCGACTCGCAGTGGGAGCTCCGAGCTCAGCCTGTGGTCCATCAACAGCCGCAAATCAGCCTGACACTGGTAAATCAAGCAACACGATAATTATGACTCACTCATTCCCGAGTTCCTCTCACTGAGAAATGGAGAGAGGGATGAAAGAATAGATGTGAGTGAAACAAAGCAAGGACTAGAAGAGAAAGGATGGCATTCTGTCGAAGTGACAGACTGGAGGACTGACAGTAGAGCATGAATAAGAGAGAAGCAAGCAGAGTGAGGAGAAACTGTGAGCTTATAGACCTTCATACTGCACACAGAATATGAAGCAGCTCCCAATGCATCCCCATCCATTACGCTTTTTATACACACACACATCTCCTGACAACGCCCCAGCTACCTCCTATCAAACCTGCTTACCGTCTTAACGCACAGAGAAGCGTCATCTGAACCACTACAGATGTTCTACAGGGACCGAGAAAGTCCAAACCATTGCCAAAAATTCCAATATCCCCATCCTACTATATAGCTGAATGTTCGTTGTATGTACATATTATTATACTCATAAAAAGATCATTTCCCAATTGCTCCTTAGATTTTTTTTTTCCCCTTATCTGGTCATATAATGGCTTTGACCTTTATTTATTTATTTATTTATTTACTCTTATTTCTTTTAACACTCTCAATTACTGTAACAATCAAGACTTAACCATTTCACCTTGGAGGTGTGTAGACTGGATGTATAATTCCTTAACAATTTCACACAAAACAATAAACCTACCCAGCACAGTATACTGTATATTCACAGTATTATGAATGATCTGTGGTTTATTTGGGAGCATTTAATAGTGTGATTGATTTTACTAATTGTGCGGAGGCCAAATTTGACGTCCAATCAGCCACCTCCCTCCTCATCTCATACTGTACAGTATGTCTGTAGGGAGAGACCTACCCAGTTAGTCCACTACCCCTCTCACAAACTGCAATCAGTCAATAAGGTTAATTGACCCACAGGGTGACATAAAAACGATGCGCAAATAAATGGTAGAAAGGCGGTTGTGCAAATATCATCAACGTTCTGAACTTTTTCTTTTTTCTTCTGTCTGTGTGCTCTCTGCTGTCCTCGTCAAAATGCCAATCTGCCCATGAGCGGCTGCCCATGTCGCACATATCTAAAATGTCATACTATGACGACATAGTGTAGAAATAGTTCTGTAAACAATTTATAGAAAATACAAGTAGGTACAAGTATCCCTTTTGCACGAACCTCAACAATAATTTAAAGTACAGTATAGCATATTAAAGTCTACACATAATAGTCAAAATGGGGAACACTGTATTACTGTAATGCAGCCCAAATCAGATGTTTTAATCTTTCGCTACATTTTACTAGGATGCCAAGCATATCGCCAAGAATGAACAAACAAAACACTAAATTCCTAGCTAAAAACAGCAACACCGATATTCATTATCTGCCACTTTATGTTTGTTAGTCTGCCACTAACAAATATGTTTTAGACTCATTTTTGTATATACACACAAGGTCTGGTCTTTCCAGAGGTGCCAGCATCTGTACGTGTCTCAGCGGCCATCCAGCATTATTAAGCCCCACACCACAGTAACGAGGCCAGCAGATGCACACAATGACACACAGTTCTGTTCCTTCACACTTTATTAAAGTTTTATACACCAGAGCCAGAAAGCAGACGCCCCCCTCCCCAAGCCTCTGTCTGCTGATCGAGGAGGCCACTTGGGTTTCTAGCCGCATACTACAGACGTTTCCTGGAGGCACACATCAGTGCAGAACACTAAATTACACAGTAAGCCGACCCACTGGTGAGATATAAAATCTGCAGCGTGCTCTGGATCTGTGCATCACCACACACATTCCGAGTGTGCTTGATCATCCTAATTAAGAGTTCAACCAAAACACAAACAAAAAAATTGAGAAGGATTTAAAAAAATTTTTCCTTTTGTTCCTTGTAGAAAGATATATAAATTGTGCTTTACACTTTTTCAAGCCAGACATAGTGCTGGATAAATCATTAAACATGTCCATGAGGCATCTGCTTTCACAAGGCAAGTTTGGTCGACACAGCAAATATCCAATCACGTTCCAAACCAAACTCTTCAAAAACATTTAAGATTTTCAAGGCAGTCAAAAACTGTCTTAGGAAATGTTGATACGTATACATCACCATGACAACTGAGGTATCCAATGCAATTCTGTTCTTTATACACTAAGCCACAAACACAGCATCTGACAGCATCAATCTTTAATGAAACAATGCTGGAGAACGTCACAAAAATACGCAACTTTATCCTTATACGCAAGAGAAAAAGACAAGAAATACGATGTTTGCGTGTATATATCATATACATGCACTGAGCATTTTGTTAGAAATATATTACACTAATCCTGGATTGGGGCAGCCATTTGTTGTAAGGGTAGCCTCAATCTTTCGTGGCATTCCCCAATTCCTGATAACAATAAGAATCATGTGAACATGATGGCATCAGTGTAGTCTACCATTCTACCATATCTCAAAAATGTTCTACTGGATTCAGAGCCAGTGGCTGGGAAGCACTGAACTCATGGTCATGCTCATGAAGCCAGATAAAAGATGGCAAAGGATGCACATGCACTCATATAGGCTTTGGCATTTAAGCAACGACTGATTGGTATTAACGAGTCAAGAATTCCCCACACCATTATACCACCTTCACCAGCTTGAACTATTGACACAAGGCAGCTTGGCTCCATGAACTCATACTGTTGATACTAAATTTTGACCTCACCACCTGCGGAAATCCAGATTCATCAGTCATCCATCAGACTATGTTTTTACCTAAGAATAGCATTCTGCAGCACGGTCGCCTTGCACCACCAGGGTCTGGGTTCGATTCCCCGGCCAGGCTCGATTCCCGTCTCTGTGTGCATGGAGTTTGCATGTTCTCCCCGTGCTTGGTGGGTTTCCTCCGGGTACTCCGGTTTCCTCCCACAGTCCAAAGATATGCAGGTTAGGCTAATTGGCGTTCCTAAATTGCCCGTAGTGTGTGATTGGATGTGTGAGTGTGTGTATGTGTGTGTGCCCTGCGATGGATTGGCACCCTGTCATGGTCAAAATCATTTAGATGGTCAGCGTGAACATTACCTATACTGTAGCTCCTGGCATTATTACCTCCATTATTTTATGCAATGCACTGCTGTTATTGACTGATTTACTGTAGGAGTGCATTTATAGAGATGTGAGACTGTATTACCTGTTCTCAGGTGTGGGAGGTAACTGAGTACATGTACTTCATTACTGTACGTATTTACATACGTCACTTATCTGTACTTTACTTGAGTAGTTTTATTACATGATACTTTTACTTTGCCTTAAAAGCACAGCAAATATCTGTACTCCTTACATAAGCACATTCCTGCACGCCGCTGCGCTACCCAACAACAGTGGTACTGTATTTTTAAAGCAGGAATTTTGCCACCTGCTGACTATTATGTGAAACTGCGCGACTTGTCTTTGCTTCGAGACATGCCTAAAGAATGCAACAGATGTTTGAAATCAGAAACAGATCTGGTTGCAGACAGCGACGAAAAAACGGCACGCTCGCAATCGGGAGTCAGAGAAAGAGGGAGAGAGAGACGTTTTTTAGTGTTTAGTTAGTGGTCTATCCTAATCAATTACAATCTTTCTTTTATACCACTGTAATTTGTAATAAAGTATACCTTCTACCAGGTCACTACAGTATAACTCATGGAAATGGATACCATAAAGAAAAGACCTCAATTCTTCATGGACCTCAATCATTCCATTAATCCCCTTATGTTGATTTATTATAGAGCTAAACACACTGTAGGTTTATTTCGGCTAGCTTAGTCACCACATGTTAAACATCCAGTTTATTTGTGTAAATGGTTTCTTATATATACAACATTAGTTATTATCTTGAATGTTATGTTATCTCATTAACCTTGCTTAACACTGAGCTATCCACTAGAGATAATCTAATGAGTTTCAGATCTACATTCACTTTGCATGTGAATGTCTGCATATTGTACAGCTACTGTACAATCACTGCGAGGAGGAAAAGTCTTACGTAATTGTATAATTTGCTCCACTATCAAGACAATGGTTATGGAAGCATTTTTTAGGCTTTAGTTAAATCCAAAAACTAATTAGATGTGCATGTGCAATTGTATTTCCTTTATTAGAGCGCATATTCCCAGACATAATTTAATTGCGAAATTCAAATTCAATTGCATTTTGTGCACAGCAATATTAATGGCCGCCACAATTAAAATGTTCACCTAATAAGAATCCTTTCATTATGTAATGCATTTCTTCATGCGGCCAGCAATAAACCGTGTTTGCAAGCCCATTTGTATTTGCACTTTTACAGAAGTAGAAATGTTAATCCAGTGTTGTGGGTGTGGCTTCTGGTTACTTCAGTCTGCATAGTGATGATTATGATTGTGATGTCAGTAAAGTTAAAATAAATTGAGTTACATCATAGTAAAATTGATCAAAACAGCAACATAAATCAATAGCGTTTTCGAGTAGAATACACTTTGCAAAGCTTCATTTGAAATGGTGATATGGCACAACACAACACAACACAACACAACAAAGATGCTTCGATGTCAAGTGATGTGAGGTTCGTGCCTGACTGTCATTCAAAATCAATGTTCAACAGCAGGCAGCTTTGGGAGAGTAAAGAACCTTGTTTTTTTTTTTTTTCTCATACATTAAAAAAGACAAAAAACTTAAAGGCACATACCATCTTATGTAGCAGCAGGCAAGGGTGGAGGGATGACAGAGGACAGAAGAGAGAGAGAGAGAGACAAAGAATACCAAAGAAAGACAGAGTAGAGAGAAAGAGATTACTCAGCCACTATGTAGTGGATCTATGTGACGGTGGAGTAAAGTGGCAGGGTGAAGGTGTGCTGATGTGGCGGCACGGCTGGAACAGGCTGACATTAAAAGGAGAAGGAAGAGGAAAATAAGGACAGATACCTACCCTGACCTGCCGCTATCTAGCTACCGACCTGAGGACTGTCCGGCTCAGAGCCACCGGGCTCTGCCTGAGGCTCACTCACACTCGGAGACTGTGCGTCTCCGGCCTGTAGGAGGAAGAGAGAGAGAGAGAGAGAGATGGAGGGTAGGGGGAAGGAAGTTGATGGGGAATGGATGGTGGGTGTGAACAGATGTTGAAAGAAATTAGACCAAAAAAAGAAATGCAGGAAATAGATAGAGAATAGAATGGAGATAGAAAGCACGAGTGAGAGACAGATGGTGGGAAAAGAATAACAAAGAGGAAATGAAAAGCAAACAAAACAAAATATGGGAGAAAAAAGAAAGAGAAATTAAAGACAGACAGACAGAAAGACACAAAGACAGACAGATAGATAGAGATAGATAGATAGATAAGATTAGAGTAAGCAGTAAGAAGGAGAGGGGGGTGGAGGAAGGACGGAGGGTGGGTACAGACAGATGTTAGAGGAAAATCAGACGAAAAAAGAAATATAGAAAAAAGTGATAGGAAAATTGGGGTAACATAATAGAAGGCGCATAGAGACAGGTGGCAGGGGGAAATGGAGTGAAAAGCAGAAATATCAATGATGGAGACAAAAGATGATGGAGTACCAAGGGGAATAAAAAGGAAAGATAGAGGTAGAAGAAGGAAAAGAGGACAACAACAGGGAGTGGAAGTGAATTGGAAGGCGATTGAATCGAGAAAGAAAGAGAAAGGGAAAGAAAGAAGAGCATGAGAGGGAAAAGTAAAGTAAGCAGAGGGAAAACAGAAAAAAAGCCAATAAAGGGATAAACAGCACAGGGAAATCTTTTCATCTTTTCATATCTATCCTTCTTCCAATCATACAGCCATCTATTCATCTTTCCACTCTTTCCGTTAATGGTCATGTGAAATCACGCTTTCTTCCTTCTGCATGCTGTTATGTCTTCACGGAGGCAGCTTTATATAACACTTTAAAGCTTGTTGAATTAATAGCCTCCTGGCTCTTAGCGCCTGTGTGTGCGTGTGTGTGTGTGTGTGTGTGTGCCTGAAAGAAGGACACAGTCTTACTGCAAGAATAATTTAAACAAAATAATCGAACTTTCTGTTCAGCAGAAAGATAAAAGAGAACAAGAGTGCGAGCGGAGAGTCTCTGATGACTCGGAAACAGACCGATTGAGACTAAGTGTCCATGTTACAGCTCCATCAGCTCTAAATTAATCTCTCTTACACCACTCTATTTGTAAATTAAACTTCACATTATTTCTTTCGACTATGTACAGTACGTTATATGATGAAATGATATACATATCAGTCCGTTAAAGTGTATTAACCTGGGTTCGACAATACTAAATGAAAACAGAGAATTTGGTACGTGATATATGATATTTTTTCTTTATATACTGTAGCGCTTTTAACAATGGTCATTGTCTCAAAGCAGGAGGAATCTAAGTGTGATTAATAATGTCCTAATGGCCTTTCTGTCAGCTCCAAGGACTAATTTAACACATTACTGGCCATGCGTGGAAACGCACGCATAATAAGAGCGTCTGGTGTGTTTGTCTACTTCCACTGCGATTGATCAGCATGCCTCAAATTGGGGAGAAAAAAAAAGCAAAAGGTGCTTATTATTAAAATAATCTCTGTGAGTAGAATGAAAAGGTAATAAGGAAAGGAATTAACTTAAAAGAATTAAGGAAATCTGGGGTAACATCCTGAGCTATTAAAAACAAAACCAAATCATCTTTTTTGGGAAACTGTATGCCTTTTGCAAGTTGCTGAGCTATTTTTGTAACGCAGTGCAGTATGGGGTTTACTCACAGTGTCCTCTTCGCCGCTACGGCTCGGGCTGCCCTCCGCTTCCCCGAAGGAGTCATCGGTGGGCGGGTCACTGGCCTGTGATGATGCCTTAGATGGGGAGCTCTGGTGAGGGGCTGGTGTGGGCGCTGTGTAAGAGTACATAGTGAATTTAAACACGGGTGTAAATGTTTAATTCGGAAATACATCCTGGATTTATTTGGTTTATTAGCAACATATACAATTGTAATATTAATAATCGGAGTATGTTATACACTGAATGACTGTTAATTATTACAAGGAGCATTCGAGTTAAACTGAGACTTGTGTGGCGTAAAACTGACATTTACAGAATCACAGTACATTGATGAGACTCTTAGCTGCAATAAAATATCTGAAAGGTGCAAATGTTTTTTTAAAGGAGAACAATCCCAGCTGAGTATGCTCTAAGGCCACCGCAGTCATTCCCGTGAATATTCGGCAGGTGGAACGCCTGATATTTGGAAATCGACAGAGACCTTGTCTCAAGCCCGCAGAAAAAAAGCATCTGCCTGTGTGAACTACTGTATACACTCAATCATTCACCAACACCACTTGCACATTACAGCTGGGAGTTCTGACCTCGTTTCCTGGGAGGCCAACATTTCACATATGAAGGATGCAGTCAAATCATTGCTCCAGCGTACAGAGAAAACTTTCTACCTTGATGGTATCCAAGCACTAGAGAAAAGCTGGGATTCGTGCATTAGGAGGGGATTATGCAGAGAAATAAAGGGAGTTTTTACTCTAATAACATGAGACATAATGTACTGTAGCAACGTATCCAAATCAAAAAGTTGAGTTGATCCCCCTTTACAAGGCAACCAGTAAAGAAAAAAAAAAGTAGTTGCAAGTGGAGTAGTATCGAATGATTGGATGCTAAACTATGTGCCCAATCAAGTTTAGTAATAAATATTACAAAAAAAAAAAAAAAAAAAAAACCTAAGGTTATTTCATCACCAGATCTATCAGTAGTGAAAGAGTAAAAAGTAAAAGTACTGTTACTTCAGTGAAATTTTACAGAAGTACAAGAAAAGTTACCCTTATAAAAATCTACTCAAGTAAAAGTAAAAAGTAAAACAGTAGCTCATTAAAAATTTTCTTAGAGTAAAAGTAGTAAAAGTTACCGAGTTTGGGGGGGGGGGGGCATGGGGGATTCTAGTGTAGTTCAAAAAAGACAAGCGGATATAAATCTCAAACTAGTTGTTTTTAATTAAAGAATAAAGTTTTTTTGTGCTTGAAATCAAATCCCTCGGATAGCCGGGGAAAAAAAGAGCTCAGAGCCAAGAATAACATTCAGCACAAAACCTTTATCTGCCTCTTTCGGTGTCACAAATTTATAATCTAAAACATACTGTAAAGTAAAAGTAAAGTCCCTCTTCATTGTTCTTGTGAGTTTAGTGCGTTTGTTCTCCACGCCCATCAATCAATCAGTGCAGTGGTTTCCGGGGTGCATTTTTTTTCACTTCCCTGTTGCATTATTTTTATTTTTCATTTTCATAAATTTATTTTTTACTTTTTGTATTTTTTAAGTACAATAATTCAAACAAAACATACTTGAGTAAAAGTAAAATTACAGATTTTGATGTCATCAAGTTTGTTGTTGCCAGCTGAGCTGGAAAGTTGTTTTTGTGCTCTTCATTTTTTAACATGTGCTAAGCTAGCCTTTTGATTGGTTAAGTTTAATTAGAAAGAAGAGCAAAAATGCAAATATTGTTCCCATGACATGATTGATCCATCATCCATCATCATTACTCATCTTTTTCTATTGAAAGTAGCTAAAAGGTATTATTCTGCTAGATTAAATGCTTCACAGAAGGCATATTACTTTCTCTAACCGTCATATGTTTTGCTAATATGCTAACAGAACTGGCTTTAACTAAGTAGCTAAAACTGCTGGGAAATTCTAGCTAATGATAAAGACGGAATTTATTTACATTTTACATTTAATTTACATTTACATTTAATTATTTACAGAATTTTACAGAGCCCCTCTGGTAACATTCATGGATATTTTTTTTTATATACATACAGTACAGGCTGTCCCCTACTTACAAACGAGTTCTGTTCCAGGAGCATGTTTATAAGTCGGATTTGTTTGCAAAGTGAGTCTTGTACACCTTTGATACAAATATACAATATAAAGCATACCAATCCACTTGACTAAACCTGTCCCCTTTCCAAACACTGCCATAATGTGGCCAAAAACCATAACATTTAGGCATTTGGCAGACCGCACCCAAGTAAATGATCCTCACAGTGGACCTTCACAATTCTTGCCTCTGTGCTTTTAAATTACAAGGTGGAATCCTAGATGCCATTTTGTCTCAGAGCAAATTTCCAAACAAGAAATTACCATGAACTACAGAAAAGAAACTACAACGATTTGTCCCACAACCCAAAAATATTCATATCAAAATTATTAATAGAAAATATAAAGTAAAAAGTAAAAAAAAAAAAAAAAACTGCACTTTATAATTGAACCAATAAACCATAACCAGACCTAAGGAAATTAATCTCAAAGAAGAGTAACAGTGTTGTCTCTGCTCCTTTAAATCGCGAGGGGAATCCAGAATACTATTTTGTCTCAGAGCCGTTTTCCACTGTATTGGACTATGAACTAGGGCTGCGCGATATGGCAAAAATGTAATCTCGATAATTTTCCCCCATATTGAACAGTAATGGTATATATTTCGATATAAGCTGTTAATGCTGCCAGCTTTAAAAGAGAATCCCAACAATGACTGAAGCCACAAAAATTAAAGGGTTCATTAAATTACATTTTAAAGTATAGTTTATTAACAAAAACAGATGACAGATTTGGCCTTAAAAATTAAGATACTATAGGCACATGCTCAGAATATTTACAAGGCAAAATTTTTTTTATATAAAAAAATTACTTGTTTGTGATGATAAAAAGTATTTTGTGATGATAAATTACAATGATTTGAGATTTTTAAACAATAATGAGAAACAACATTTAGACCACACACACTAGGGCTGTCTTTTCATCCCACAATTCAGAGTTAAATAAAGGCTATTTCACACTGACACAATAAACTGACATAATGGCTTAAACATGCAATAACAAAAAAAATTTAATGAATTATGAGAAATTATCACGTTATTATTGTAGAACAGGTGCATTACTCACTTTTTAAAACATTAACGCCATGTAACATGCTTAGTCTAGACGATCATTTATTTATTTATATCTGCCTTTACAGCGCACAACCACACACAAATTGGTGTTTGTTAGTGCAGTGTGAATACAACTGCATTTTCTAAATTATGCAGTCAAACGTGATAGCCTTAAATGCTGTGAAATCGTAGGATATGTTATAAATCCTCATAAGCTGTTTTAGCACTGAAAACTTTAACTGATGCTTAACTTACCAATGGCTAGATGACTCACAATAACTCGTGGTTAGATTCAATTTCATTGAATCTAACTGCTTCCACTCATTTATTTTGTCGTCCTGGTGTCAATGTTTTTCCCTTTTCACACCATTCTTTGTAAACCCTAGAAATGGTTGTGCATGAAATTCCCAGTAATTGAGCAGATTGTGAAATACTCAACAACAAATACTCCGTCTGGCACCAACAACCATGCCATGCTCAAAATTGCTTAAATCACCTTTCTTTCCCATTCTTACATTCAGTTTGGAGTTCAGGAGATTGTCTTGACCAGGACCACACCCCTAAATGCATTGAAGCAACTGCCATGTGATTGGTTGATTAGATAATTGCATTAACGAGAAATTGAACAGGTGTTCCTAATAATCCTTTAGGTGAGTGTATATAACTTTAATCATGCATATGCTAAACCAGCAAACTTACAGAAATTCAATGATTCAAACAACTAAAAAGAGTAGTTGCCTTTAAAGAAAATACCTTTGACAGTTATAGGTAGTTTATAGGTTTTTACAGAAAAATTACCTAAACATAATATCTATACACATATACATAGCACACACATCTAATTTTATAGATTTTACCGTTTGACCAAACTGCAGTGTAAAAGTAAAAAAAAAAATAATAATCACATTACAGACTGCAAACATGTACTGTGCATTAAAAGTGGTAAATTATAGCGACTAGAGATTCTGGGCCCGTTGAAAGCCTACTGTAATACACTGGGCCCCCAACCTGGACGAAGCCAACCCTTTTTAATAGCCATAGTATTTTGAAGCTGTCACTCAGGGGCCCTTGGAATCGTCCTTACTTATACGTCATATATAGCACCCCGGTTGAGTTTTATGGTAATAGCGGGCATGCCAGACATTTGCTTGATGGACGGTAATAGTTTAAGTGGATGCAGATCACAACTCCATAATTACGTAATTAAAATGGTGACAAACAAATTAATAAGAGATGAACTGCACCACATACCCATTTTTTCCCCAGCACTTTTAGTTTGGGAACCACTTGGCTCATTAGTAATCACTTCCTAAATATGATCAAGCCGTTTACCAGCAATTAAAATATGAGCGTTTTATGTTTGAGCTAATCTGCAAGTATTCCATTTAAAGTGGGACATTTCTCATTTCTTTTATCACCATAGGCGTAATTGACATGGGAGGGTTGAATCAAAACCGGGCAGTACAACTGCTCCAAATATTATATCATGATGAATTAAAATGACTGTTATAAAACATAAAGAAGTGGCATGGCTTTCTCGATTGAATGTGATTCATGTCCTCCAATGGGTGGAGACCTCAACCTCCTACTGTACCTCCTACCCCTTACCGATATTGAACACAAAGTTATGCCTTCATTTATCAGACATAATGGTTGGAACTGTTTTAATACACTCTAATATCATCTTAGTGGCTCTCCGCACCATAATAGCTCTCAACCCCTGTATTAACCCGAACACCCTGAAATATTTGGTGGTTCATGCTGTTTCACTGTCAGTTCATAAGAATGCGACCCTCACACAGCGTGTGAATATTTGCATGTGTAGTGCCACAGATTTGCACTCATCCACAGCAGTAATTAACACAACAGGAATATGAGGCTCCAAATAGACCAGAACACGCAATGCATAGCTCTCCTGAGACTGGTAATAATTTCCCTACTTTGTAGCACTGAGCAGCTGGGTCTCTCTCTTTCTCTCTCTTCTTCTCTCTAATTTTTCTTTCCTTATCCATCTCTCACTTCTACGCTGTTAATTGTCATTTCCATGCTGGCAAAAAAATGCACCCTAAGGAACTGCATCATCGGCTTCTACGCAACAAATTTTCACATACTGTACATGCACTGACTTTAGTCAACACTCAACCGAAGAGTTGCCATGGACCCTGGTCTATACCCGGCACACTTATTCACACTTGGGGCAATTTGTCTACTGCCATGTTTTTGGGAGGCGGAAGGAACTTAAAGGGAACTTTACTAACAACATTAGAGTTGACAACATGTACATGAACTTTCAACAGACTTAACCCAAGCGCATGGTTAAAGCTCTGAGGATACAATGCCTCTGTCTCAGGGTTAATGTAGTGTAGTGTAGTTTAGCGAGCATATACTGTAGCGATACTTCTGTTTCTACAATAACAACAATTATATTTAGGAATATTTAAACATTATAATTTTAAAATTAATGCATTTTCAGTTTGCAGCGACAATAAAACTATAGGGCGGCGCGCGGTGGTGTAGTGGTTAGCACTGTCGCCTTGCACCTCCAGGGTCTGGGTTCGATTCCCCGGCCAGGCTTGATTCCCGTCTCTGTGTGCATGGAGTTTGCATGTTCTCCCCGTGCTTGGTGGGTTTCCTCCGGGTACTCCGGTTTCCTCCCACAGTCCAAAGATATGCAGGTTAGGCTAATTGGCGTTCCCAAATTGCCCGTAGTGTGTGATTGGGTGTGTGAGTGTGTGTATGTGTGTGTGCCCTGCGATGGATTGGCACCCTGTCCAGGGTGTACCCCGCCTAGTGCCCGAAGTCTCCTGGGATAGGCTCCAGGTCCCCCGCGACCCTGAACACAGGATTAAGCGGTATAGAAAATGAATGAATGAATGAATAAAACTGTAAAAGCCACGTCTGAAACTCAAAATGTGCAAAATGTGATGCTTCCAAGACGCATCATGACAAAAAGGGTTCTCCAGGGTCCCAACATTACTGGACACCTGAACATGTTTTTTTCATGTCCTTTACTCTTGGACACTAGTGTTAACTATTAAAGGAAAACGTTCTACGATCCAACACCATGTGTACTGCAACATGCATTCAACTCACGTGAGTTGGTGGAGGGTGTGGTGGAGGTGACGGGCGTCAGGTTCATTTGGGAGATGTCAAAGTCATCACAGTCATCGTTGTCCTGTGCCAATCCCACCCGGCTGAAGTAGCTGGTAAAAGCGTCTGTGGTGCATGCCAGACTGGGTTGCTCACTCTTATGTGTACCTGCAGGTGGTGGCTTGGCCATCTGGAAGTCCTTGAACATCTCCTTGCTCATCTTGGTCTGTCCAGGCATTGAGCGCTCGCCATGTTGCGGACTAGAGGCCGTGGAAGCTGAGGTGCCTGCGGTTGGCGTACCTGGGGAAGGACCAGCAGCGGGACATGCTGCTGCCATGGGCATGGGTGCCAGTGCCTGAAACATAGCAGCTGGGAGTGGTCCCATGGTCTGTGCAGGGACAAAGGCAGCGGGTGAAAAGTGGACTCCGGCCATAGCCGCCCACTGCTGCTGCGTTGCGGGAAAGATGTTGGCCTGGCCCCATATTAGCGGCTGCCCACCAGGTAACACCTGA
Organism: Channallabes apus; assembly: GCA_030522415.1. Classification (NCBI taxonomy): domain Eukaryota; kingdom Metazoa; phylum Chordata; class Actinopteri; order Siluriformes; family Clariidae; genus Channallabes; species Channallabes apus. The sequence goes on along the minus strand of CM060128.1, from coordinate 21,534,187 downwards.
GCCATGGGAACTGGTGACTGAACTCCGAATGCCAGCGGTGCCTGGGCTGCAAACTGCTGCTGCGCCCAGCCTGGGGGCACTGCTCCCATTGTCACGTAACCTGAAACAGGAAAGGGAGAGACAAGAATAAAGTCACTTAACATCAATAAGTAATATCAGTGTCATATGAGTTTGTAGAACAATTACATCCTGCAGACAGGACTACATACAGAAGTAATAATGCTAACACTCATTAACTAATTAATGTAACATGGGACTTTGGTAAATACAGTAATAAGTCTAACATAGGACCATAATTATCACTGATCCTATTCCCCTATCAACTTTAAACACCATTCACGCTAAAGAGGCTTGGAGTGAGGCCATGAACCTTAATGTGCAGAAGAAAATGACCTAGTTCTCCTTAGTGAAAAGGTCTTTAAAGCTCAGATGAAGTACTGTAATTACCTCTCACAATGGGTCCGGCCCTAATGAACAGCTCCCTTTAGAGGAGAACATTATAAAATCTGACTCACATCATGCGAGTTCGTATTTCATTATGCTTCTCTTTCTTCCAAATGACCAGTACCACATGGAACACCACACACACACACACACACACACACACCTTTAGAGAGTGACTATTATATTATGTGCAGCACTGGAAGGTGGTAGGGTTGTATAAGAAAGAAATTGAATAAGCTTAATCTTGTGTGTTTCAGCAATTCAGTATAGACCAACAAAAGCTGAGTAATATCTATTAATGTTGGGAAAAACTGCACCATAGATGATGGAGTCTATTACAGACGATTTGAAATCATGTGCCTTATTTGTTTATGTGCATTGTGATACTCAGACACAACATCCCTAAGTATTTATTTTTTTAAATACTGTAGGAATAGAGTGTTTAACTGATAGTCTGTAGTTAGTAACCTAGTAAAGAGTGTAAGGATCTATTAAAGGACAGAAACTTTAAAGCACTTTGTGAGTCACTCTGGATAAGAGCTTCTGCCAAATGCCTAAATGTAAATCTCTCTGATGTTATCCATGACAAGTGTGTTTGTGTAAGATGAGGTGAAATGAGTATTTGTAGGAGAAATTGTAGTCTCCTGGGATTTTTAGAAGATTTAAACGTGCATGTTTTTTGGTACACTGTCGCCTTGCACCGCTAGGGTCCGGGTTCGATTCCCGGCCAGGCTCGATTCCCGTCTCTGTGTGCATGGAGTTTGCATGTTCTCCCCGTGCGTGGTGGGTTTCCTCCGGGTACTCCGGTTTCCTCCCACAGTCCAAAGACATGCAGGTTAGGTTAATTGACATTCCAAATTGCCCGTAGTGTGTGTATGTGTGTGTGCCCTGCGATGGATTGGCACCCTGTCCAGGGTGTACCCTGCCTTGTGCCCTAAGCCTCCTGGGATAGGCTCCAGGCCCCCGCGACCCTGTATATAAGGATAAAGCGGTACAGAAAATGAATGAATGGTACAATGTGTACAGTATATATAGGGGGCCAGGTGTAGCTCAGTGGTTAAGGCATTGGACTATGGTTCGGAAGATCCCAGGTTCAAACCCCACAACCACCAAGTTGCCCTTGAGCAAGGCCCTTAACCCTCAACTGCTCAGATGTGTAATGAGATAAAAATGTAAGTCGCTCTGGAAAAGAGCGTCTGCCAAATGCCTAAATGTAAATACTGTATATATACATATAGCAAATAAATATATATACATACTGTATACACACACACACACACAGAGTATATATATAAAAAAAAAAAGCTTAATCAGCGGTGAAGTAAAACTACTACAGTAGCTGGTAAAAATGTTTTCCTTGAAATGAAAATGAAATGAAAAAATGAAAATAAAAGATTATATTTACAGTCTGTTACTGCAGTCACCCCAGAAGCCCTGGACGTCTATCATAGGGTGCTACTGTCAGCTAAGTGTGTGGTTGATTCATTGTAAATGAGCTTCAAGAATTTATTTTGCATGTAAAACATTTTTGTGTGTTACAAAAACCAAAGCTTTTTTCCTTGAGTATGACTCACTACAAAAATCAAACATGAGTTATTACAGCATGGTGTTATTATGGCTACATAATATTAATAATGAATGGCATATTTGCATTTGTCACAAACACAACTTCAGGCTGACTTACAGAATGCAAAGTGACAAAACTGTAAGAGGTGGATTTGGAAAATTAATATGAAAATCATATAGCCAAAAACTATTAGAACATAATATTTTGGCAATTTTCCCTTTTAACATCACTGAAACTCAAAGAAAACATGCACAAAATATTTCTACCAGTGAGTTATCTCATGTTGCGGTCAAACCGCTCATTCGTTAATTTAAATGCTAAAACATAACACCTACTCTCCAGACTTTTGGATATGACAAATATTTATGCATGACACTATCATAGAGGAAATGACACAGGACATTATTAAAGTTCAGCATATTTGCTTTTTTGTCAGAGTAAGGTAATCACGAGTCTGTGATTTGATAAAGTGACAAGGTGTTTTGTCCAATAATGGAATATTTCTATCCTGATGGGAGTGATCATATCCACAGTGCATGAGGACACACCGAATCACTTGATGATGAAGGATGTAAATCACATGTTACAGAAACCAGATCTAAGACCAATTAAACGGCTACAGTATGAGTGATTTTTTTTTATGTCTCAGACAGCACACTTCATCAAAAGCCTAATTCATGGTGTATCACTTGAAGGAATGGTGATTACCTATGGTGAAGTTATTCATGTGTGTGTGTTTTTTTTTACTCTAAGCTGTTTTTTTTTTTCAACAGAGAATGTTTTATTTCAACATGAATCAGTTGGATGATGCAATCAGAGAAATCTTACTGAGCTGCACCAACATCAACAAATGCAACACAAAGGGCCTAATATAAAGCAAATGTATTTTATTATAAAGTTTTTATAAACCACAAACAAATTGAAGCTAGGTTGACCAGCAGAAAAGAACTGATAAATAAAAGGTGTGTTGTGGTATCTGGCACCAGGCCATCAGTAGCAGATCCCTTAAGTGCATAAGTCCCGTACAGTAAGTAGTGAGGTGAGGTCTCCATAAGGCTTGTTTAGGCCTGGGCGATAAAACGATAACGATATGTTTCGCGATAGACACGTGATCGATATCAATAAAAAAATTTGTTCGATAGAACGTTCGATATTTTTTATTCTCTGTCGGAAGAAAACGCTGGTCGCGAAGCTAGTTTGATTGCTGTCATGCGCACTCGCTCCGCGACCGGCTCTAGGACCCGGAAGTAGTACGGTCGCGATTCAGGAAGCATAAACGGAGACAAGATGGCGTTGACATTTGCACCCGCCAAATGCGGGTAAAATTCGGCTGTGGCGGGTAATAACTTTAGTCTCGCTAGCCACATTGGCGGGTAGTTTATTCTTTGGTATGACAATTGTTATGTTTGCATCAATATGCACAACTAACATCTATAATATTACTTGCTTTTTGTGTGAGACAACCAGAGGAAAAGAAACGCTATTCTTCTTTTACTGCATTCAGTGCTGACGACACATAGTATACAGCGCGGTATTGCCCCCTGGTGGCCCGCTAGTGAATTAACATCAAACTCAAATATATTACAATATATTTTTGTTGTAGTTTTCTCTAAAGGCATCTGATATAATAAACGCATTTCACTATTTTATTACACTTTATTAAGCATTTCTTACATTTTCTTTTAATTTTGCACCTTAAATGTTAAGAGATAATTGTTAAGTGTTCATTGTGACTTTAGTGTCTTATGTTTACATTTTAATTATTTTCCCATGGTTGTTGACATTTCTGTCTTAATAACTGAGGGGACTATGATCATAGGAAGGTTAAGTTTAAAATAAAAATGTTTAAATATAATATATTCTGATGGATGGCAACTGCCATCAGGGAACACCGTTTCCCTGAAGGGACAAACTGGGTCTGCAGCAATGTTTAGATAGGTGGTACATGTCAAAGGAACACCCACATGAATGCCAAGTTTTCCCAGCAGGACAACTGCCAGAGTATCACACTGCCTCTGCCGGCTTGACTTCTTACCATAGTGCATCCTGGTGCCATCCCTTCCCCAGGTAAACAATGCACAGTCACCCATTCACATGATTAATCAGACAAAACCATGATTCCTCAGACCAGTTCACTTTCTTCCATTGCTCCCTGGTACAGTTCTGATGCTTGTGTGTCCATTGTAGGCAATTTTGGCAGTAGACACAGGTTACGAAGCCTCATACACAACAAACTGTGATGCTCGGTCACCCTTATCTCAGAACCAGCATTAACATTTTCAGCTAACTGTTATCCAGCCATCACAATCTGGCTCGTCATAGTCGCTCAAATACTTACGCATGCCCATTTTTCTCTCTCTAACCCATCAACTTGAGGTAGAAAAACCTGCACTTGCTGCCTATTATACAGTACTGCCGCCCACTTCCAGGTGCCAGTGTAATGAGATGATTAATGTTATTTGCTTCACCTGTCAGCATAACATCTAAGCATTTGATTTGGTTAGAGGCCTTGCTCGAGGGCCCAACAGTGACAACTTACTGGTGCTGAGGTTTGAACCTGGGACCTATTAATTTGCACAAGGTAGATATATGATGTCATGGTTAAGGAGGATGAAAGAATTTATTCTTTAAGTCATACCAATCTGGAGAGACATCCCTGCCCTTACTAGGAGTGTATGAAGTGTAATCTTGTTAGCTGAAATGAACTTGAGAGTGCAGAGAACGAAGGGCAAAGCCTGTGCTTGGGTCATCGAGTTCCAGGCTTCTGGTATTTCAAGATTTTACTGAGTAACGCAGATGGCCAGATGGGTAGAGTGATGTGGTGTGTGCTTCCAGATGTATTAATCATACACTGTTTAGTGTCTTAGAACAACTCAATCTGGCTGCAGCAGCTGTCTCAGACGTGTAAGCTAAACTACACTGCGTTACCGGGTACAGGGAGATGACAAACCATTTGTGGCACAAGCTCTGTGTTGAGCTTCCCAAAAACGACACCCTTTGGCAGGAGAACTGTAGCATCAGTAATAAGACAAACTATAAGCTACACATTGCCTGTCACATCTGCCATCATAGCCAGAGGTGTTCGTATTACCAAATACAGACATGTGATGTGATATAACAGTGTTGCTCAGTGCACAGTATTTTACATGACTATAAGGTGCAGTAACCGGTGAGAAGAATATAATGATAATTCAATTATTGCCACAGAAGTATGGTTAACCTATGTCCAATAAACTTGCTGGCAACCATGTCTCCTGACATGACAAACACTAAGTGCTTACTTTCACAAAACTTCATTGAAATTGCAGGTAGCATGATTTATAAAGATTAACTGTTAAAAAAAACTTTTTATTAACTTTGAAAAATGGAATTCTGTAATCTTCTGGTAACTTGCTTTTAAAAGTTCACTGCTTAAATGTTTTTTTTTTTTTTTTTTTGGTTTTGACAGCTAAAAACCAATGCACAGAAGTGCGCATGCATGAAATTGTGTAGTACCAATTAGACTGCAGCATTTAAGAATCTGAAGCTTGTGGTCTAAACATATTAGACATTTTGGGGCCAGGGCGAAGAATGTGACAGCACTGTGTGACATTTTCATAATTTCATATGAATAAATTGTATTTGTCTGAGATGCACTTGGGATTTTATTCATTTATTTATTTTTTTTTGCAATTTCCTAAAGTGATTATGTCATAGAAAGTTTGGCTATTGTTGTTTTTTTCTGCAGGTAATACTGTTTAAAAATGCATATGTTCTGTTCTGATGAACTAGTTTAGTTCTACGACTTAAAACATAAACAGAATACTAGCCAGGTACGGCTGTGACCTTGACAAGGAATATGACATTTATTTATTATAAATGTATAAAGCATTTCATGTTTTAATATAATGTATGACCACATGAGCACTCTGTATACTGCACGTTAATCAACAAGACCACTCTTTATTTTGTAAATGTCATATCTGACCATCAGCACAACCTATAGTTCCTTTATGTTTTATTGGGTCCCTATGGTTAACCTACCATTAGGATGACAGAACATACAGTACGTGGGCTCATATATAGAGGCAGCAAGTAACAAATTTACATATAATACTTCATCCTTCATTCATTCATTCATTCATCTTCTATACCGCTTTATCCTGTATTTAGGGTCGCGGGGACCTGGAGCCTATCCCAGGAGACTCAGGGCACGAGACAGGGTACACCCTGGACAGTGTGCCAATCCATCGCAGAGCACACACACACACACACTCATTCACACACTATGGTCAATTTGGGAACGCCAATTAGCCTAATCTGCATGTCTTTGGTCTGTGGGAGGAAACCGGAGTACCCGGAGGAAACCCACCAAGCACGGGGAGAACATGCAAACTCCATGCACACAGAGACGGGAATCGAGCCTGGCCGGGAATCGAACCCGAACCCTGGAGGTGCAAGGCGACAGTGCTAACCACTACACCACCGCGCCGCCTCATATAATACTTGTTAAATATTTTTCATATGTGATACTTTTTACTTGTGCTCAGTACATTTTTATGACAAACCTGTACTTTTATTCACTACATTTTAAATAGAGATTCGTTACTTTGATAATCACAAAAAAATTCATTAATTTTCTTATCAAATCGGAAGTGATTACACTGTGTTTCACATCATACCATGACATACAGTAAGCTACCCCATGTGGAAAGTACAGAAAAAAAAAAACAATTGCACCAGTCCAAGTTTAAAGAAATGACTGGCAGGTCATTATAAAAGTGCACATTGGTTAGAGCACCAAAGTGATTGACGGTTACCTAGGTAATGAATCACGGCCACTATGGCTACTGTGTAGAAAGTATTTTGAAAGGTAAGATTAGAAGTGATCTAGCTAACTAGCTAACATACAGAGCAAAATTGTTGTGAACGCTTATGCATTTGGTTTGTGTTTCATGCCAATGACAGCAAACAGGCTTATAAATGGCTGCAGGACCATGAAAGAATCGAACCTGTGGTCTCCGGATGACAGTGGGGAGTCTGTTACAGACATCAAAAGAACCAGTCGTTAAGCCATAGACCCGGAGACAGACAGACGGTTGGAAATACAGTATAGTACATTTACATTTTCCGGGTTAAACACAAGTGTTCCAGCGGACACAAGCAGTTTGTACGTATATTTGTCTGGATACAGGGTATAGAAAGTGTTACCACGTAAAGAATGAGGAGGCTGAATGAGGGGGTTGTTTTATGAGCAAAGAGCCATGGGAAAGTTCACATCATATTACTGTATGAAGCCTTATAAGCGCCTTATTCTTTTGTTCTTAAGCCACTGTTTTTGACACCTCTGCTCCAAGACAGACATTCATTCATTCATTTTCTATACCGCTTAATCCTGTGTTCAGGGTCGCGGGGGGCCTGGAGCCTATCCCAGGAGACTTCGGGCACTAGGCGGGGTACACCCTGGACAGGGTGCCAATCCATCGCAGGGCACACACACATACACACACTCACACACCCAATCACACACTATGGGCAATTTAGGAACGCCAATTAGCCTAACCTGCATATCTTTGGACTGTGGGAGGAAACCGGAGTACCCGGAGGAAACCCACCAAGCACGGGGAGAACATGCAAACTCCATGCACACAGAGACGGGAATCGAGCCTGGCCAGGGAATCGAACCCAGACCCTGGAGGTGCAAGGCGACAGTGCTAACCACTACACCACCGCGCCGCCAAGACAGACATTTATCTATTTTATTTTTTTTTGCCTCTAAAATGCCAATAAATATGGCAACAAGAGTAGTAGTCATGTACTCTTAAAATAATTTAGTAGTTCAATGCTGTAGCCTGAATAGAAACAGCCTAGTAGGGATTAATAATTTGCAATAGCACAATATTTGGAAAGCCTTGTTTAAAATGTAACCGTACCACACACTATAAATATCACAGCTTATGTTTCTAGCCAAGAATATAAGATAGAACTGAGCAAAAAAAGACAAATAAGACAAATCTTATTTTTCCATCAATATGCAGTCCATCTTGTTCTTAGAAATTTACAAAAGCCCTGATATACTCTGTCAGAAGCGCTTCTACACTTGATTCTTTATGACCGCACTAAATAAATTAACCTGGCGGACTAGACACAGACACAATCGCACACCAACGCACTCCAGACTCACCGGGTACCTACTGTAATTCAGTTCTCTTTTTAAAGCATTTGCTGAGTAACTCTGTATACAGTTATGCAGGTAATCAGCGCATTCCTATTTTACAGCAAGAGGAGAGAACACTTCATTTAGTCTGTCACTCTCTCCATCTCACACATAAATAGTTAAACTGACCTGAGGGCACAGAGGCAGGGTTGAATGCAGCAAACAGTTCTGAGGGGGGCTGGTGGAGCAGCGTGGGGTCTAAGACGGTAGCCGGGGATGCAGGCGTCTGGAAGCGTAACACAGACAGACAGTGTACATTATCAAATTATGGAAGGACAAGAAATTGTATCAGCAAGTGTGTGTGTGTGTGTGTGTGTGTGTGTGTGTGCACACTCACCGAGGGAGAAGTGATATCAGGTGGAGTTGACATGTCTCCAAAAAGCTCTAATTGATGGATATTCTGTAGCAAAGAGAGAAAAGATGAGCCGAAATAAAATCATTTTCAATTTCCGAGTCGTTTTTTCCTCGTCCGTACGGTTGACACCTACCTCTGGGTAAACACTCAAGAGCGTACATGGTTGCTCAGTGGCAGCAGGGTATGAATGTTAACAGATTGTTATATGGAATGTGATGGCGAAGATGAAATGAGGTTATGACTTGTACCCACCACGTACTTATGCGAGGATCACAGGGAATAAATATCCTTATACAGTATACTGTACACTTTTTCAAGGCATCCTGTGCCTGCCATTGTGATTAAAAGTAATCAGATACTTTGCAAATACACATCTTTAATACAGTAAGTTTACACACCAGAACTCTTCTGAAATGTATTTACTATGCTGTATGGTCTATAATTATCCATATAAGGATTTTTTTTAGACATAATCAAAAATTCACAGCACAAGATGGGATACGTACTGTACAGTACTATAGGAGAATCCTTAGAATAGATCACTTTCAGAATAATAGTGGGGCATTGTGCAGATTTGCAAGAGAACAAATAGGCGTCCAAATTCCCTCTCTCACACCATCTACCTATGATGTGTTTGACCTTTCGGCTCGCACTAGGTTTCCCACGAGGCTACAGAATGGGAAAGGCACAGACACATTTCTTTCTTTTTTTTTTTGTTTTACTGGCTGGTTTGTATGGAAATATTTTGGCCTGAGGAGGGCTATATTCAAAGGGGACAAGAAAGGGGTCACTAATGAAGGGTCAGGTGTGTGAATTGGGAAGGAAAAAGGGGCATATTTCGATTATTGCTGGACTTTCAGGTCATTTCAAGGTCGCACACACATCCGTACTCGGCAAGGCGCGGCGCTAAACACTTACGACAGGTAGCATGGCATTCCGTTTAGATCAGCTACTGGGCAAGGAGGCACAGTAAATACGAGTTGTGTGAGTGAAAACTTGTACTTTGTCATTTCAAAACAATACGGCTGATCCATCCATCATACGGAAGTCAAGCCGCTGAAGCCGCTGAGTTGTTTTTCTACTTTTGTTATCCACGGTGCACCTTACCTGAGGAAACAGCATTAACTCAGCATTTAGATCCAGCAGTTTGGTCTGGCCATTATGTTCATTCTGAAATAGCAGCATGGAGAAAGATGGAAAATGAGATGAGATGAGATGGCAAAGAATAAACACTCACGTACATGGAAAAAGGTGGACATTTGGAATCGAAAGAAGTGGAGGATGAAAAGGTGCCACAGATTACTAAGAAGACTTTACCTGCGCAAGTTCATAAGTTAATTGAATTTTCAGCCCTTCCTCTAGCTCACTACCTCATTCATGGTTTTCTGCACACTCCAGCCTGATTTCTTTTGGAATGCAACAGAACTTGGACATCTGAATAGCTGCTAATAACGTTATGTTCATTTTCATTCAGACCATAACCCCAGCACAACTCCAAGAACAGGGGCACCGGGGGAAAAGCAAACAGATCGGTTATCTTGCGCAGAGCCGCCAGAAGGGCTTTAATGGGAAAGTAATGTGCTCGTATAGGCCTCCCTAAAGAGTGCGAGCTGGAGAAGAGCAGGGGACCATGAACATCTGCTATCATCTCACATCCTGCATCGCTATACCATGTATGCTTGTTATAAAAAAAGATCAGAAAAGAAAAGAGAGGTGCAGGGTAGAAGGGTGTAACTCCATTCCATATTTTTCACATCACCAGAACTGACAGGGCAAGCACACACAATCAAACATGCACTCATGCAAAAGACATGATGAGAAATCATACTCCGGATTGGTAAACAGGGCTGGGCTGGCAAGGTTTTTAACAAGAAGATAATTAGCCCAAAGGCCTCTTTGTGTTAGCGCTTAGCATTTAGCATGAAAGAACAGACGGAGTGTGGAAGGTAGAGGTAACTAATTAAAATATGGCATTGGAGAGAGATAAGCGCTGGCTATAACGAAAAGCAATGGGAGATGGACTGCTGCCACTAAATGCCAATTCACACCTACTAATGCCGAAAGTGAGAAAGTCTGCTGAACATAATATAGTGAAGTCAAAAAAGCGTGAGAACGCTAGGGAAAACGTGTCAATTTGCATTCTTTACTAATTTAGTACAACAAATTACACTGAAAATTATACAATTTGGGGGCCAGGGGTAGCTCAGGGGTTAAGGCATTGGACTGCGGTTCGGAAGAACCCAGGTTCAAACCCCACAACCACCAAGTTGCCACTGTTGGGCCCTTGAGCAAGGCCCTTAACCCTCAACTGCTCAGATGTATAATGAGATAAAAATGTAAGTCGCTCTGGATAAGAGCGTCTGCTAAATGCCTAAATGTAAATACAACGGCTGTACTGAAAGTGATGCACAAGTGGCCATAACGGTTTTATTATTAACTCATATACTGTACTGTAGGTTGTTCAAGCTGCACGTTGGTAGAGTAACTCTTCTTGTACAATGGTACGACTTGGAACACAGGTTCCAACACAAGGGATGTACAGTATTTGTGCCAATGTTAAAGCCAACTCTCTAATCCTCTTTGAGAAATATTACCACGTGTTGCATCTTAGCTCCCAAATGACACAGCAGCCGAACTACAGTACATCTGCTTTCAAAGGGCCGCATTTTTTTTTTACCCTTTTGACTGCTTTCCAATTTAATATTTTAGTATTTTTTTGCGGTGCTTCTAGTTACAGTACCCGAGTGCATTTCCTCTAGCACTACAACATGTTCCCTAATGGTGAAGTGATCAGCATGCAGTGCTTCTTGACCTCTCAATCTCAAGAATTGAGTAAGTTGGATCCAACCAGGAATTTAGCTTTGTTGTGAGTGGTGTTTTCAGTTCAAAACTGGGACTGTATACTACATGCTGTTACTTTAAATATTCTTCTTCTTATGAACTTACAGTATAAAGTAAATGCATTATCCTGATTGGGTGTGTTGTGGATCTGAAGCCTAACCAGGTACTATTGTGGTACTGTAAAAAATGGAATTATCCATTCTTAACCACCTGACCAGGACAACACAGTTAACGAAGAAGAAAAAAAGGTTTTACCCAGAGGAGATTTAGTTTTTCTGGAATCTTCATGATGTTTCACCAAGAGAAGACTTTGCCGGTGTGCAATTTGAGTAATTATGTTCTTATACTGTTTTGGGGACAAATGATTTTGATTCGGCGGCGCGGTGGTGTAGTGGTTAGCACTGTCGCCTTGCACCTCCAGGGTCTGGGTTCGATTCCCCGGCCAGGCTCGATTCCCGTCTCTGTGTACATGCAGTTTGCATGTTCTCCCCGTGCTTGGTGGGTTTCCTCCGGGTACTCCGGTTTCCTCCCACAGTCCAAAGATATGCAGGTTAGGCTAATTGGCGTTCCTAAAAAAACGTTTCATAATCCGACGATCGTAGTGATGCTCTTCTTCCTTGCAAATCACAAGTTGGGCACCTATTTTTGCTCGCACCGCAGTTACAAATAAACTGATATAACATGTTTACACCTGCAGTGACTGGAGAGAGAGAGTAGCCTTGAGAGCGGCTAAAGGAAGTTTTAAAATAACCAAACCATCCAACCATAATAATCTTGGCCATCCTTAGCTCGCCAACAGTGTGGGTTTACAGCAAGGGGGAGAAAAGCATAGCTATTTGGACATAACTTGGATAGTGTTCGTGAAAATGCTTTCAAACAGTTTAGGATTAAAACATTCTCAATTGTGTTGAAGAATCAAAAAGATAAGTTGTTATCTGGCAAAATGAAAATTTTATCAATTTCACCTAGTGCACACTACTGTATTGGCCATGGCGTAAAACTAACCTTTGCGACTTTATACCTGACTTGATACCACAGGTCACAAATTTCGTTGTGGTGATGTGGAGGTTTGACTTTTTTCTTTATTTGTTTTTTTGTAGCCCTCAGGTCCCTGGTTTGATCACCTCTGCTCTGTAAAGCATCTAGAGCATCTTGTGTGTGCTGTATTTACTACCTGCCTGGGCGATAGTAAACCATTGTTGTAATTTTGAAGGTGGAAGAGCTGCCGACATCAGCGTTTATGAGACCTTGTAGATCAGGCAGACATCAGTAATATCGGTAGGAATGTCGTCTCTGTCTTTATAGTTAAATCTGTACAGGTCAATCTGCGGAGATGCCATCAATGAATCCAACGTACATACAATATACTGTATACTGTATAGTTCTCATGTAACAAATAATTATAACTGACTTAATATACGCACTATATAGCATTATTTATACTTTTATAATTAAGCAAGCATACAAACCCGACCTCTTTGTCTCCACTCTAAAGACGTTTCCCGGTAAATACCACCTAATTCCACAATATAAGAGTGCATTAGGGCTAAACGGTCTCCATGGTAACAGCTAGCAGAGATTCCTCAGTGGTTTTAGTTATCTAATCTGTAAGGGAATGTATGCCGGGGAAAGTATCCTGATGCAACATAATCCTGCACAAAGCTCTTGATACTTTCACTCGCCTTCTTTCATGCGTTTAATTTCCCTTACAATCCTTTTGCACACTTCTCAATCTTCATCACGACAAACCACCTATCAATTTACTGTCTCACAGGGCATGCTAATTATCCGCATGTGTGTGCTTTGCGTTTACTTAATTAACGCTGCCTTGCTAATCTCCGACGCCGTGACTGATCACGCGAGTACGCACACAGGATGGACTCGGGCGCCCTGGCTGTGAAATGGTGCATAAAAAATAAAATAAAAAGACAGCAAAGCAGAAAAGAAGGGGAAGGCAGAGGGAGAGAGGTGGTGTGGGTGTTTTTATCATAGTAGTACAAGAAATGTTGTTTTGATAGGAGCTTGGCAGCTTGGCGGAGCCTTGGAATGTACACATGGGAGGTCAGGACTCAGAGAGTGGATAACGAAAAGACAGGAAGGCAGAAGGAGGATGAATGCGAAAATGCGATGAATAAAAATAAGTAGGAAGAAGAAAATATATAAAATGTGGGTTGAAAAGTAGATATGTTTAGGAATTGTGAATAATAGTGTATTCCACAAGTGGACAGTTCTGACTAGTAAAAAAATGGTAGAACTTTATGTTTTCGAGATAAAACCAAAAAAATGAGAGAAATAGGAAAAGCTGAAACGAACAAAAGCTAGCACTGAAAAAACAGAGCAGCAGTAACACTTGAAGCTGATCGGCTGCGTATGAACAAATCAGCCATAAGCCAAAATCACGACCAAAGCATGACTTCAGACCATCAGAGACAGCCAAGTTAACCAGGCCCCATCTATCACTTCTGCGCTGATATAAACGAGCATGCCAGTTTGACCTTGAGTGCTAATCTTTCCTGATCTTTTCAGCCAGCCAGTGAACAGCATGTTAAAAAAAAAATGATAACCAGGCTCCTTTTTAATTAGCATGAGCCACACATTCATGCTGTGGAATTATGATGATGTGATTTCTCTGACGCTCGCCTTTGACTATGCCTTCGGTCGGCAGAGAGAAAACAAGCACGCAGCATGCAAAACCCACCAAGCACGCAAGCCTCACATTATGATGCAGATGATCAAGGATACACACTGAAAAATATGACACACATATTGCATGCAAGATACACACACGTACGAATCATCCAGAATGCATAAGATATCACGCAAAATAACTTGGGGATTTGAGAGATTTGTAACAAGGTGTACAAGCAAACACACACGCACACACACACAGCTCCACTCACTGGATGTCGTTTTGGGACGTCATACACTCCCTCCTTTTGTTGGCTGGTAGGGACCTGGGATGGGCGTAGAGTCCAGCCGAACACACGAGCACAGCACAAGTTACATCACTTCACATTACACAAACTGGCTTAAAATGTTGCATTTGAAAACCTTTTTGTATGTTAGTGCACAAATATGTGTCTGTGTGTTCTAATAATACTTTCTATTAAGGTTAATATTTATTCCTTTATAATTAGCTAACTAACTAATATAAGCCCATTTTGCATTCGGATTAGATCTCAAATTAAAGTACACTCTTCATTCGCTGTCAAATATCTTATTTTCCATGTGTTCCCATCAGACACATCTCCTGACCATTATTATACACCCACATTCCTTCCTTCAATTTCCAGCTCCTTTATTTTCCAGTTCTCTAATTCGCCATTGTTCTTAATGTTCCTCTGCCTGACTGGTTGATTGCAGCTCAGCAGGTTTTCATTCGATTGCTCGTTTTTGAGATGTATTTCTTTTTTTTCCCCCTCCCTGCCATCGCTTTCATTTAAAGATCAAAAGCAGATGGCAGTGATTAATCGCGCTCTCTGTCTTTCATCAGCAGAGCGAGAAGAGATACAGACGCGCGCTGCTTACTCGCACAGCAGAATAAATCTCGGCGCAGAGTTGCAAGGTCAGTTAACCAACGCTGCTGCTAAAAGATCAAGCAACAGTCAAGGCTATACCTGCCTTCCCGGGAGCATGCTTTAAAGGAAAATCCACCCCGAAGCGACTTGCGTATGCTATACACCATCTCCAGTGGTGCACGTGATCTGGGTTCAAATTCAATTCTGACTTTTTCCATCATGATATATTTTAATGTCGGTTATCGTTTTCATACGTTACCCATAATGCTTTCTGACATCGCCCTTTCATTGCAGTACATGTTGTAATATTGGGTTCTTTAATAATAATAAAAATGACATTGAACATTACTTCATTGAGCTCTTACTGTTTTGTCTTTAGGAGCTAAGAGTGACTAACCCTAACCACATGGCAATTAATTCGACATAAATGTAACCATATTTAATGTGTTTCAGGCTGTAGGTTTGCTTTAATATACTGAAATTCTAATTAACACATCTATATTCGGATTACATAATGTATTTTTCAGTGTTTCCTAAGATAAAATTTAGCCTCCATCATAAACGAATGGCTAATGAATTCTGTAAGCCGTCTTCGACACGCAATGTTCTCGCAATTAGCAAAGCGCAAGAAATTACGCGCACACTCAATGAATTTGACCTGGCCAATATGTTAGTATGTTTGATGTTGCGGGCGAACAGGCTTTAGCTTCTACACTCCCGACAACGTGCAGATGTCTCTTTGATGCCGACTGCTGACGCCGTGCCAAGGACAGACCTTTACAGTCTGGTAAAAGGAAAAAAACGTGGTGTAGTTATTTACACTAAAGCTATGGATGTTTCCCTCAGCGCTATCTTGGTATACAGAAATAAAAGAGGACGTTCCATGGGTACAGTATTAACCACTTCCAGATAAATTTACAGAACAACGCTGGCTATAAGAAAAGCGCCCAGGTTTGTTTGAAACATTGGACCCTGAGGGGAGAACACCTGCTGTTGTCATGGTCACGGTGTTAAACGCACAGAATGTAAATCATCGAGATGGCTGTCACTGTGAATTAGCGCAGCGTAGCTTAGCCCAGCGCACTGTCTGATTCACAGGTGGGACTTTGGCAGCTACACAAAAGAATGTCTGTATCTGTTCCGTCGAACACTATATCGATTGTAGTTAGCATTGCCATCCTGAGAACGACCCTGATTCGTCACGGTTTGATGATGAATTTTCCGAATAAGCTCATTAGATAACATAAATGTTTCTGATGAAGGCTAAACTCTTTCCTAAATATTCTCTCTGAACATTGATTGTTGCCAACTGCTTATAAATAGGAGTAGAACATAGGGAGTGGCAATGTACCTGATAAACGCTCTCCTCTGATTGGTCACGGATGGCCTCGTGGCCCGCCTCAAACACAATGTACTATAACGTCGGCAGCAAAGGTGAAATAGAAGGGGAAGGAAAACAGGAACAAGAAGGAAGGGAAGAGAAAGAGAGAAAAAGAGAATAGGCAGCAGAATGAGCACAGAGGAAAAACAGCGACCATGGCGTTGTGAAGCGGTTTGAATCCCAGAACCCTATTAGATAGCAAAATATGCTGGATGATGCTTAGGTCATGCTTCCTGCCACACAAATGCACGCGGAATATTTAGAAAATATGCTTGAGTTCTGAAAATATACTTTAAATACAAAAAAAATATATACTATAAAGACATCTTTACCAGTCACAAGTTTGGACACACCTTCTATATATTATACACGCCAATCAGCCATAACATTAAAACCATTAAACCCAATACTGTGTAGGTTTCTCTTGTGACAGAAAAACAGCTCTGACACCTTGGGCCATGATTCTACAAGACCTCTTGGTTTGTGCTGTGGTGTGTGACACCAGGAAGTTAGATCCATGGTTGTCCATGGATGCTTAGTCAATATGAGATCTGGGGGATTCTGGTTAAACTCTTTGTCTGCTAAGCCACATACACAGCAAGCTGGGAGTTCTGTTACCTTTCTCTCATAGTTAGCATTGACTGATTTTTCTTTCAGTAATTTGTGCTACACTGGCTTTCCTGTGGCTAGTCATGAATGACACTTAGGTGTTCATGGTCATGTCACCAGTTTACTGGTATATAATTGACAATCAGAGTTAATTTTATGGCTGATCATTGTACGTATTCAGTTATTTAACGTATTTAAAGGTATATATCTAACAGGCAGTTTGACTAAGGGTCAGGGTCTACATCTATACATATAATTTTACTTCATTAACAAGGTAGTTGTACATTTCAGTTTCCTACAAAAACAATGATGCAGTGTATTCCCCTACATTCGGCTGGAATAAATCATAGTGCAGGATCGTCTCAGGCCTTTGTGGCTGGATTCATGTATCTTTAATGAGACACGTGCTGTACATGTAAGTGCTTGTGGTGCAGAACCATGGCCTGCTCATACTGTAGCAAAGGGTTGGAAAATCCTCTAGGGGCATTAGGTGCTCGGCTCAGGGTTGCAAATAAGCAAACCAAATTGCCACGCGGCTCATACATGCCGAACAGCAGATCTATCCAGGCCCACTCCTGTGATACATTCCTCCATGAAGCAGGAACCACACCGAGACACCATTGCATTACCAGCATGTAGCATTCTACATAATAGCATATCCCCCCTCCGCTTTATACAGCATCATAACTCGCAGCAAACACACTGCCGTTTTAGATAATAGCTCCGTCTCGATCATTTATTTCCTAACGTATCAAGCATTTAATTCACTCCTATGCTAAACCTAGCTGGCGATATCGGCTAATCCTTTCCCACTCCTAGATGGCTCAGTGGGAAGTTGCTAATTTGTAGGATGCCTGCTTAGTCTAAGAACTGATGATTGTAGCACTGCAAGCTATTGTGCATTTAATAGGTGATTTGTCTATACAGTAGTTATTTTGTATTATTTCTTAAACAGATTACTGTAATTAGCCAAGGATTTCAGCATGTGCCATTCAGGGCTGCGTCACACACGAATGAAGCCCAATTACTACTTATGCAAAACTTTATTGGCAACACATTATGTTAGGGGATTACCTTTTTTTTCACACTACCTCAGAATAACCTCTATTCGGAAAAAAAAACAATACAAAAGGCAGCAGACACGCACACACACACACAAGCACAGCTCAGGATGATACGTGTTAAAGCTGTCTGTTTTCAGTAAGAGCTAGGAAACCGTTCAGGACTGAGGGTTATGTCTGAATGTTTTCATAACAGACCCCAATCACATTGACAAAAGCAAAAAAAAAAAAAAAAAAAGAAAAGAAAAAAAGTGATTCACTATGGATATATGCACACGTAATGATAAAATAACAAGACTTATTAATTCAGGCTGTGTGAAAAGAGAATGGGAAATGAAGGGATGAGATATTTATTTATACAAGAGAGATTAAAAGCATATTAAGGTGTGGGAACCCAGCAGGCAGACTGATTTGATGGGGTACATTTAAGCAAACATTATGATTAGTGATTTAACACGCAGCGTTACCTGGTACACTGGATCCTCCACATCTTCTTCCAGAATGGTCTTTAGGAGCGATTGCCATTAGGGAAAGTAAATTAGCGATTGGTGAAGGAGTGTGAGGATAAACGTGAGCACAGAAGGGAGGAAAGAGGAGGAGAGAAATGAGAGCAAAGTACGGTTATTGAGGTTGACAAAAAGAAAAGCACAAGTCGTCCATAATAATTCCACGATTTGAAGAAGTCTGGACATAAACGCCATAAAAATCCCACATGCAGAGCGCAGAAAGAAAGGCTTAGGAATGAAAAGCTGCCACATGAATGATATTTTCCATTCTGTTTTTCTATGTGACTTGATTGATTTTATAGGTATAATACTAAATGGGTTTATGTATGTGTTTAAGTATTAGGGATAAGAATAACCAGTCATCACCCCATACAGCATATTATCACGAAAACAAGGTGCTGATGATTTTCATAAATATCCTTGTTAGATTTTAAACTTTTCCCAATTTTGTTACCATTTTAAGACCTTGAATCTTGAATCTGAAGTTTTACACCTTAGCTTTATTCAACAGCTTCGCAACTGAATTGAATTGAGGAGTAATTAAATTGGGTCCGTTCCTTACAGCATAAGTTTTCTCATTTCTCAATCGCAGCATTTAAACAATAAAAACTAAATTCAAATACAATAATTTGTATCTCTGTCATCTGCCATAAGTATTATTTCTAACTTAGCAAATAATGTGTGTGAAGTTTACAGTAAACTACCTGTAGGATTATAAAGAAATGGTGGTGTTTTATTGCCTCAAAAGTCTCAGGCGTGTATTGAGCAATTGTGTGCACATGTGTTTCAAGACTAATTAGCCCACATGGTGTTTTGAGACTTAAGTAAGCATGTCTAATGAGTGTTTTTTTTTTCCACACAATTTAAAGAAAAAGCTGATTTGAGGCAGCACAACTTTTGTAATGTAACACCACAAAATCACACCATTCAGATGCTCGTGCACTCTGTACAGACTCGTTATATATCATTATATATCCACTGTAATCGGTCAATCTGAAAACCAGCCAATTCCAGTCACTGCTTGATTGACCGGTGCGTCTCTATTATAAATATAATACAGTGGAACCTCGGATTACGAGTAACGCGGTTTACGAGTGTTCTGCAAGACGAGCAAAGATTTTTTATTAATTTTGACTTGAAAAACGAGCGTTGTCTTGGTTTACGAGCACCGAGTATCATGTATTACGCATGCGCTTCTTGTTTTGACGCCGAGCGTCACGTCATCACAACTGAGCCAATGGTTTTTCTCTCTCTTGCACTGCAGAATTGTTGGTAATCATCTCTCCTGCTGGGTCTTAGTGCTTGTATAATCAACATCCGTGCACGCGTGTACTGTTTACTATAACACTGTGACCCCATGTGTGTGTAAAACGTATTTTATTTTGTGTTTGGGAGCGTGTGTGTACAGCACGTGTACAGCGCGTGTACTGTTTCTTATAACACACGTGTGTGCACGCGAGTAAAGCAAAAGAAATCCTCAATACAGAGGTTAAAAACTCCATTTTTTTCCTCAGCTCAAACTGTCTCTGTGCGCGAGCGTAATTTGACACTGTGCCGGCTGTGTGTGTGAATCCCCTTTCAAACAAAACAAACAAACACACACACACACACATGAATGCGCGAGAGACTCACACTCTGCTCTCCGAAGAAACTCAGCTCTTTTCAGATGTAAGGTTTGTTTTACTTTACAGTAGTGATTCTGTTAGTTTGCGCTCACACGAGTGTCATTAGCGATGTTTATTGCTAATTTTCAGATAAAACAGTGTAGCGGGAGAGAGAGGTTGATTTATGACCGCTGTTTACGGAAGTGTAGTCCAGTGCGGGAGATGCATTGTGGGTAATGCTGTCTGGTGTGTGTAAACGCGAATGTGAGATGTAAGCTAGGATACAGAGCCTGAGTTTTGTTCTTCAGTAGTTTTTTCAGTTGGATTTAAGTGCAGGATCCACCCGAAAGTTCGTGCTATAGCCCTACAATGCAGCAAATAAAAGAACGGGCATCGAGCAGTTTGTCCATCTCATCATTACACGAGCATGAATTAACGGGCTGTTACGCTGTCGCGAGCAACATTAAAATTATTAATAATTTTAATTTTAAATTAATAATTTGGATTAGAGAACAACATTCTTTCTGTTAATGTGTGTGTGTTTAATTCAGACGAAAGGTGAAAGTCTTACTGTGTAAGATGAGAAGGGGGAGACAGGAGGGGCTGAAAGCAAGAGTCTCCACTTACTCTAGCCTCGCACACGCACACCGCCTCACATCGCCTGCACGCACGGAAACACTTATCTGTCAGGATTTATTTTTTACTTGTTTGAAAGGTAAAGTGCAGGTTTAATTGTGTTTTGGAATACGAGCCAACTTCCGGAACGAATTATGCTCGTAATCCGAGGTTCCACTGTAAATCATTTAAAAATCTATTTGGAGTCAATGTGGCAATACATGAATCGGGACACAAACATGTCTTCATGATTCATATCTTCACTAATGTTTGTGTGCGCGCTTTTTAGGTGCATGTGGTGAGTTGCTGTTTATGGCACCTGGTAAACTGCTTGTTCACACTGCTTGTCTTTTTGAGCCTTTTTCTCAATCTCTTCTCTCTGCTTGATCTCGTAGATCAGCTGGAAAAGGTCACGGAGGTCAAGGATCACCGGCTCAGCCTGAGGATTGAGTGAAAGACGGAGAAAAAAAGATCAGAGCAGAGAATTGGATTCATTTTGTTACTTTCTCAATTCAATAATTCAGATTTCAGAAATACCGAAGAGAACCTTGAACCTGTTCTTCATGTCATTAAAGTATTTCAGAGCAGTTAAAACGTTTTTGCTCAAACTTTTAAGTGCACATTGGGGCGAGTTTCTTCAGTGTAGTTACTGGTGAATAATGTTATACTAGTGTGTTAAACAGGATTTATCAATTGGGAATAATTCAATAACTTAACATCCTGTTGACTTAAAACATTATCTGCCAGTCAAGTAAATTCACACTCGTATATCAATCATAGTGACAATAGCCAATCATGGGTCTCTGTGAGCTGAAGTGGAAGGGATCAGATAGTGCTGTCCTCCGAGTGTGTTACACAGTTCACTGTCACGGAGTGAATTGGTCATGACAAAATTAGGAAAAAACTTAGGGAAAATAAACGTAAATAAATACATTTTAAAAAGAGGATTTTTGTTCCATACCCGTGAACACTCATGCATCAACAAACTCTGATACAGTAGGTGTCGGGAAGCACCTACTGTAGTTGTTTTACTGTATGTAATGTCGATTTTTATGCAATTAATTATGAAGCACACTTTTACTCTAAACAAACGAACCAGACTTTTGGGTCAAAAGTACTCAGATCCGAGCCCTGGTACCTGATTCTAATTAGTCTTTTACACACAAATAGATTAGAGAGTGTAATGCTAACTTTTACACATTGAGCTTAACCTTGGTTGGCTTTCGCTTTCCTTCATAAATATTTCTGTACACTGCTTTTCAAAACTACCTCAACCTGTTTTGGGCTCTAATACACTGTAAAAAATTATATCTTAGCAAGTGATAATATGTTGAATATAGTTACACCTATCTACGCCTTCTTAAAATAAGATTAAAACAAACCAAATACAAGATTATTGAGTTTATTTCTAATCAAAGAAATAATGACATTTTATGGAAAATTAATTTTTAAAATGTAGTTTTATGAAATTATTTCTTTAAATAATTTTTCTGCCAATAGAATGCTTACAATTTCAATACCATTACACTATAATTAAGTTTAATAATAGGATATTTTGTTTGGTATTTATAAATAGTTTTGGATAGATTCAAAAATAGTTCATTTGCTAAGATGTAATTTTTTGCAATGTAGGCCAGAAGGAGAATTCTTGGTGAATTCTGCACAAACAATAATTATCTGAGAAGTACTGATGAACAAATTAAATAAATAAGTAAAGGTTAATAATGAAGGTTTAGTGGAAGCCATTTTAGCCTCAGAAAACTAGGTATAAAATAGTGCCATCTGTGTTGTTTGGAAAGGTACAGTATAGTGCTTGCATCTTAAAAAGCCAAATATGAACACACTTTGAACATCAAAGCTTCACGTCATTCAAAAATCATTAAAAATGCGTTCTGTCTCAATCTAACCTAATAATTTACTAAATGCCCAAATGTACAGAGAACATGAGCACTTTTAGAAGGGCACAGATTTAGAAGGCTGATAGTAATTCATATGAAAAGCAGAGGTTATTATAACTCCAGGGGAGGGAAAGTATAAGAATAGTGAAGTGGAAAAGGTAGAGGCAAGTCTGAAATGAAGCAAATGAGCCTGTGATCATCAACCACCGGAAGAAAGACAGAGAATGTGGGATCTGCCTTTATTTTTCTGTGTCATACTGCACAGGGTCACCTGCAGTTCAGAGCAAGCAGGGAATGGATGAGATGGGAAAAGCAGTGTAGTCATTGACTGTGAACATGAAATCAATAACAGTATAGATCTGCAGCACAGCACTGCAGACCAGCAACACCATGCAGGAGAAGAGGGAAAAAAATGGGAGAGAGAAAACGAGAGAGACAGAGAGAGAGAGAGAGAGAGAGAGAGAGAGAGAGAGAGAGAGAGAGAAATCCAAATTGGATATGAAAGAATCCAGGAATCCAAATTGGATGGGCTACACGTAAGATAGACACACCCTTTCAGACCCATACTGCTGATTTTCCACTTGTGCAAATTGCACGTGCTGTTATTCTAAAAGACATCGCCACTGGCTCTCTCTTCATCCAACAAGTAGCAATCATGGTTAAGGTGAAGGGGTGTCCTAGAAAAATCATTAAACAACACTCAAGTGAAAGGAAAGGCCTTAACTATTCCTGCCACTGCAATTGGTTTAACAATATGCATGTAAAAAAAAAATCATGACACCACAACTAAGGTGCTCCAGGCAAGATCTCTCATACTAATGATAAGGAAAGTAAGAAAGAAGACAGCAGTTATGCAGGATGCCTTGAAAGCAGCAGGAACAGCAGTTACACAGAGAACAAACAGTCATTAAACTGCACTGCAATAATCTACATTTCTACACCACTCTGGTAAAGAAGCACAGTGATGTGCGCCACAAAGCATTTAGAAATTAAAACAGAACTCATTGGCTATAATTTATCCCATCATTATTTAGAGAAAGATGGTTTGTACATACTGTATAACCTCATACAGTACCGACAGTAATACTGTATGGGGCTTCTCATCTGAAAATGGTACTGCAAGATGACACATGATCACAGGATGGCGTGTGTACCAAGACATCGTCGAAAAGTATAGAATCTTACCAGAATGTACAGTCAAATAAATTAAGAAGACCTTACTGTACATAGCCTAGTAAACCACCTGAACTGGATTCCTTTGAAAATGTATGGAGGATTTTGACTCGTACTGTACTGTACTGTACACTCACCACAGTATTTAACTGGAAAACTTGTTAAAACGTGCCGCGATACAGCCATAACATTAGAACATTAACATAAAAAAATACACTTACAGTAGGTCTAAGGTTCCACTTGTGTCACTAGAACAGCTCTGACCCCTCAAGACATGACTCCACAAGACCTCTGGACATGTGTTGTGATGTCTGGCTCTAAGATGTTTGCAAAAATCCTTTAAGTGCTATTAAAATTGCAAGGTGGACTTATTTGACCAGCACATCCATCGAAGCCTAGGCAGATTGAGATCTGTGGAATTTAGAGGCTGGATAACAACCTTGAACTCTACCTGCTTAGCCCCATAAAACACAGGTGATCTTAAGTATACTTAAGTATCTTAAGTAAGTATCTTACTACCGTAACTACCTAGCTTTTTCATAATTTTTGCTTCACAACAAGTGAAGATGAGACTTGGGTGCCCATGATTCTGTTACCAGTTTTTTGGTATATGACTGATAATGTTATTCAATTCACCTCGTGATGATGTTAATGTTATGGCTGATCTGTTTTTTTTTTTAATTGTCTATTAATGGTGCAGCAGTACAATCTCATGAAGATACAGATCATAAGCTTTATTTAACGTTCACATTATAAGCATCAAAACGAGAAAAAAGTGTGCTTGTAAGGATTTGACCATGGCGTGGTGAAAGGCGCCAGAAGGCTGGTTTGTGAATTTCAGAAACTGGTGATCACCTGGAATTTACACATATAACACTCTCTAGAGTTGACACAAAATGGTTAAAAAAAACTAGAATCATCCAATGAATACTGTAGTTCTTACACAGATAACTTACCAATAAGAATGGCTCAAGAAAAATGGTCAGACTTGTTTACGCTGACAAGAAGGCTACAGCAACTCAAACAAGCATTCCTTACAACCATGGTAGGCTGAAAAGCATCTCAAGATGCACAAGATCCTTGAGGCGGACAGGCTAAACATTTAATATTTATTTTTATAACCACTTACCACAGGGCATGGTTCATTACATTTCATTTGCTTGTTTTTTATAAGTTGATTCCATGAACATAAAATCGAATTCATAGAGGTAAAGGAAGTACAAGCGTATAAATTAGGGCTGCACGATATATCGAAAAAATATCATTATCACGATAATGGCATGCGCGATAACCATATCGCAAAGAGATAAATACTTTGCGATAAATACTTTATTTGCCAAGCATTTGTGTGTCAAAATTTGACCAATCAGATGCGCCCTTACTATGTTTATACCCGCTTATATCTTTTTATATATATATATATATATATATATATATATATATATATATATATATATATATATATATCTTTATACTTCATTTTCTTGCGAACTAACCCTGGATGATCAGAAGACTTAGCGATTAGCCGTTAGCCTTTTGTAGCGTGGACGGTAAACCCAAACGCGGAAGTAAGCAAGTAGGCAGAATAACCACGCGAATTAGTTTAAGGACTCTCACAGAAGGGGAGCAAGGGAAAACACACATTTAACCCGCGTCCTATAAACACACACTCGAATCAGAAAGTAAACAATCTGAACCGACATGGCGAACTCAGTGACTAAGCTGTATGCGGTTTGTTTACTCCTCTTATACTTCCGGGTTCGCGCCCGCATTACTTTCGGGTCCTAGTGCCGGTTGCGGAGCGAGTGTGTGCGTGCGTGCGTGCGTGCGTGTGTGTGTGACAAATAGTATTTTTTTATAAAATTTTTGTTTAATAATATTTATTTTTATTTAAAAAAAACAGGCAAGCCAAAGAGAATATTTAGTTTAAAAGATGCTCTTGTTTTAAGACACTATTGATGAGTGTACGGTTACACGTAAATATAAAGTAATGTTTGAAAGTAATTCATATTGTGTTGGCAGGTTTATAGTAACAGCAAACCAGAAGTCAGAATATCTGCTGAGGGTTTTAAGTCATTCATAGTGTTTTGAAGTCTAAATATTTGCAACTTCCTTGACATATAGTTTCTTTTTAGCCTGAATTAGATTTAATTACATCAGACGAATATCTATTACCTGTTTATTTTAGTATGATCATTACATATAAATAAATAATTAAAAAAATAGGCTATAATAATAATAATAAAATGCATTTCTCTAGGGAAATGTTATATCGCAAGAAATATCGTTATCGCAGTATTCAACAACAATATTGCATATTTTCCTAATATCGTGCAGCCCTAATATAAATGCATACTCACAGACTGAGCCGTTTTGATGGCTACAAATCGGTGATTGCCCTCTTTCCCGCATACGTAGCCAAACGCCCGGTGGTCTGTGATATCCTTGGCAATGTAGGAAATCTCATGAACTGCATGGTGGTGCTGTAAAACCTGAAAACAGACAAAAGGAAAATATAATGTTTCACATAATTAGAATAAAACATTAACTGAACATAGCTAATAAGAGGTCTGTAATGATGTAGAAGCTCCTCAGGGTGTTTGCAGTTGACGTCACTGCTTGGTCTCGACCCACTCCTGGCAGTCTGTTTTCTGGGCCACTGCCGTTTTATTCACTTAATCTTATCGCTAGAATCCTGTCTAAGCAACATAAATACTGGAGAAGTGTAGCACGTACCAATGTTCTTGATAAAAGGACAAATAAAAAACATTTATTTGTACAGAATCCCTGCTGGTGTTATATTGGCATGATCAGGATATCCAACCTGAGGTACTGTGGCTAACAAATGGCTTCCTCTGTTACATTTTAATCCTATGAACATTTGATGCAATAGAAATATGTCTGATCTGTTCTTATACTCTAGGTAAATGCAATTCCTAACTTTGGGAATGTAGAAATGGTCACTTTTCCTTTAGTGTTTAGTAGATGCCAGCCTGCTATTTGGCCATTCAGCATCCATACTCGTTTTTTATAGTAAATATTGCATTTACCATTAATCACATTTTGGTGCTTAGATAGATATTGAAATTACAGTATAGCAAGGTAGAGAATTGTGACTTCAGTACTGTGATATGGAATGGTAACATTCAGTCATATGACTGCAAACACACTATGATCAAAGCTATGTGGTTTGAGAAAGCCCAGAGGTACAACAAACATTATTATAAACAAATATTCCTTAATATTTAATTAAAAACTTATAAACTATAGTAAAATTGGTACTATTGAAAATATGGTAAATATTATTAGAAACAGTTTTAAATCCGCAAATTAACAGTGCATTAAGCATCTGTTACGTAAATGTTTATTAATAATTAATAATCATTTCTGGGATATACTTTGAATGGTAGATATTTATGAACATGACAGCTTACATAATTACAAAAGCTTACAAAAAAATTGTTAAGTTTGTAAAACAGTATAGCCTTTTTTAGTAGTTCAACAAATCTCAGCTGACTTAAATTAAAAACTTGTTTATATAAAATGGGACAAATTTGCATATAGGCTAATTATAACACATGAACTATGTTTATAATTAAACATTAGAATTATAATGGCTTACTGTGCATTATTTTTCCCTTTTTAAACTGGCAGGAAATCTACATTCGACTGGCGTTCTTGGGAAAATTCCTACTTGTAAGTAGCTGCAGCTGATATCCAGATGCCACCCAAAATAAACTTGATCAGTGTGTCTTTCTGTATCAGTGCTGCATGCCAGTATGTAACCTCCTTAACACAAACAGCCTTCAACCACTCTAGGATCGTGCCAGAAGTCAAGAGTACTAAAAAGAGGCACAGACTGTCAAGAGCTCATAAGGGAGTCTCCTCCAGCCTAAACTCCTGTATCCCTACTGGAGCAATACAGCAATCATCTACTGAACTCATCCACTGCAAGTGGCAATCAACTCCTCTCCACCCACTCAGCTCTTACTTATTATAACATCAGCGGCATAATTTCTACTCTTCGCTTCAAAAGCTTCACTATTCATTTGAGGGTTTTGCAGTGTGTGCCATCTCATGGGGATTCTTTTGAGTGTAAGGTGCTATTTTCTACTCTTAAATACATGGCACAATACTTGACGTGTTAAACAAACTGAGACTTCTTTCCAGACTATACATATATAGTTATAGTTGATTATAGTTGATTTGTAATCTATATATTTGTAATTTATAACTAGTTGACATTTATAACATATATAAAGAAAGAACAAAAGAAAGAAAGGAAATATTATTGCACTATAATTTTATGTATCCACAGAACTGCAGAGCATTTGTAAGACCAGAGAACTAAAATGTAGGACGGATTTATAATAATAATAATAAAAAAAATTTTTTTTAATCAAATTTCTTGCCTTCTGCGTATGGGTGCATGGGTGTCAAGCAAAATAAAACATGAAAAATGTCCAATGCCAGGCTAAAACTCCTCAAAAATCTATGACTGAACAATACAAAAATGATTTGTCTTCGAGGGATTAATGTAATACAAAGCGACAAAAGCCCTCTTCACCATCAGCTTTAATCTTTCAAGCACTTTCTGAGCCTTAGATGTGAAATCTCCCCCCTCAAATAACTGTGCCTTCTTTCCTTCTGGGTGGCTGAAAATTGGAAGCAGAGAAAATCCTTGAAAGATTAATTACTTGTGAAACCATTCAACAGCAACCTTCCTCTACCAATTTCACGGAATAGAATGTTGCCTTGAGCTTGTAATACAAGAATGTGATACCACTGTACTGTAGAGGGCCAAGTTCTAAATATAATAATCTGTTTAAAAAAAAAAAACAAAGCCGCAAATAAACACACACACACACACACACACACACACACACACACACACACGCACACACATATATGCATATATGCTATATATGCTACTGTATATATGCAATCTATCATATATTGTCATGCACACGCAATCTGCGCCCGACACTAGGACCCGGAAGTAAGACGGGCGCAAAACCAGGAAGTATAAAAGAGGTAAACAAACGATGGCTTACCGCTCAGTCATTGAGTTCGGCCCATGTCAGCTCCAGTTGTCGTTTCAGCAAACCGTGAGTACTCACATGTTGGTTCCGTTTGTCTTTTGCTATTGTGTGTGTATCTACAGGACGCGGGTTAAATTTGTGTTTTTCCCTTACTCCGTTTTTGTGAGAGTCCTTAGACTAAATCGCGTGGCTATCCTGCCTACTCGCTTCTTTCCGCGTTTGGGTTTATCCTCCACGCTACATTGGGCTAACCGCTAAAGCTACGTCTTCTGGTCACCTCAGGTTAGTCCATCTTGACAGAATGACTGAGCCTTCCGCGGTAAACCCAGCGGATTATGCGAGCCTCTGCGACGTTGTAGATCAGCATGCCGCGCTCATCAATCAGCTAACCGGGGATCTCGCTTCTCTCCGCCGCGAGGTCGCTGAGCTCCGACGGGAGAATGCGGATCTCCGCGCAGCTGTTGATGACGTCACTGCTCGATCGCACGCCGCGGAGGCCGCGGCGCCGCATCATCCCCCCTCTCCCCCCCCTTCTGATGTTTTTCTTTCTCTCCCAGAGAAGTGGAACGGCACGGATGGGAAGTGCAGTGTATTTCTGACAGCTCTCGATCTGGTGTTTGAGTTTAATGCCACCAAGTACTCCACCGATCGCCTTCGCATTGCTCTTCTCGTCTCGTTGCTTAAAGGGCAGGCAGCTGAGTGGGCCACGGCAGTTCTACAAGCAGATACGGACACCGCCCACTCATACAATGAGTTCACCCACCAACTCAGACTCACCTTCGAACACCCAGCGGGCGAGGTGGAGACCGACACCAGACTCTATCACCTGAGGCAGGGAGGATTGCCCGTGAGCCGCTACACAGCGGAGTTTCGCACCCTCGCCGTTCAGACCACGTGGGGCGATGCAGCGCTCCGGACGTCCTACTACGAGGGCCTGGCTTCGCGAATAAAGGACGAACTAGCCGGGCGAGAGCTTCCTGCAACCCTGGAGGGTCTGATCCAACTCGCTCTCCGGATCGACCAGCGCCTTCTCTCTCGCCCGAGGCCAGCCCCTCGCACCCTGCCACCTGCACCCACCTTCTCACACCCCACTCCAAGACCACCGGTAACCTTCATCACCACCACTCCGGAATCTGTCGGTTCTCCACCTCCTGCCGTGGTTGACACCGGAGCCGGGGAACCCATGCAATTAGGGCGCGCCTCCCTGACCGTAGCCGAGCGCGCACGCCGATTCCAAGAGGGCCTGTGCGCCTATTGTGGGTCAGCAGAACATCACCGGGCGATCTGTCCACTGCGTCCGGGAAACGCCCACCCCCGGTGAGCGGAGGGAGAGACTCACCGGGCCCACTTCTGATCTCCACCACTACCGACGTCACCATCTCTCGACTTACGGTCCAGGTATCCCTCCAGATTGGCCACAAACGAGTCCGAAGTACTGCGTTCATCGACTCCGGGGCAGCAGGTAACTTCATTGACTCTTCTTATGCCAAAAAATTGGGGGTAAAACTCGAGGCGTTATCCCAGCCCGTTCGAATCACATCTGTCGACGGTCGCCCCCTATCCACCAGCCCAATCATCACCCGAACAGAACCCATCACCGTCTCCATCGATCAACACCAAGAACAGCTTCACTTTTACGTCACCTCCATCTCGTCACCTCCCATCATCCTTGGATATCCATGGCTGTTACAACATGACCCCCTCATCTCCTGGACCCAGAACCGGATTCTCCAATGGGGCGCGACCTGCACCGAACTATGCCTGCGGGCAGCGGCTGGGACGTGCTCTAGGGAGTCCGAGGCCCCCGACGTCGACACCAACTCCATCCCAGAACCGTATCGGGACCTGGCGGAGGTTTTCTGCAAACGGCGAGCCACCCATCTTCCTCCGCATCGTTCCTACGACCTCGCCATTGACCTCCAACCCGGTACAGTCCCACCCCGCGGCCACCTCTACTCGCTTACACCTACAGAGACGCAGGCTATGGAGGAGTATGTGACCAACGCCCTTCGCCAAGGTACCATCAGGCCCTCCTCCTCACCTGCCGCCGCGGGGTTCTTCTTCGTGAAGAAGCGGGGCGGTGAACTTCGCCCCTGTGTCGACTATCGGGGGCTAAACAACATAACTATCAAAAACCGACACCCATTGCCTCTTACCAACTCAGCCCTGGACGCCCTCTCTGGCGCCACCATCTTTACTAAGTTGGACCTCCGGAGCGCCTACAACTTGGTGCGCATCAGAGAGGGCGATGAGTGGAAGACGGCCTTCATCACCCCTACTGGACATTATGAAAATCTCGTCATCCCATTTGGACTGTGTAATGCCCCCGCCGCATTTCAACATCTGATTAACGACATCCTTCGTGACATGCTCGGGCGGTGGGCATTCGCTTACCTGGACGACATACTCATCTATTCACGCACCATGGAAGAACATACCCAGCACGTCAGGGCGGTCCTAAAGAGATTACTCGCCCATCAACTGTACTGTAAGTTGGAAAAGTGCGCTTTTCACGAGCGCTCCACCACGTTCCTGGGTTTTGTCATCTCGCCCCAGGGTGTGGCCATGGACCCGCAGAAGCTAGAGGTTGTGCGTCATTGGCCCCTACCCAAGACCCTCAAGCAGCTTCAACGGTTTCTCGGGTTTGCGAATTTCTATCGTCGCTTTATCCGGGACTACAGTACAGTTGCCGCCCCCCTAACCGCCCTGACCCGTCCCTCATCTCTCCCTTTTCACTTCAACTCTGCAGCTGTCTCCGCTTTCAAGTCCCTTTGTCACCGCTTCACCACGGCACCGATCCTCCTTCACCCAGATGTCAGTAAATCATTCGTTGTGGAGGTGGATGCTTCAGATGTGGGCGCTGGAGCTATCCTCTCACAACGAGGTCCAGATCAGAAACTACACCCATGTAGTTTCTTCTCCAGAAAATTTGACTCCACTCAGCAGCGATACGGGGTAGGGGACCGCGAGCTGCTGGCCATAAAGTGGGCTCTGGAGGAGTGGCGTCACTGGCTCCAGGGCGCCAGAGAGCCATTCATAGTCTGGACGGACCACCAAAACCTCATTACAATAAAGAACCTCAAGCAGTTAAATCCACGACAGGCGCGGTGGGCATTGTTCTTTGAAAATTATGATTTCCACCTTTCATACCGCCCGGGCTCCAAAAATACAAAAGCGGACGCTCTCTCCCGACAGCTGGAGGTGGACATTCCCCGGGCGGACCCCGCGCCTGTCCTTCCCTCCTCCAGGATCATCGCCCCACTCCAATTAGACCTGGAGACGAGAGTTCGCCAGGCACAAGCTGCAGAGACCGAACCGGCAGGTGTGCCACCTGGACGACTCTTTGTGCCCGAGAAGATGAGGTCAGAAGTTCTCCAGTGGGGTCACTCCTCACCCATTTCAGGACATCCGGGCACACGACGGACCCTCCAGTTTCTCCAGAGGGATTTTTGGTGGCCATCCATCACGAAGGACGTCCAAGAGTTCGTCCAGGCATGCCCAGTGTGCGCCAGGGCCAAGAACACCAATCAACCAACCCCAGGAGAACTACAGCCACTCCCAGTTCCTCGACGGCCCTGGACGCACATTGCCGTCGACTTCATCACGGGCCTGCCGGCCTCCGAAGGAAAGGACACCATCCTCACGATCGTCGACCGGTTCTCTAAAGCCGTGCATCTGGTGGCTCTCGCCGGACTCCCGTCAGCCAAAGAAACAGCAGAGCTGATTTTAGAGCACGTAGTCCGTCTGCATGGGTTCCCCAAGGACATCGTCTCGGACAGAGGGCCCCAGTTCACAGCCCGGTTCTGGAAGGCCTTCTGCCGTCTGATCGACTCCACCTGCAGTCTATCATCTGGATACCACCCACAGACTAACGGTCAGACGGAGCGGACCAACCAACAGCTGGAGCGCTATCTGAGATGTTTCATAGCAGACCGTCAGCGCTCCTGGGCGCGCTACCTCATTTGGGCCGAACTGTCACACAACCTCCACACCTCCTCTGCCACCAACCTAAGCCCATTTGAGGTATGCTACGGTTTCCAACCTTCGATGTTCAACCACCCAGAACCGGAGGTTGATGTACCGTCCGCCCAACAGTTGGTCCGCAGATGTCGGCGGCAATGGATTACAACCAACCGGGCTATCCAACGCGCCAATACCCGATATACCCACCAACACCGCCGTCGACATCCTCCGGGACGTTTGTACCACGTAGGTGACAAGGTATGGCTTTCCACTAAAAACCTCCACCTTCACACCGAATCAAGAAAACTTTCACCCAGATTCATCGGACCATACCGCATCACCCACAGAATTAACCCTGTCACCTACCGGCTCCAGCTGCCTGCGGCGCTCCGGATCCATCCAGTATTCCACCTGTCCCAATTCAAACCCTTCATCACATCACCCATGATTCCACCCACCCCCCCAGCTCCTCCTCCCCGGATCATCGACGGCGGTCTCGCCTACACCGTACGCCGAATCCTCGACTCGCGCCCTCGGGGCAGAGGTACTCAGTACCTGGTTGACTGGGAGGGCTACGGCCCCGAGGAGCGATCTTGGATCCCGGCCCGGTTCATTCTCGACCCTGAACTGATTCGAGACTACCGTCACCGGGTATCCTCCACCTCAGGACCGTCAGGAGCCGGTCCTGGACAGGGGGGTACTGTCATGCACACGCAATCTGCGCCCGACACTAGGACCCGGAAGTAAGACGGGCGCAAAACCAGGAAGTATAAAAGAGGTAAACAAACGATGGCTTACCGCTCAGTCATTGAGTTCGGCCCATGTCAGCTCCAGTTGTCGTTTCAGCAAACCGTGAGTACTCACATGTTGGTTCCGTTTGTCTTTTGCTATTGTGTGTGTATCTACAGGACGCGGGTTAAATTTGTGTTTTTCCCTTACTCCGTTTTTGTGAGAGTCCTTAGACTAAATCGCGTGGCTATCCTGCCTACTCGCTTCTTTCCGCGTTTGGGTTTATCCTCCACGCTACATTGGGCTAACCGCTAAAGCTACGTCTTCTGGTCACCTCAGGTTAGTCCATCTTGACATATATGCATAAAAATATTATGATTGTAATGAATGAAGACCTTATCATTTAAATAATCAGAATAAAAATATATACAGGGTGACACAGAATAACGGGAACTTTTGAATTTATTTGTACAGGAGGACGCCATCTAAAGGACGTAATAAAAAAAAAAAAAAAAAAGATAAATTCCATCAATGTTTCATAAATGGCAAGTTTTAGGTTTCAATTACTATGAATAAAATTTATTTCTTTTATCACTTCTAGTTTTATTGGATTGTAAATAAGTTCTCGTTTGTGTCACCCTGTATGTATGTGTATATATGTGTGTGTGTGTGTATATATATATATATATATATATATATATATATATATATATATATATATATATATATATATATATATATGTATGTATATTTATGTATGTACAGTATGTATGTATATATACATACACACACACACACGTATATAAATAATTTATTTATTTATTTATTTTTATAAAAATTGTTTTAGCTGAAAAAAAATTGGGTCATGGCATTACAATCAACAGCTTCATAACAGACAGCGAACTGATGAAAACGTTTCTATTGTGCATTCTTTTCAAATTTGTTACATCATTTTTCATTGCAAAATTATTAATAATAGATTGAGTAAAACATTTAAGCTTTTTCTACATTTCTATGAATTTTAAGGAAAAACAAGCATTTCCTTAGTATTTAGAGCTGGCATGGACTCCCTAAATTTGTGCAAAAAAAAAAAAAAAAAAAGACCTGTTTTAAACACAATCTACTAAATTGTCATCTGAGCACATGCTTACTAGATGAGATGAAACAGGAGAAAATTCTCATTTTCTTCTCTTAATTTTCATATAAAGCAGTTAACATGTGGCCAGGGGTAGCTCAGTGGTTAAGGCATTGGACTACGGTTCAGAAGATCCCAGGTTCAAATCCCACAACCACCAAGTTGCCACTGTTGGGTCCTTGAGCAAGGCCCTTAACCCTCAACTGCTCAGATATGTAATGAGATAAGAATGTAAGTCGCTCTGGATAAGAGCGTCTGCTAAATGCCTAAATGTAAATGTAAATGTTAACATGAACAATATACACACATTTGGTTATGTTTATGTTTTGAACTAGTAATATGCAGATTCTTGTATATTAAATATTTAAGATATTAAACATTTACTTTCCTTGTTATAAATATCTGTAAAAACCTTCTTATAACTTATAAGATTTTGGTCCCCAATAATTGGTGCACATAATAATTAACAAAACACATATATCTAATTCCTAGCTGCTCATTTGTTTCGGGAATTATTATTATTATTATCGTTAAAAATGTTAACGTCCACTGCAAGACTGCTAGATGGAATCCTAGACATTTGAGTCCCTTATTTTTAATATGGTATATATTAAAATGTTAGCAGATCTGTGGCCCATTCTGAAATAATGAAGCCTACGTGCAGTGACTACAGACAACACATGCCAACTATTTGTGCTCTGAAGTAATGAAATTATCTGATTCTAAAAGGCCCATTACAATAAAAGGTTTCATGGATGTATGGATGGATGGATGGGTGGAGTTTTTTATTAATCCCAAAGGGAAATTATAAAACTGCAACATTGAGTCTACGAAACCTACTGTAGGTACCTAAACAGCTAGCCCGCTAAGTCTAACTAAGCTAGCTAAACAGTGAACCCACTAAGTTTTACAAGCTAGCTAAACAGGAAGTCAATTATGTCTAACTAAGCCAGCTAAACAGTAAACTTGCTAAGTCTCCAAGGTTCTTTGGGACATGCACTATAGGCTGATAGCGTGTTTCCCAGACAACAGAACTAAAACGCTGTTTCATTTCTTAATATACAATCCTGGATCATCTGATCCTCACATTCTGATTTTGACCCAGGTTTTATGCCCTTCCTGATTCAATCCATTCATTTTTATGACATCTTTAACTTTATTTCACAGGATTTATTTAATTAAATCCCAAATTCACCCAAAGGATTCAAAACCAATAAAAGTGACAAGCAGACAGACAGTGGCTGATTGATTAATGTCTGTTTATTTTATATAGATCTAATATAAATATGATTCAGCACACAACATATCTACCCAGAAACAACCCAAGCTTATGAGATGTTAAACCTTGGTGTATTAGCTTATCTCTCGGGGAGAGTGTGCAGTTTAGGTGGAGGAGAATGAGAAGCAACGGATGGTGAATGTTGCTGTTAAGGAGATAATAAGAGACTGCAGTCTAAAGCTAAGCCTCTAAAACCCACATATTCACAGCTAATTAAACACACAGTACACACACACTCTCTCTCTCTCTCTCTCTCACACACACACACACACAGTCAACTTACGGACAGTAATGCAGTGGAATACAAATGCATGCTAATTCACCCAATTTATCAGGTCCTTTCGAATGCACCGGCCAATGGTTTGTGATAAACTGTGCATTTTGCCACTCTATTGAGAGTGATAAGGCCAGAGGAATTCAAAACGCTTGCTTCTAGTTCATGCTTGTTGTGTCATTATGAGCATTAGTGAAAGTCAGAGAAGAAAGATGCTGTGAGAAAGACCTACTGTAGAATCCCAGACTAGGATGTGGTTTCTTAAAGCCGAGGACAGAGGCCCACAAATCCCTTAATCTAGACTGATAACTATCTTTCACTTGTCAACAAGACAGCATTAACTCAGATGATAGAACATCCCAAATAAGGCTGCCCCATGTCAATAACTTTGCTTTAATTCACTTCTAAAAGCCTATTCTTGGCGATACAGGGCTTAGTGGTTAGCACTATCAGCTCACACTTCCAGTGTTGGTGGTTTGAATCTCGGCTCAAGTCCATGTGCATGCAGATCGCGTGTTCTCTCTGTGCTTGGTGGGTTCTCAAGGTTCCCCTTAGACATGCACTATAGGCTGATTGGTGTTTCCCCGTTGTTCATAGTGTATGATTGGGTGCTTGTGATCCATGTGTTCCCTGGGATACAGTAGGCTTATGCTTGGGTATTCTAGCGAATCATTCTGATGTGGTTTTGATGCAGGATTCTATTGCCTCCATTACCTCATTACTCCATTTTTTTTGGTGAGTATGTACAGTATAATCGAACTACAAAAGAAAAGAAATTATTTGATGTTTAATATAATCATGGGGGGAAAAAAACACTATTATAACACAACAACCCTGCTGCTGACACACACATCACTTCATTCCACACTTCATGTTTCACTCATACTGCTGCTGTCATACCTACATTACAAATCTGTCTTGTTAGCATACTGTAATTACACTTTACACATTCTGCGTAATTTATATATTTTACATACAGTGGTACCTCAGCATACAAACTGCCCGTCTTAAGAATTTCCACCATAATAACTGAAATTTTGCCAGAAATCGGCATGAGAAGCAGCTAATAGTTTACTGATTCACCTCCCACTACCTCAATTCATCAGCTCATTACCACAGAGTATTGTAATGTCATGTTGTCGCAGCTAGTCAGCTAATTAGGTTTCTTAGTTAGTTAGTTTTTGTTAAGTTATGTTGTTAATTTATGTCGCATGTAGCACCTTGGTCCTGCAGGGACCTTGTTTCGTTTCACTGTGTACCAACTGGATATGGTTGAAACGACAACAAAGGTCTACTTTTCTACTTTTACAGTGGCAAGAAGAAAAGGGAGCCACTTTAAGGTTCATTTTAAAGTAGGCGGTGAAGTTTAATATCTATTTATTTAATATTTTATGTTATTTACATGTTTAGATTGTTTTTATACGCAAAAATATGATTAAAGTGTTGGAACTTGGTAATATTTTTTGTGTGGCCGGAACGGATCATCTGCATTTACAGTGGTGTGAAAAACTATTTGCCCCCCTCCTGATTTCTTATTCTTTTGCATGTTTGTCACACAAAATGTTTCTGATCATCAAACACATTTAACTATTAGTCAAAGATAACACAAGTAAACACAAACTACAGTTTTTAAATGAGGGGTTTTATTATTTAGGGAGAAAGAAAATCCAAACCTACATGGCCCTGTGTGAAAAAGTAATTGCCCCCTGAACCTAATAACTGGTTGGGCCACCCTTAGCAGCAATAACTGCAATCAAGCGTTTGCGATAACTTGCAACGAGTCTTTTACAGCGCTCTGGAGGAATTTTGGCCCGCTCATCTTTGCAGAATTGTTGTAATTCATGTTTTCTAGCATGAACCGCCTTTTTAAGGTCATGCCACAACATCTCAATAGGATTCAGGTCAGGACTTTGACTAGGCCACTCCAAAGTCTTCATTTTGTTTTTCTTCAGCCATTCAGAGGTGGATTTGCTGGTGTGTTTTGGGTCATTGTCCTGCTGCAGCACCCAAGATCGCTTCAGCTTGAGTTGACGAACAGATGGCCGGACATTCTCCTTCAAGATTTTTTGGTAGACAGTAGAATTCATGGTTCCATCTATCACAGCAAGCCTTCCAGGTCCTGAAGCAGCAAAACAACCCCAGACCATCACACTACCACCACCATATTTTACTGTTGGTATGATGTTCTTTTTCTGAAATGCTGAGTTACTTTTACGCCAGATGTAACGGGACACGCACCTTCCAAAAAGTTCAACTTTTGTCTCGTCGGTCCACAAGGTATTTTCCCAAAAGTCTTGGCAATAATTGAGATGTTTTTTAGCAAAATTGAGATGAGCCTTAATGTTCTTTTTGCTTAAAAGTGGTTTGCGCCTTGGAAATTTGCCATGCAGGCCGTTTTTGCCCAGTCTCTTTCTTATGGTGGAGTCGTGAACACTGACCTTAATTGAGGCAAGTAAGGCCTGCAGGTCTTTAGATGTTGTCCTGGGGTCTTTTGTGGCCTCTCGGATGAGTCGTCTCTGCGCTCTTGGGGTAATTTTGGTCGGCCGGCCACTCCTGGGAAGGTTCACCACTGTTCCATGTTTTTGCCATTTGTGGATAATGGCTCTCACTGTGGTTCGCTGGAGTCCCAAAGCTTTAGAAATGGCTTTATAACCTTTACCAGACTGATAGATCTCAATTACTTTTGTTCTCATTTGTTCCTGAATTTCTTTGGGTCTTGGCATGATGTCTAGCTTTTGAGGTGCTTTTGGTCTACTTCTCTGTGTCAGGTAGCTCCTATTTAAGTGATTTCTTGATTGAAACAGGTGTGGCAGTAATCAGGCCTGGGGGTGACTACAGAAATTGAACTCAGGTGTGATAAACCACAGTTAAGTTATTTTTGAACAAGGGGGGCAATCACTTTTTCACACAGGGCCATGTAGATTTTGATTTTTTTTCTCCCTTAATAAACCGTAAACCTTCATTTAAAAACTGCATTTTGTGTTAAATTATGTTATCTTTGACTAATAGTTAACGGTTTTTGATGAGCAGAAACATTTAAGTGTGACAAACATGCAAAAGAATAAGAAATCAGGAAGGGGGCAAATAGTTTTTCACACCACTGTATATAATTTCCTATGGGATGATGGGTGTTAAATTTTTAACCAGAACAGATTAAAATTGCATGCAGAGGTAACACCGTATTTTTTATTTAATTATATTTTATGTAAATCTGTAAATTTGTAGATTTTAGTAGACACATTTCACATCTAAAAAAAATATATCTTACTTTTTTCGGTGCAATTTCTCTTTTATTGCAGTAAAATCTTTCTATCTTACTATTCTATCCTATCTTAACTTTTAAGTCAGGAACAGTCGTATAAGCATTTCACTGCATCTCATACTGTGTACGGTTGTGTATGTGACAAATTAAATTTGAATCTTAATTTGAATTTAAACCTTAATTTTGAAAATCCTTAAATTTGAATCTTAATTTTAACTACAGTACATGCATCATTCGTTTCTTCTCATACCTGTGTGAGTGGTATTAGAGAGAAGAACAAAAAAGAAACAAAAAGAAAGAAAGAAAGAGTAGCTCCACTCATCAGCTTGTATAAAAGGGAGGATCCGTTTTAATTGTTACATTTTTCACCCTCTGAAACGCAGACGAGCATCTGTCGGCTTGGAGCACGCCCAAAAGCTACGGCACGCAAACTCTTCAGGTTACACATTCATCAAGGCACAGCAGAGGAAAGGTAGAGGCACTGGCACTTTGTTTTGTCTGACATCTTTGTCCTTTTGGAGGTGAGAAACAGATGGATGAGTCAAGAGTGAGTGATCAAGCCAGTAACTATGATCTCTCTCTTTCTCTTTGGAACGTGTTGCTGATGCAATGAAACAAAAGCAGCCTACAACATTACAGATCAGATGGAACTGCATCATAAAAAGAAACTTATTGCATTTCATGTGTTTTCTGAAGTGTATGAGGTGCATGATAATTAGGCTTACGTGAAGTGAGCTCTCAAAATGAAAAGACTTGTTGCACTGTCTCCTGGCAAATATTTTCAGCAAGGTCGTGTACTATGGACAGTATCCCATGTTCTCATAACATGTTAACTCGTAGACTCAATGTGCACATATCCCTAGTCATGACTTTGGTATCTTGTAGACATAATTTGTTGGCACATCATGTCAAAAACCAACCACCAAGTTCCTTTCAGCAGTATGTCTAGGAGACAAAGGAAAATAATTCAGTAAAACACGCACAAATGCACAATATTTAGTTGCTGTGTACAGCGTGTGTGTATAGGTTCTTTACGCTGAAGACCAGCTTGTGTGTAATGTGTATAAATGATTTGTGCTATATCTATATATCGATTTTTGACTCGGGAAAGGCCGCGAAGAGTTTTCATTTATTTATTTTTGCAAAAGTAAACATCTTCATCTTTGTCTTTGCACAGCATTAAATCCATTCAGTTGGGTTCTTAAAAATGGAAACGTAAATAGGGAAGTAATAAATAGTGTTCCCAGAGGTGACATGTTATATTTACTTTGTGAGATTTATTTAAGTACTTTATTTCAATTATCCTTTGGTCGTTTCAAAAGGAGTTAATCTGTTCTCTTACTCGAGCGTACAGTATGTATATAAGCGTAGGTTCGCTTTCAGTCAATTCACTTGGCAAAACACATATTGCATGGGACATCACGCCCTCTCGTGTCCTGGCTGAAGCCACCTATATTCACGCCGTAAAGACAGGTAAACCTGTGGTGACGTAGGTGTAGCCCCGCCTACACCTATAAACCATCGTCGCCACGGTTGACTTTCAGTTCTTACGCTCTTCGCCTCGCTGTGAACACCTTTTACCTAGAGTTTTCTACAGTAGGTGCTGCTAGTCAACTCTACATTTTACTTACAAGACTGCGCTTAAAATCAGCTTAACTGTTCCTGTTGGTGTTAGCAACAACAGCCTCATTTTGGTGAGTCGTCTACCCGCGGAGTGCTGACTTTAAGTTTACTGCCAGTCGGAACATTAGCGACATCTCAGTTTGGTTGGCTCCTGTTTAGCCGTGCTAACAGTGCTAGCTGGCATGAGCATGGAAGCTAATGTGGTCCACTGTTCGCCCCTGTTTTCAGGAGTGCGGCATCTCCTTGCACGAGAAGGACCAGCATGAAGCATGCCCCGTCTGTTTGGGAATTCTCCATGCTAGGAGAGCTCTAGCTGAATCATGTGCGCTTTGTCGCCAGCTCCGGCGTTCAACGCTGGAAAGACGGGTCACGTTCGTGGATAGAATACTGGGGAAAATACTGTCGCTCAGCATGACCCCCTCCTTTCCAAACTAGTAGTCCCAGCTTCCGTCCAAACACTGTAGATTCTCCTCTGCCCAGCTGGAGAAGATTTACCGCGCTCAAGCTGGCACTGCTCGTGCGCTAATTCCGTTACGCTTCTTCAAACGTATCAGGCAATGTGTTTGGCAGAGCTCGGCTCACTGGTGCCTCAGGAAAGCCCGTTATGTGCGCTGCTTAACGAGGTCAGGACCGCGACAGACTACATTTTATGCATGTCTCGTTGTGCGGCTCTCTCCCTCGGGAGAGGGATGGCGAGCTCAGTGGTAGCACAGAGGCATTTATGACTCACACTCTCCGACATCGCAAATAGAGACAGGGCCGCCTACTTGGATGAACCACTGTCTGCTGGGGGTTTGTTCGGCCAGTCACTCGATGCCATTCAGGCAAAGTTTGACTTAAGGATGAAACAGGCTGAGGCGTTGTGAGACCATTCCGCGACAAGAGGTGACTACTCCTCGGCCTCCTCATAAAAGGCCACCACCGGCAGCTACCTCGAGCTCTCGCCCGGTGAAGCAACAACCTCCCGGACAAAACCCACGGCAGTCGGCCTGGAGTATGGGCCCCCCACGGGCCTCCGGAAGGATTGAGCGACTAGGAGAAAGAATCCTCACTCCTCCTAGCTCACATTTTAAAGGGAGATGGGCTCTGGCAGCAGGGAGACACTGTTCCTCCTCTCTCAATGCCGCCCAAGAGGCCGCTATGTTATGTTCAGGGAATCAGTCCCAAACGGCGTTGCACTTCTCTAACACAGTCTCCCAAGCACAATCACCCCCCCTCACAAACAAGTGTATCTTTTCAAATTATGAACCCCAGTTTGGGCGTGTTAAAAAATTCTCAGGGACTTACAGCAAGTGCCCTCGATGTTTACCGTTCGATTGCCCCAAAAATGGTGCCCTTTGTAAACTGTGTGAATGTTCAATTGTTGAAACCAATAAAGAGTTTTCCTGTTTACAATGTTGCAAAACAAAAAAGCCCAGTGCCATCGATGAGGCTGCACTCTGGCGGAACGCCAGGGGGCAGCAGCCCCCTTTCGGAGATCAATGTGAGCTGGTTGGCTTCCCATTTTCTCGAGTGTCGCGCATGCGCAGTCTCGACATGGGTGCAAGACACGGTCGCTATGGGATACCGACTACAGTTTCGCACAAAGCCACCGCGCTTCTCTTCCATAGTCAACACTGTGGTGTTGGATGCCGCAGCGGTGCTTCGGGAGGAGATAAATTCTCTTCTGAGCAAAGGGGGAATTCGAGTGGTTCCTCCTTCAGAAGCGAACTCAGGTTGGTACAGCCGTTACTTTGTCGTTCCGAAGAGAGGGGGAGGACTGCTTCCTATTTTGGATCTGAGAATATTGAACACGTTTCTAAGAACGTACAAGTTCAAAATGCTTACGCTGAGGCAACTGCTAAATGCAATAGGCCTGGGAGATTGGTTGACTACGATCGATCTCACAGATGCTTACTTTCATATAGCGATCTTTCCACACCACAGAAAGTTTCTGAGGTTTGCATTCGAGGGCATGGCCTATGAGTACCTAGTGCTACCGTTCGGCCTGTCGCTAGCTCCCCGAATGTTCACGAAATGCGTTGAGGCGGCGCTGTCTCCTCTTCAGGCACTAAATAGCGAGCTCAAGCGAGCGGGCAGAGAAACAGACCGCGCTAGTTCTGTCTCAGACTTTAGGGTTCTCAGTAAACATGCAGAAAAGATCACTGACTCCGAGTCAACAGTTTTCATTCCTGGGTCTGGAGATTACCAGCCGAGCACGTCTCTCAGAGCACAGAATAGCCGCGTTTCAGCGTTGCCTTACTCGGTTTCAGTTGCAACACAAACTTCGTTTCCGAGTGTTTTTACAGTTAATGGGAATGATGGCGTCTATGATCGCTGTGGTGCCTCTCGGGCTGTTGAACATGTGTGCATACACGCCACCTCAACAGGAGTCCGCAGTCTTCTGCCCTGGAGAGAACCCAGGCTGTTACATCAGGGCTCTCCGATAGGCAGGGTGTCATTTCGCAAAGTGGTGTCAACAGTTGCCTCCCTCAGCGGCTGGGGCGCTCTGTGCGACGGCTCCGTGGTCAGGGGGGCGTGGTCACAGGAACAACGCAGGCTTCACATCAACTATTTGGAGCTGTTAGAAGTGTTCTCAGCCCTGAGACATTTTCGTCTGACTCTTACAGGCCATCATGTTCTGATCAGGACAGACAACACAACAGTGGTGTCGTATATAAACATACAAGGGGGGGACTCGTTCACGTCCACTGCTAAAACTATCTAATTCTCTATTGCTATGGTCCAGTGTTCATCTTCTGTCACTCAGGGCCACTCACATTCCAGGGCACCTGAATCTGGGGGCGGACCTCCTATCGAGAGGGGGCTCGCTTGTGAGGGAATGGAGGTTACACCCATGGGTGGTAGCTTAGATCTTGGAGCGCTTCAGCAGAGCAGCAGTGGATCTTTTTGCATCGAAAGAGAATGGTCACTGCCCACTATTCTTCTCCATAACAGATCGCAATGCCCCTCTGGGGATCGATGCGCTGGCACACTCATGGCCCCCAGTTCTATTGTATGCTTTTCCTCTGGTAGAACTGATTCTGCCTGTCACAGAGAGGGTGCGCCAGCAGATCCTGTCACTAATCCTGGTATCTGCTATCTGCAGAACCATGGAAACTACTTCTCCTCAGGGACCTTCTGTCTCAGGCGGGGGAGAAGTAGTGCACCCGTGTCCCGAGCTGTGGAACTTGCACGCTTACCTGTTGAAAGGTCCAATCTGATAGCTAAAGGGCTTCCCCCGAATGTGATTGAGACAATTCAAAGTGCTCGGGCCTCGTCTACGAGATGCTTATATGCTTACAAGTGGCGAGCTTTTGAACAATGGTGTCGAGAATGTAATGTTCTTCCATTTCAGTGCTCCATGGTGGAGGTTTTGTCTTTTCTACAGGAACTATTAGAAAAAGGCTTTTCCTTCTCTACTATTAAAGTGTACTTGGCGGCTATATCAGCCTGTCATGTTGGTTT
The DNA here is from genome assembly GCA_030522415.1 of Channallabes apus. NCBI lineage: Eukaryota > Metazoa > Chordata > Actinopteri > Siluriformes > Clariidae > Channallabes > Channallabes apus. Next base: position 21,489,665 of record CM060128.1, on the reverse strand, counting down.
TGATCGAGTGTCACCAGGGGCTCATCCGCTGGCAGTACGATTTTTAAAAGGAGTACGACGTCTGCGACCCACTGTGAGGTCCAGTGTTCCTTCTTGGGATTTATTGTTAGTACTTGAGGCCCTCTGTGGTCCTCCTTTTGAGCCGGTTGAGTCAATAGATATGTAAAATTCTATCATACAAGACGGCACTTCTTCTTGCTTTAGCGTCTGCTAAACGAGTGGGTGATCTCCACGCTTTGTCCATGCATCCATCTTGTCCATGCATCCATCATCTACGGCCAAACGAGGCCTGTACCCAAGGTGGTCTCCACTGATTATAGCTCTATGGTCTTTGACCTTTATAGTTTTTGTCCCCCTCCTTTTGCTTCTGAGGAGCAGGGAAAATTGCATGAAAAATTGCGTACTCATGCCCAGTTCGTGCTACATGGACCGTACAGTGAATATGCGCTTATGTGATCAACTGTTTGTCTGCTTTGCCAGTCCAGTGAAGGGTAAAGCGCTGTCTAAACAGCGGCTTTCCCATTGGATTGTGGAGGCTATTTCATTAGCTTATAGCAGTAAGGGTGTCCCATTGCCTCAAGGTTTGAGAGCACACTCAACAAGAGCTATGGCAACATCATGGGCGCTGTTCAAAGGGATGTCTGTGGGTAATATAGATTAGATAGTGCTGAACCAGGAGATATGTTGTCTGAAAAAAAATCATAAATGTAGCAGAAATCACAGTAGAAATCACAGCTATTGTATGTTTAATAGAGAAGGCAAAAAGCATTTCCATGCACATATGTTATGTTATGCAAATTCATAGGATTGAGACTAAACAGCTGTGTGGTCATAATAAAACCATTTGTTGATGAGACACATCAGTAAAAGGCTTCAGTCTGCTAGGGATCATAAAGATTGGACTTTGGAGCAATGAAATAAGAGTTATATGTTATGATGAATACAGATTGACCCAATTCCATAGAAATGGGTTTGACTGGGCCAGAAAGGAAGCATATAAAAAGATGCACCCATCATGCATTGTGGCCACTGTGTCTAAACTTAATCTTAGCACCCCTAAAGGCAAAGACAATAATAATGTATAATTACAGTACTTTGCCAAATCCTTTTAGCACTCTACCAATACAGTTCATTCTGCTTAGACACAGGTCCAACATTTACAGTACAGGTTTACCTAATGGTTTAATGCCTATTATACCTCAGTTGGTTTTAACTAAGCGATTAGGTTGGACGAAAGGTTTTCCAGGAGTAGTGATAATGGGCGGTAACAGCACAAGGACGTTTAAATATATGCATCACTTTCCAAGGTGTTCTACAGTTGTTAATTACACTAACTGTTGGTCACAACATGGGTGAAAATAGGTCTATCTTTGACTGCTTTATAATTGATTGTTCTGAATCGCTATTGAACCATCTGGGTTCCTCTTCTCCTAAAACAAGGCTGAATCTCAAATTGCTATCCAACCGCTGAAAAAGTCTAAGCAGAAGGAGATTTCAAAAGACCTTTCGACTTTGGTCCATAATTTTAAATAAATGAATCCATAAGTTAAGATGAGATGAACCTTTATTAATCCCAACAGAATTTATAGTTCGGCAGCAGCATTAAAAGTCCCATATTTTATCAATTCTTTAACAACCTAACACAGGTCTCAGAGCATCTGAATCTGTAAAAATAAGTAAAAAGTGAATTTTGCATAATATTCCCCCTTTAAATACGAGAATATTAGACATTAAACAGTAAATAATCACAGTAACCAGGAATAGGGACACAACCACAGAACAGATAACTGACAGAGTGTCCAAGAACTGTGCAATAAAAGACAATAAATTAACCGGATATACAGAAATTATAAAAAAAATAAATAAATATGAAATTCGAATGGAAACAGGATATATTCAAAAGCAGTATTTTAAATCTCACAGACGGCAGCGAAGCTTCCAAGCCCGCATTCTGATCACTAAACCTCAGCTCTGTCCAGCCTGCAGAGACACACACTGCCTTGAGTGACTTCAAAAATACTGCATGTGTGTTCATCCTTGTAGAACACTAGGCAAGAACGAGGGAGGGAGGGAGAAAGGGGAATAGAGAGCGACAGAGAGAGGGAGAAAGACAGCCCATACATCTTGTTTTGTAGTATGCAACATTTGTGAGTGACTGACAAGTATAGCTTAAGTGACAAACCCGTTTCTGTCTTTAGCTGCTGAGTATGTATAGTTTTCCTTTATTTACCTTTTAGATTCTGCAACCGGAGCTGTCTATTTAATGGATTTTCCCCTGATTGATCACCTCACCAGCACTCATTTTTCATCTCCCCTCTCTCCATTACAACCTTCTCTAACATTCCATCACTCTTTCATGCACACATGGATACTCATATCCTCACACACACACACACACACACACACACACACACTCAAAGACATTCTATTGACCTGCTTCATCAGACATGAGCTGTCATTCTTTAATAGGCTTCATTAAGAGAGTCAGCACTCTCAAGCTCACGTTACATTAGCTACAGCACTAAATGATGATAAGCCAGCGTTTCCCTGTGTCCTTGTCGCAGCAGGCCAAAAATGAGCCATGTTAGCATCCAAAAATGTTTCGCTCTCACTTACAGTACAGTCAAGTGCAGAATGTTTGTCAACCTTCCTAAAGATAACACAGAAGACTGACACCTTTAATCCTTTTTAAAGATTAATTCAATCACATTTAGCTTTGATTACAGCACACAATGTGATGGCCAGTTCACATATGAATAATAATTCCCCCCCATGACTCCAGGACCACTTTTTCACAATTTGTGTCGTGGAACAAGCCTGTGGTATCAGGAAAGAAAAACTCCCTAGATGTGATAAACTGGTCATTTCGTATATTGAGGTTGTCAGCTGATGTTATTTTATTGCTAGACCTGACCAACTGAAGCAGCCCCAGATCATAACACTTGTACAGTGGCCACTATGCATGATGCTTCATGCGCTTCCCTTCTTACTCCCAACCACCCATCACTCTGAAATAGGGTCAATACAGTATGAACTTATCAGATCACACGACTTTTGTCCATCCGTCCACAGTCCAATCTTTTTACACTCTAGCAAACTGAAGCCTGTTTTTCTTATTAGTCTCACTAAGAAATGGTTTTCTTATGGGCACAGCTGTTTAGCCCCAATCCTGTGAGTTCTTATCATATTGTGTGTATGGAAATGCTCTTACTTTCACTATTAAATACAGTATAGCTATGGTTTCATTGTTGACTTTTTGCCATGCAGCTTCACCGATGTTTAAGTAATCATTGATTACTTTATTCATAATTTCATTTCCTACCACATTTCTTCCACAAAGTTGAAAGTTTAGCACTATCCTTTGCATGTTTAATAATGTACTGTATAATTGATCACTCTTAACCCTGTTCCAGTTCTTAGTTGTTTTCTTTGCTTGATACAACCCACTAATTTGACCCCATTTGAAATGGCAAATTTTTTTTTTGGAAGGTAGAAGGTATGCAAGTACATTTATTTCGATACTGTAAATAGTATAGTTCACGTTTCATGGATCTGTACTTTACTTGAGTAATTTTATTGCTTTATCACTTTCACTCCACTACATTCTACAACAAATGTATGTACTTTCCAGGGCAAGACATTAACTTTTTTGCTCACTGGCCAATGTGGCTAGTGGATTTCCGGAGTCACTCGCCATTCAGCCTTTTTACTAGCCACAATTTTGTTACCAGAAAATGGCAGTTTTTTCTTCGCCATGATACGTTAATGTTTGTTATATCTAGATTTACTTATAAATGACAGCATACACTGTATCACTATAGTAGTAGTCAAGTATTCAGTACTGTTAAGATCCCAATATAAAAACATGCAAACATGAACAGTATATTCTCCTTATTGCTGTTACCATATGAAATTGAAAAATAACAGATTCAGTACAACTGAACTCATTCTGATATTAAAAATACAGCAACTCAGAACATTTATCATTTTACTGTGTTATTACGTATGTGTACTATTATCAGGTATTATTATTCATTATGTATTATTATATCAGAATTCTGAGTTAGGACAATGGACTCTGGTCTATGTTGTTGTGTTGACTCTTTATAGTGTGAGGTAATTCAATCAATTGATGAATTTTCTATCATTCAATATGAAATCTAACTAGATTTTAATAGTGATTACGTTTTTATATATAATCAGTAAATAACCTGCGAAAGTGGCAAACATTCTCATCCTGTTGAGAAGCAACAGCCCTTTAAGGAAATGACACACACACCAAACAGGAAGTAAGTAAAAGTGTGTGTGTGTGTGTGTGTGTGTGTGTGTGTGTGTGTGTGCGTGCAATGCATGTGTAACATGTGTAGAGAGAGGCATTAAATGTCCTCATTATATTCATGCGCGTATTACTACGTTGCAATGCGTTTATTATATCAGATGCAAAAATATATTGTCATACCAAAGAATAAACTACCCGCCAATGTGGCTAGTGAGACTAAAGTTATTACCCGCCACAGCCGAATTTTACCCGCATTTGGCGGTGGGCGGGTGCCAATGTCAAACCCTGGTACTTTCTACTTGACTACCTTTGAGCATTTGAAGCATTAATAGCCACCTGCTGACTATTATACAGTATGTAACTGTACGATTTACATCATGTAGCAGGTGTCTGAAATCAGAAGCTGAAATGCTTTCAAACTATGACTTGAAAGGCCATATTGAGCTAATGTAAACTCATTACTTTTAATATTAAAGTGAATTTGAAGGTGCATAGGAATGACATTCAGTCCAGTACATGTGCTAAACAATAAAGTCTCCTTGACTTGACAGAAGACCTCACCCACACACTCACAGGTAGCATGCTACAGACCTTAGGGTGAAAATCTTCATCAAAAGTAATTGCACCTTGAGAGATAAGAGGCAGCATGTTTTTCATTCCAGTCACTCAACCTCGATGACCCACGTCTCCGACTCTTCGGCGATGTTCCGCTGCCACAAAGCCAGGTAGCCACTAATTAGAGGCTGTCATGGAAATTGTCATGGAATTGTGAGTTATGGCCAAGGCTTTTGATTAGAAAGACACAGGCAGAGAGGAGGAAAGGTACACAGATGACTGAAGGCCTCTCCGCCTCCTGTGTTCTGTGTCTGCAGGCGACTAAGCCTGGGAGAGAAGTAATTAGTGAGGAGAGGTCTGAACTCAATCACAGTTGCCACCTGTGCCAAAACACACATAGACACACAGACACACATGGACACAGAGCGAACAAGCGGGTGGGCAGACAAAATGACTCCCTTGAGAAAAGAATTGGCAAGAAGTTTAGAAATCAGCCGCCCATGGCTCCCTGTGGGAACGGCACAGCATATGGAGTGTGTGTGTGTGCATGTTTGTGTGCGTGTTTGGGGAATGCTCGGTGCATGAGTTTGAACAGAAGAGCTATCCAGAAATAACTATAAAAACTAGCATCAAAAGTCTTAAGAGACCTAAAGTGATAAATTACTTAAATTAATAAAGTGTTCTGGCCTTATGCTTTAAAGCAGCAGTACCTTGAATATTGAGGCAATTCAGGACATTAAAAAGTATCTGCTCAGATTTGTTTTATCAGTGCTTTTCTCGTCTCAGACACATCCGCTTGCACGCGCACTCTCTAATGATATTAGAGTAAGTGGAACAGACATAGTCATTTACATCAACATCTGTTTTTACGCGCACCAAACTGCTTTATTGGACCGGTCAAATCTCATTTCCATGCAAATCAGAAGCAGCGGACGTGGAGGATGACATTCCGGGCGTGCCGGGGCTGACTTATGAAACTAAGTGCTGATTGAAACTGGTAACCATATTGGACGAATTACAGAAATGGTACATGATTGGGTTGAGGGATCGTTCTGCAAATTAGATTTCTACACATCCATAAATTGTACATTTAGAAGACAATTATTTTAAACATCCCAGGAATATACGCACGCATCCCACGCACCTGAGCCTTACGATGATGTGAACAGTGTCGGATGTATTTTCAGTTTTAAAGATGTTGTGCTTCGTTTTTCTTCCTCTTAGTGGAAGAGTTAATCATTCGAGTGGCTGGTTTTGGCAGGCCTTCAGAAGGCCAGGCCTTAATGTGATTAAACGAGTCTCTGAGAATCACGCAGTGTTCTGCTGACTCAAATGAATGAAATGAAGAAGTTGCTCCTCTTCATCAGAGAAAGGCACTGAGGGAGATGCCAACAAGCTGTGAAGTGTAGAAGCAAAGGCGTGAAGATGAACATTGTTTTAAATTTAAATCCTTTGTCACTGCAAAGCTTAGAAATATTATATTGCACTGAAATTAGACTTTAAAAGATAAGCAGAAAAAAGGAAAATATGGATAAAGGAACAATTGTTTAACCACTAAACGATCGTCTCCTAGGTAGCATGCGTTAAGACTTTTATTATTTTCAATGATGCTCATTTGGCGTGTAGCATCATAAATGTAGTGGTGTTCAAAATAATATCAGTGTGATGAAAAAAGTGAGTAAAGCTCCATATCCATATAGTTCAAAGATGCACAAGAAAGATTAAACTTCAAGCATTTCTGTTCAAACGGTAAATTCATCACTTTGTAAAGATGAATGATGACACTGTTATTTTTTTGAACAGACTAATATTTCTTTTTCTTGACTTACATTAAACTAATAATACATTAAGCACATTTTTCTTCATGTTGTGATTCAGAATAGAATGTGCAGGGTTTCCAATGCATTTATGTAGTTTAAATTAAAAAAGTTATTATATGGATATGGAACACCACTGTATATATCATGCTATCAAGTGTCGGACTGGTGTCAGCTTGCTATCTGGGATTTTACTCACTCCCATATACTGTCTATCCTGTACAGGGTCACAGGAGGCCTGGAACTTATGCCAGGGGAACTTATACCCTGAACGAGGTGCCAATCCATCACAATACATCCATACAATTTGGAAATGGCTGTTTGCTTAATCCTGCATGTCTTTAGACAGTGGGAGGTAACCCACGAGCACAGGAAGAATATGCAAACTCCACACACAGAGTGCAAGCCACTATGCCACCATGACACCTATCTGGGATTTTTGTTCATACATTTGAAGAGCAGTTAATCTATTCACTAAGTAGACCAGCCATGGTACAAACTTGGATTTTCCACCAATTGGACTTTCCAGCAGGGTTGTGATAACTTCCTCCATTTTAGATTTCTAGTTCTCTGAAGATCATGAGCTAATTTGGTCTATGGCCTGTTATTTGCCGACTTGTGCTTAAACATACCTTATCTCTTACGCTTTTATACCACAAACCACCAGTAGGAACTTTATCCTTCTGTAGAAATTCTTCCAGGTCTTCTCTTTCATCATCAAATCTTAAACCTTTACCATGTTAGTCCTTTTATATCTCTACTGGTGATTCACTATTGCACTGCTTTTTGCTCTTTCTCTCGCTTTTTTTTTTTTTTTTTTAGAAAAATTTGTCAAATTGGGTCCTCATAAAATCTGAACATTTTTCAGGGACATAGTTAAATCTCAATCAAACTGTCTGTCAAATCTTTTCATGCTGGAAAGTTACTCTATGGTCATAGTCGTGGACTATTCCCATCAGCTACTGCATCTAAACTGATCACAACACTCACCTCATAGAATCATAGAATTCACTTTTTGGTTTAATAGTTTAAAAGAGTATTAAAATTGTGCTTGTATAGCACTCTGGCACTCACACAGTGGTTAGCACTTTGGCCTTGCACCTCCAGGGTCAAGGGTCCGATTCCTGTTATGGGGCGACGGCTCACTGTGAGTCAAACCGCATAGGTGAGATGGGGTATAATCTATTCCTTGTATTGTGGATAATGACAATGTTTATTTTTTATAAAATGCTTATATGCATTTAAAAAATAAAAGTAGATTTTAAAAAAAAATAAATAAATAAAAAAATCTTTGTTTCTCTTACATATTTTACATTGCTGTTTCATTAAGCAAAAGTACATTTTATCCGATTACTCAATTAATCAATTAAATTTTTGGTAGAATACTCGACTACTAAGGCTGGTGGTGTAGTGGTTAGCACTGTCGCCTTGCACCTCCAGGGTCTTGGTTCGATTCCCCGGCCAGGCTCGATTCCCGTCTCTGTGTGCATGGAGTTTGCATGTTCTCCCCGTGCTTGGTGGGTTTCCTCCGGGTACTCCGGTTTCCTCCCACAGTCCAAAGATATGCAGGTTAGGCTAATTGGCGTTCCTAAATTGCCCGTAGTGTGTGATTGGGTGTGTGAGTGTGTATGTGTGTGTGTGCCCTGCGATGGATTGGCACCCTCTCCAGGGTGTACCCCGCCTAGTGCCCGAAGTCTCCTGGGATAGGCTCCAGGCCCCCCGCGACCCTGAACACAGGATTAAGCGGTATAGAAGATGAATGAATGAACTCGACTACTAAAATATTCGATAGCAATAGCCCTAATCCAAAGACATGCAAATTAGGTTAATTAGTGATGGATTGGCACCCTGTCCGGGGTCTACCTCGCAACATTCGCAAAGAAAAACACCCCACAACCCTGTACAAGATAGCACTCTGATATAGAAGCACTCGACATATAAGTTGAATGAATGTATCACTCTTGGGTCTAGAGTCTGTTGTAGAACAATATATTTATGTCCTATGTAGATTTCATGCTTGTCTAGTTTGTGGTTCATTGATTGGGTTGTGTAGTCTTGATATTGGTTCATGCCTACTGCACTTTGATTTAAATACTTCAAACTGGAATCTGCCTCCTTCTACAACCCCTGACAGTAATAAAGAGTGATGAGCTTTTTTCAACCAGTATCCCTGTGATCGACATTAGACAGCAAGAGAAGTACCGGTGAGAAAAATGGACATGGATTAATAAGTCAGAGAAAACCAGAGAGTGGATAAAAAAAAAGGGCAAAGAATAAGAGAGATGGACAGAGATGAAGTGGAGCAGCAGGATAAGGTATGGCCTTGAAGGTAATAGAGGACAGCACTTTTCAAGTCTAATAAAAGCTTTAAAACAGCCACAGTGACAGGACCCAGTCATCCTGCCTCATAGCCTATCACTATGATATACACACACACACACACACACTGGCCTGACTCCTCTATTTCTTCATAGCAGCTCTAAGCCGTGGGATTACCACCACGGTCATACAAGAGCTCTATAATAGAAAAGAGCTGCAGAGGCCAGAGTGCCATGAGCCTCTCCACAGCGATGTCACCTCTTCACAAAAAGCACTTTAAACAAAGCATCAAGCAAAGTAGGAGCTGGGGGATCACATTCAAGCAATGTCTATTAGGTATTAGGGTTGGAAATTTCATTCTTTCATTTTTAAAATTGAACAATCACTGAATAATCGTTTCAGTAATACATTTCAACCCAGTTCTGTGAATTGATTTATTCATGTCTGGCCATGATTTCAATATTGACTTAGAAAAAAGGTGTGTTTTAATCTTAACCTGTCATACAGAAATAATAACATGCAAGTTAAATCAAGTATTCTTTTTAAATTGAGTGCAAGGTGCCTAAAGATACAATAAAAAAATTGCAGCAACCTCATTTTCCCTCTCGTCTATTTCAGCCTCTCAGCATTCAGTATCACCAGTCCACTAATCACCGGACTGATCACCTGTCATCATCGGCACCTTTTTCTCAACGATTCATGCCTTCACTCATTCATGGCTAAACAAACATTTTAAAAAATTCTCCGAAATTGTTCTGGTACAAAGACTAGACTGAAGGTGAGGGACTTCCGGAAGTCCAGAGAACTGTTAAAAATACAATAAAAATACAGGTAATCCTCAGTTTGCGAACATTACAGTTATGAATTTTCGCAGATACAAATGGACCATAGTTCACATCTAACATTCATAGATGCAAACATGGTGGAAGTGTTGGGAAAGGGGACAGATTTAGTCAAGTGGATTGAAATGCTTTATATTGTATATTTGTGTCAAGACTCATGTATAAGACTCATGTTGTCCAGTTTACGAACAAATCCGACTTATGAACGTGCTCCTGGAACGGAACTCGGTTGTAAGTAAGAGACAACTTGCACAAGAAAGTCTGGATATTTGGAAACTATATATATATATATATATATACACTCAGCAAAAAAAGAAACGTCGTCTGACTTTCACCTGTTTGTACTTTCAGTAAACTTAATGTGTAAATATTTGTATGAACACTAAAAGAGTCAACACCATAAGACATAAAGTAAAAATGTTTCCCAATGTGTCCCTGAATGAAGGGAGGCTCAAAATCAGTCAGTACCAGTCAGTATCTGGTGGCCACCAGCTGCTTGAAGTACTGCAGTGTATCTCCTCCTCATGGACTGGACCAGATTTGTCAGTTCTTGCTGTGAGATGGAGGGATTGTGTGTTCCTGGTGTGACTCGGGCAGTTGTTGTGGCCATCCTGTACCTGTCACGCAGGTGTGATATTCGGATGTACCCATCCTGTGCAGGTGTTGTTACACGTGGTCTTCCACTGTCCTTCCTGTCTCCCTGTAGCGCCGTCTTAGGCGTCTCACAGTGCGGACATGGCGATTTATTGCCCTATAGCCACATCAGCAGTCCTCATGTCCCCCTGCAGCATGCCTAATGCACGTTCACGCAGATGAGCAGCGACCCTGGGCATCTTTCTTTGGGTGTTTTTCACAGTCGGTAGACGAGTCTCTTTAGTGTCCTGCGTTTTTAGAATTGTGACCTTAAATGCCTACTTTCTGTAAGCTGTTAAGGTCTTAGTGACAATTCCACAGGTGCATGTTAATTAATTGATTATAGTTAATTGAACATGGATGGAAAACATTGTTTAAACCCTTTACAATGAAGATCTGTAAAGTTATTTTGTCAAGATGGACTAACCTGAGGTGACCAGAAGACGTAGCTTTAGCGGTTAGCCCAATGTAGCGTGGAGGATAAACCCAAACGCGGAAAGAAGCGAGCAGGCAGGATAACCACGCGATTTAGTTTAAGGACTCTCACAAAAACGGAGCAAGGGAAAAACACAAATCTAACCCGCGTCCTAGAAATACACACACAATAGCAAAGACAAACGGAACCAACATGTGAGTACTCACGGTTTGCTGAAACGACAACTGGAGCTGACATGGGCCGAACTCAATGACTGAGCGGTAAGCCATCGTTTGTTTACCTCTTTTATACTTCCTGGTTTTGCGCCCGTCTTACTTCCGGGTCCTAGTGCCGGGCGCAGATTGTGTGTGCATGACAGTACCCCCCTGTCCAGGACTGGCTCCTGACGGTCCTGGGGCGGAGGATACCCTGTGACGGTAGTCCCGAATTAGCTCCGGGTCGAGAATGAACCGGGCCGGGATCCAAGATCGCTCCTCGGGGCCATAGCCCTCCCAGTCCACCAGGTATTGCGTACCTTTGCCCCGAGGGCGCGAGTCGAGGATTCGGCGCACGGTGTAGGCGGGACCGCCGTCGATGATCCGGGGAGGAGGAGCTGGGGGGGTGGGTGGAATCATGGGTGAGGTGATGAAGGGCTTGAACTGGGACAGGTGGAAGACTGGATGGATCCGGAGCGCCGCAGGCAGCTGGAGCCGGTAGGTGACAGGGTTAATCCTGTGGGTGATGCGGTATGGTCCGATAAATCTGGGTGAGAGTTTTTTTGATTCGATGTGAAGGTGGAGGTTCTTTGTAGAAAGCCATACCTTGTCACCTACATGGTACAATCGTCCCGGAGGATGTCGACGGCGGTGTTGGTGGGTGTAGCGAGCGTTGGCGCGTTGGATGGCCCGGTTGGTTGTAATCCATAGCCGCCGACATCTGCGGACCAACTGTTGGGCGGACGGTACATCAACCTCCGGTTCTGGGTGGTTGAACATCGAAGGTTGGAAACCGTAACATACCTCAAATGGGCTTAGGTTGGTGGCAGAGGAGGTGTGGAGGTTGTGTGACAGTTCAGCCCAGATGAGATAGTGCGCCCAGGAGCGCTGTCGATCAGCTACGAAACATCTCAGATAGCGCTCCAGCTGTTGGTTGGTCCGCTCCGTCTGACCGTTAGTCTGTGGGTGATATCCAGATGAGAGACTGCAGGTGGAGTCGATCAGACGGCAGAAGGCTTTCCAGAACCGGGCTGTGAACTGGGGCCCTCTGTCCGAGACGATGTCCTTGGGGAACCCATGCAGACGGACTACGTGCTCTAAAATCAGCTCTGCTGTTCCTTTGGCTGACGGGAGTCCGGCGAGAGCCACCAGGTGCACGGCTTTAGAGAACCGGTCGACGATGGTGAGAATGGTGTCCTTTCCTTCGGAGGCCGGCAGGCCCGTGATGAAGTCGACGGCAATGTGCGTCCAGGGCCGTCGAGGAACTGGGAGTGGCTGCAGCTCACCGGGGGTTGGTTGATTAGTGGTTTTGGCCCTGGCGCACACTGGGCATGCCTGGACGAACTCTTGGACGTCTTTCGTGAGAGATGGCCACCAGAAGTCTCGTTGGAGGAATTGGAGCGTCCGTCGAGTGCCCGGGTGTCCTGAGATGGGAGAGGAATGACCCCACTGGAGGACTTCTGATCGCATCCTCTCGGGCACAAAGAGTCGTCCAGGTGGCACACCTGCCGGTTCGGTCTCTGTATCCTGCGCCTGGCGAACTCTCGTTTCCAGGTCTAGTTGGAGTGGGGCGATGATCCTGGACGATGGAAGGACAGGCGCGGGGTCCGCCCGGGGAATGTCCCCTTCCAGCTGTCGGGAGAGAGCGTCCGCTTTTGTGTTCTTGGAGCCCGGGCGGTACGAGAGGTGGAAATCGTAATTTTCGAAAAATAAGGCCCACCGCGCCTGTCGTGGGTTTAACTGTTTCAGATTCTTGATGGTTATGAGGTTTTGGTGGTCCGTCCAGACTATGAATGGCTCACTGGCGCCCTGGAGCCAGTGACGCCACTCCTCCAGAGCCCACTTTATGGCCAGCAGCTCGCGGTCCCCTACCCCGTATCGCTGCTGAGTGGAGTCAAATTTTCTGGAGAAGAAACTACATGGGTGTAGTTTCTGATCTGGACCTCGTTGTGAGAGGATAGCTCCAGCGCCCACATCTGAAGCATCCACCTCCACAACGAATGATTTTCTGACATCTGGGTGGAGGAGAATCGGTGCCGTGGTGAAGCGGTGACACAGTGACTTAAAAGCGGAGACAGCTGCAGGGTTGAGATGAAAAGGGAGAGGTGAGGGACGGGTCAGAGCGGTTAGGGGGGCGGCAACTGTACTGTAGTCCCGGATAAAGCGACGATAGAAATTCGCAAACCCGAGAAACCGTTGAAGTTGCTTGAGGGTCTTGGGTAGGGGCCAATGACGCACAACCTCTAGCTTCTGCGGGTCCATGGCCACACCCTGGGGCGAGATGACAAAACCCAGGAACGTGGTGGAGCGCTCGTGAAAAGCGCACTTTTCCAACTTACAGTACAGTTGATGGGCGAGTAATCTCTTTAGAACCGCCCTGACGTGCTGGGTATGTTCTTCCATGGTGCGTGAGTAGATGAGGATGTCGTCCAGGTAAGCAAACGCCCACCGACCGAGCATGTCGCGAAGGATGTCATTAATGAGGTGTTGGAAGGCGGCGGGGGCGTTGCACAGTCCAAAGGGGATGACGAGGTTCTCATAGTGCCCAGTAGGGGTGATGAAGGCCGTCTTCCACTCATCGCCCTCTCTGATGCGCACCAAGTTGTAGGCGCTCCGGAGGTCCAACTTAGTAAAGATGGTGGCGCCAGAGAGGGCGTCCAGGGCTGAGTTGGTAAGAGGCAATGGGTGTCGGTTTTTGATAGTTATATTGTTTAGCCCCCGATAGTCGACACATGGACGAAGTTCACCGCCCCGCTTCTTCACGAAGAAGAACCCCGCGGCGGCCGGTGAGGAGGAGGGCCTGATGGTACCTTGGCGAAGGGCGTTAGTCACATACTCCTCCATAACCTTCGTCTCTGTAGGTGTAAGGGAGTAGAGGTGGCCGCGGGGTGGAACTGTACCGGGTTGGAGGTCAATAGCGAGGTCGTAGGGACGATGTGGAGGAAGATGGGTCGCTCGTCGCTTGCAGAAGACCTCCGCCAGGTCCCGATATGGCTCTGGGATGGCGTTGGTGTCGACGTCGGGGGCCTCGGACTCCCTAGAGCACGTCCCAGCCGTTGCCCGTAGGCACAGTTCGGTGCAGGTCGCGCCCCATTGGAGGATCCGGTTCTGGGTCCAGGAGATGAGAGGATCATGCTGGAGCAGCCAGGGATGTCCAAGGATGATGGGAGGTGATGAGATGGAGGTGACGAAAAATTGTAGCTGTTCATGGTGTTGGTTGATGGAGACGGTGATGGGTTCGGTTTGGGTGTTTATTGGGCTGGTGGAGAGGGGGCGACCATCGACAGAGGTGATGTGAACGGGCTGGGATAACGCCTCGAATTTTACCCCCAGGGTTTTGGCATATGTGGAGTCAATGAAGTTACCTGCTGCCCCGGAGTCGATGAATGCAGCACTTCGGACTCGTTTGTGGCCAACCCGGAGGTGTACCTGAACCGTGAGACGGGAGGAGTTGGTGGTGATGGCGGAGAGATGAAGGTGACCCGGCGAGTATCTCTCTCCTCTCACCGGGCCTGGGCGTTTCCCGGTCTGAAAGGACAGGTTGCTCTGTGATGTTTGGCTGACCCGCAATAGGCGCAGAGCCCTTCACGGAAGCGTCTCTCCCGTTCTGCAGCGGTCAAGGAGGCGCGTCCTATTTGCATGGGTTCCCCGGCTCCGGTGTCAACCACGGCAGGAGGTGGAGAACCGACATGTCCTGGGGTGACGTAGGGGGCGGACTCTGCAGGACGTGGAGTGGTGACGGTGAAGGCGGGTGCGGGTCGTGAAGTGGTGATGGCGAAGTTGGGTGCGGGTGGCAGGGTGCGAGGGGCTGGCCTCGGGCGAGAGAGGAGGCGTTGGTCGATCCGGAGAGCGAGCTGGATCAGGCCCTCCAGGGTCGCAGGAAGCTCTCGCCCGGCTAGTTCGTCCTTGATTCGAGAAGCCAGTCCCTCGTAGTAGGATGTCCGGAGCGCTGCATCGCCCCATGTTGTTTGAACGGCGAGGGTGCGAAACTCGGCCGTATAGCGGCTCACGGGCAGTCCTCCCTGCCTCAGGTGGTAAAGTCTGGTGTCGGTCTCCACCTCGCCCGCTGGATGTTCAAAGGTGAGTTTGAGTTGGTGGGTGAACTCATTGTATGAGTGGGCGGTGTCTGTATCTGACTGTAGAACTGCCGTGGCCCACTCTGCTGCCTGCCCTTTTAGCAACGAGACGAGAAGAGCAATGCGAAGGCGATCGGTGGAGTACTTGGTGGCATTAAACTCAAACACCAGATCGAGAGCTGTCAGAAAAACGCTGCACTTCCCGTCCGTGCCGTTCCACTTCTCTGGTAGAGAGAGAAAAACATCAGAAGGAGGGGGGGGGGGGGGGGATGCGGCGCCGCGGCCCCCGCGGCGTGCGATCGAGCAGTGACGTCATCAACAGCCGCACGGAGATTCGCATTCTCCCGCCGGAGCTCAGCGACCTCGCGGCGGAGGAACGCGAGATCCCCGGTCAGCTGATTGATTAACGCCGCATGCCGATCTACAACGTCGCAGAGACTCGCATAATCCGCTGGGTTTACCGCGGGGCTCAGTCATTCTGTCAAGATGGACTAACCTGAGGTGACCAGAAGACGTAGCTTTAGCGGTTAGCCCAATGTAGCGTGGAGGATAAACCCAAACGCGGAAAGAAGCGAGCAGGCAGGATAACCACGCGATTTAGTTTAAGGACTCTCACAAAAACGGAGCAAGGGAAAAACACAAATCTAACCCGCGTCCTAGAAATACACACACAATAGCAAAGACAAACGGAACCAACATGTGAGTACTCACGGTTTGCTGAAACGAGAACTGGAGCTGACATGGGCCGAACTCAATGACTGAGCGGTAAGCCATCGTTTGTTTACCTCTTTTATACTTCCTGGTTTTGCGCCCGTCTTACTTCCGGGTCCTAGTGCCGGGCGCAGATTGTGTGTGCATGACATATTTGGATTTTTACAACATTATTGTTGAAATACACAGTCTTGAAAAAGGGACGTTTCTTTTTTTGCTGATGTCTATCTATCTATCTATCTATCTATCTATCTATCTATCTATCTATCTATCTATATATATATATACACACAGTATAAATATAGTAATAAGTGGTCAACCACCAATTGTGCAAGTTCAAGTTCTCCCACTTAAAAAAAGAGAGAGGCTTTTAGGATTTTTAAAGAATTTATTTGCAAATTATGGTGGAAAATAAGTATTTGGTCAATAACAAAATTTCATCTCAATACTTTGTTATTTGTTTGTTGACAATGACGGAGGTCAAACATTTTCTGTAAGTCTTCACAAGGTTTTCACACACTGTTGTTGCTATTTTGGCCCGTTTCTCCATGTAGATCTCCTTTAGAGCAGTGATATTTTGGGGTTGTCGCTGGGCAACACGGATTTCAACTCCTTCCAAAGATTTTCTATGGGGTTGAGATCTGGATACTGGCTAGGCCACTCCAGGACTTTAAAATGTTTCTTACGAAGCCACTCCGTCGCTGCCCGGGCGATGTGTTTGGGATCATTGTCATGCTGAAAGACCCAGCCACGTTTCATCTTCAATGCCCTTGCTGATGGAAGGAGGTTGGCCCCATAAATTTTTTCCTTCATCATCCAAAGCATGATGTTTCCACCCCCATGCTTCACAGTAGGTATGGTGTTCTTTGGATGCAACTCAGCATTCTTTCTCCTTCAAACACGACAAGTTGAGTTTTTACCAAAAAGTTTCTATTTTGGTTTCATCTGACCATATGACATTCTCTCAATCCTCTTCTGGAATGTTCTCTAGCAAACTTCAGATGGGCCTGGACATGTACTGGCTTAAGCAGGGGGACACGTCTAGTGCTGCAGGATTTGAGTCCCTGGCGGTGCAGTGTGTTACTGATGGTAGAGCCTTTGTTACTTTGGTCCCAGCTCTGGGCAGGTCATTCACTAGGTCCCCCAGTGTGGTTCTGGGATTTTTGCTCACAGTTCTTGTGATCATTTTGACCCCACAGGGTGAGATCTTGCCGTGGAGCCCCAGATCGAGGGAGATTATAAGTGGTCTTGTATGTCTTCCATTTTCTAATAATTGTTCCCACAGTTGATTTCTTCACGCCAAGCTGCTTACCTATTGCAGATTCAGTCTTCCCAGCCTGGTGCAGGTCTACAATTTTGTTTCTGGTTTCCTTTGACAGCTCTTTGGTCTTGGCCATAGTGGAGTTTGGAGTGGGAGTGTTTGAGGTTGTAGACAGGTGTCTTTTATATGATAACCAGTTCAAACAGATGCCATTAATACAGGGAACGAGTGCAGGACAGAGGAAGTTACAGGTCTGTGAGAGCCAGAAATCTTGCTTGTTTGGTGGCGACCAAATACTTATTTTACCGAGGAATTGACCAATTAATTTGTTTATGTGATTTTCTGGATTTTTTTTTTATTTTGTCACTCATAGTTGAGGTAAACCTATGATGAAAATTACAGGCCTCTCTCATCTTTTTAAGTGGTGGCTGAAAAATACTTTTTTGCCCCACTGTGTGTGTGTGTGTGTGTGTGTGTGTGTGTGTGTGTGTGTGTGTGTGTGTAAAGAAATAGGGGGGCTTCAAGACTTTTCACATTAGTGTAGTTAGTACAGTTAGTTTGCGCTACTAACAACATAAATACAAAGCATGACATATGCAGTTTAGGAATTGAATTTGGCAGGTCCAGTCGAGCGGACCACAGTGGACCATCTGATCTGCACACAACTTGGAACACTAGATGCCCTTCCTGGTGCAACACGGCAATTTTATCTAGGTTTGGGACCGGCATTGCTTCCGGTGACTGGAGTTTGGGCATTTAAGTGTATTAAATATTAAATAATATTTTAAAGACAAAATGTATAGTGTAAGTTGTGTAATTTAACCTACGAATTCTTTTAACTGCATTTCCCTATCAGAACTACTATGCTACTGATATATACTGTACAGGCATACTGTATACACACACATACAGAATATAATCACTGTTTGACTCCCACTCGCCTTTTGTACTGCAGGTCACCATTCTCCTTGCCAGAGAGTTAGCACATGGACTTCGAGCTAGCTTGGGTAAAGCCCGCAGCATTCGATTCCGACACATCTATTCAATTAGGCTTGTTTGATTTCCCCCGTGAGCGCCCCCCTCTCTCCTTTCCTCAAAACGCATCATTAACACAGCCTTAGCCTTCCTATGGGACCTCCTGCCTCGAATCAAGCCCAAAGTACGGAGCTGCTCTGACTCAAGGAAACAAACAAAGCAGCCTGCAGCTTTCTGAGGAGGCACAGGAGCCCCATTTAGCTGGCTCTCCATGATCCTTTATGAGCAGAAAACACATTAAACCAGGAGAAGCTAGGCTTAAAGTGTAGACCAAATATTACTCACAGGCCCAACAGTTTAATTCAAGTCAACTCAGCTCAAGTTTATTGTTGTTAGGTTTTCTAAAGGAATGGTTTACAATGTGCGTCTGTGACTCACATACAGGGTGTGTGTGTGTGTGGGGGGGGGGGGAGTACTATGGGAAATACTGTAGGGTACTGAACATACAGTAGGGTGAGCATCTGTTATTGATGAATAATTGCTGATTTGTTTTTGGAAAGAGCAAACGTCCAGAAAATGGATCAGAAAACCACAAGCAAGTCTGCTGCAAGTAGCAATCTCTCTGCCTCGTACAGACATCTATTGATTTAGAATTTTTAAATACCAAAACCCCACCGAGCATGCAAACTCCAGAGTCACTCCCTCACTCACCCCTGACTTTTCATCAAAGATCTTGATCCCGCCAAAGGACACTGTAAGAAAAACCTTCTGCTTGTGTTCTCCTTTCGAGCGTGCCGAGGCAGCGATCCCCTACAGAGAACAGAAAAACATAAATACACAAACTTGAGCTTAAAGCTTACTGTATGTACGGTATTGTAGTGAATGCTGGTTTTCTGCATCACTGTTTGACTGTATGAGGTGGTTTGAGTACTGTATGTGGGTTTGGATGTTAGGCTCTGTTTATTTTTTTTATGGAGTTTTATGAATAAAAAATATGATGATATTAGTATAATTATTCATTCAATATTTATCTATTTTGTAGCTGTTGCACATATTGACTGCATAGTTAGGTTATATCATTTTTACTATATTTACTGTATACTAGGGCTGGGCAATATGGCTGAAAACTGTATGACGATATCAGTGTTTCATATCGGTCGATATCGATAATTATTGATATTTTTTTAAATAAGGACCAGGAGAAGAATATATTATATTTAAACATTTTTATGTTAAACTTAACTATCCTATGATCATAGTCCCATCAGTTATTAAGACAGAAATGGTAACAACCATGAAAAAATCTAATAATTAAAATGTAAACATAAGTATAAAGTCACAATGAACACTTAACAATTATCTCTTAACATTTAAGGTGCAAAATTAAAAGAAAATGTAAGAAATGCTTAATAAAGTGTAATAAAATAGTGCAATGCGTTTATTATATCAGATGCCTTTAGAGAAAACTACAACAAAAATATATTGTAATATATTTGAGTTTGATGTTAATTCACTGGCGGGCCACCAGGGGGCAATACCGCGCTGTATACTATATGTGTCGCGTGCACTGAATGCAGTAAAAGAAGAATACCGTTTTTCTCCATGCCTCCGTTTCTCACACAAAAAGCAAGTAATATTATAGATGTTAGTTGTGCATATTGATGCAAACATAACAATTGTCTTACCAAAGAATAAACCCGCCAATGTGGCTAGTGAGACTAAAGTTATTAGCCGCCACAGCCGAATTTTACCCGCATTTTGCGGGTGGGCGGGTGCAAATATCAACGCCATCTTGTCTCCGTTTATGCTTCCTGAAACGCGACCGTACTACTTCCGGGTCGTAGAGCCGGTCGCGGAACGATTGCGCATGACAGCAACCAAACTAGCTTCGCGACCAGCGTTTTCTTCCGACAGAGAATAAAAAATATCGAACGTTCTATCGAACACATTTTTTTTATTGATATCGAAACATATCGTTATCGTTTTATCGCCCAGGCCTACTGTATACTGTATATAACTACACTATAGTAGTAGTTTTTTTTAAATAATTTTTTTTATATGTTGTTGGCCCACACTTTGCAGGTATAACAGCTTCAATTCTTCTGGGAAGGTTTTCCACAAGGTGTTTATGGGAATTTTTGACCATTCTTCCAGAAGTGCATTTGTGAGACCAGACACTGATATTGGACGACCCCACACTAGTTCCAACATACCAGTGCACAAAGCAAGGTCCCTAAAGATGTGAATGAGTGAGTTTGGTGTGGAAGAACTCAGTGGTCTGCACTGAGTCCTGACCTCAACCCGATATTTGGGATAAATTAGAGCAGAGACTGCGAATCAGGCCTTCTCATCCAACATCAGTACAGTATATGATCTCACAAATGCACTTCCTGTAATGTGCAAGTGGTGCTGGTGTACAATTAGATGCATATATTCCACGAGTTTGCAGATTAGTGAGCAACTCGTGAGCTAGCACAATAAATGACACTTTCCCACACATTAAACACATGGGTTTTTTCTTCTCTTCATCTATTTATATATGTTTTTTCCATGTGCACATTTATATTATATATGACCCACTGTGATCTCGACTATTAGCAGCAAAACTCCACCATTTCTCCTGACCATCCATGTGTGAGATTGTGACTAAGTGTAGTTTTTGACAATTAAAGACAACAATTATGGCACATTTATCTTTACAAATAGGAGCACGCTTGCAAACTAGAAAGTCATCTACTAAATGTTGTTTCTTTTAACCACCCCCAAGGGAATCTCCACATTCCTATCTCCCCCTGTCGATCCATAACGTGCTCCTTAGTATCGATCGGTCCTGGCCATATAAGTACACCTCCTTTAGAATAACATAGTTTATGTGTTTCTTATTCACACTATCCATGTCCCCTCATTTGGAAAACATTTGAGACACAGTGAGAGAGGGGAAGAGAATAGTAATGATAATGCCGGGTCGTTAGTCTACTAGGAAGTGAAGGATTATGGGAATATGAGTATGATTGATGGGAGACTGACCTCCATTACAATTAAATAATAATGCAAATCATGACATTGTCCAACACTGCCATACACACATGGGCATATTTTAAAACACATGTATATATGGATGCACACAGAGTATGAATTACTGCACACATACATACAGTACTGTACATGTGTATTACTGCAACTAAATAGTGTTATACAGTAGCTCATTTGGTTTTTCTAAATAAAAGTTGTACTTAAAATCCTTTCATTAGGGGATTGATTTCACAAAAATAGTTAAATACATTCCAACCCCACACACACACACACACACACACATACACACACACACATTTCCACCCCTTGGCTGGGCAGCGTGGTTTACAAGGCTCATTAACTCAGCTGATGGATGTAGGGTATGAGAGATCATTCACATTGTGACAGCAGTTGTGTGCACACACACACACACACACACACACGCACGCACACACACACACACACACACACACGCACACACACAAAAAAAAAAAATCACACACTTTAAGCTTCATCATTGAGTCCTGACAGAGCTTGTCTCCTCTTGCAGCAGTGACCTCATCAATGCCAATGAGCTTGGCCTTGTAGCGGACACCATCCCCTTTAAAACGTTTTATCAGAGCTGCCTCAGTCCGGTCCTGCCCTGAGGAGAGAGAGAGAGAGATAGAGAGAGAGAGAGAGAGAGGGTGGGGAGGGGGGAACACAACTGTTAATTAAAGATCACTGGTGATGCACTTTCCACTAAAATGAAAAAAAAATAAAAAATAAATGAATACGATGGTTTCCCCCTTTTCCTGTGAGCAATAATTCTAAACATGATTACATGCCACATTTCAAATGTTTATTCATTATAAATGTTCTCCAGGATGAAATGAAACAATAACTAACTTTTGAAAAGCCATTCCACGTACTACCCTTTACAGGAGATGTGAGAGAAAACCACCGAACCCAATGGAACCCTATAGTACATATACAGTAAATTGAACACACACCATCTACCCAACCCCATTATTTAACCAAGGACCATTAGAGGTGGGGGAAAGAAGTGATTCAGTTATGAATCACGATTATTCTGTGGGGCGATTCACGTATCGCCAGACTGATTTCAAAATCGATCTTTACATTTATAATAGAGATGAACTGGTCGATCAGTCAGTGATTAGAATTGTCGGGTTTTCAGCTTGATTGGCCGTGACTGGTGATGGAGATCATCCTCAGACATAAATGATTCTGCATCGAGCGCAAAAGCTTCAGAGTGGCGCAACAGGAATGCATTTTTATGGTGTTACTTTTATTAAATCGCACATGTTAAGAGCCCCCAATCTACTTTATTCTCCCTACTGTAACCATGTGAGCGAATTAGTCATAAACCCAGTAGTTATACAGACTTACACCAGTCTCAAAACACTGCAAGCGCAAATTACACAGCCTGAAAATGTTGTGTTGAAACCCTGTGTTTTTTTGCTTAATTTTATTTGAAGTTAAATAATAATAATAATTATTTGAAGTTAAATCATCCAAAAATCTGTTAAATCATGTACAGAAGGTAACATGTACAGTAAAGGTAGGGTACAGTAACACAAACACATCTGGCTTTCAGGTACATGCGTCACAGCAAGTTCCACTTCTCCATTTCTTCATATTAAATTAAATTTAAGTAGATTTAATTACAAAAATGGGAATAAATGTTTTACTTTGACACAAGATACAATTTCAAGATACAAATTTGGTTGTTTATGCAACAACCTCAGCATCAACCTCATTTTCCCTCTCGTCTGTTCCAACTAGGGCTGGGCGATTTGGCCTAAAATCAAAATCTCGATTAATTGAACATTTTAACTCGATTACGATTAATAAACGATTTTTTTATTTATTTGTTTATTTATTTTTTGCCCTCATAGTTCAATGACAAGTTTTGTACAGTAAATATGCTCACAAGTGAGAGATTTTTGAGTGAAGGCTGCATTACTTGATTGATTAATTGAAGGCAACACACACTATCTATGATTATTTATTGAACATCAATGTTGAACAACTGAAATTAAACTGAAGCCACAAAAATTAAAGGGTTCAGTAAATTACATTTTAAAGTATAGTTTATTAACAAAAACAGATGACAGATTTGGCCTTAAAAATTAAGATACTATAGGCACATGCTCCGAATCTTTACAAAAAAAAAAAATACTTGTTTGTGATGATAAAAAGTATCTTGTGACGATGTATTACAATGTTTTGAGATTTTTAAAACAATAATGAGAAACAACATTTAGACCACACACACTAGGGCTGTCTTTTTATCCCACAATTCAGAGTTAAATGAAGGTTATTTCTCACAGCCCCAATAAACTGACATAATGGCTTAAGCATGCAGTGACAACAAACATGGAATGAATTATGCAGCTATCAATCTGGGCCAGGACAATTTCACTTTTACTATATAGTTGGGTACCTGCTAGGTGTTGTATAGTTCATATTTGTTTTATTGATAAACTGCGCAGCATTCGGCAGCGTGAACACTCCCGTTAGTAACGAGGCGAATAAGGAGCTAAACTTCAGCCGCAGAATGAGACGCTGCGCAATAAGGAGCCAAACGAATCGGAAGCTGCGAATAAGGAGCTAAACTTCAGTCTCGTGTGCTTAGGGGCATCATATCTTTCGCTAGAAAGTTAGAAACGGCCCTGGTTATATCCCTGCTCCTTTTGGAACAGCTTTCATAAGGTGTAATGGACACGAAAGACGACACGAGCGATATCTGCTTTGGTACAGCCCCACTGCTAGCGCTGCGAGTTGACGGAGTAGCATCGGCTCGCATTTTCATACTTTCAGTGTGGTCGTGTGGGTGATGCGTTCATATATGCGTTCTTCGTGCTACCTTTGCTTCGCAAAGTGCGGTAGGAAATTAACTTTGACCTGCACGGCACGCGCAAGCTGCACGCTGATTGGTTGTCGTATTGTTCTGCTGTGTGATTGGCTCAAAAAATGTCTAGAGCTTTTCATCGTTTTTAAAATCAAATAAATCGCAATTCGATATGATATCGTTTATCGGCCCAGCCCTAGTTCCAACCACTTTGCATTCAGCATCACTAGTATACTAATTACTGGAGAATTATTCCTCAACTATATTAAAAATACAGAACGACTCTTTGAAAGCTCGAGACTTTTGCACAGTTCAGTATGTTTAGGGTATATATACTGTGTTTATCTGGCTTGAGCTGTTAAGATAGTTTAAAGCCCATCTCACCCATGTGCATCACAGTATTGAAGATAAAACCAGTCCCTCCCACTGACTGGCCACATAGGCTTTAATTGGCAACCTGGACTGACCAATCGATCGCCCTTATAGCACAGACACCAATTAACTCTCCTGCACCCACCAGAGTGGAGAGAAATAAAGGCAATTAATTTAGACCCTCCGCTCACACACACCTATAGGTAACACACCCTGCTGACAGCCCTGGGGACACAGTAAACACCAAGAATTTTATGCTGTTAATTGGCAGCTAAGAACATGGAGGTCAGAAGACGAAGCATGTGTGCTGCTTAAACAATGAACCGCATTCATTTGGCTATAATTAAAACTTACATTTCCTCCAGAGATTTTTTTCTTTTGAACTGCATGACCAGGATTTCCTCAGGATTTGAATTCTCTCAAATTCATCTCTTACAGTCAAGTCACATGACAATCCTACTATATCATCTCTCTCTCTTTCTCATGGTTGTGGCATTGTCGCTCGTATCAGTAGCGCTCTCTTGTTGACCTTGCTCTAACACACTCCTCAATGTTATCTATTGTGGCCACTCAATGGCTGTTCTTGTCTCAGAAAATACAGGGTTGGGATTTGACTAATCGAACACAAGCTCTGGGGCTGAGAGAGAGCGGGTAGGCTGGAAATCCCTCGCTTCCACAGCAACCTTAATAAACGCTTGGAAAATTATATGATATATGAAAGTAAATAAGGATTAGAACCTTTTAAACGAAATCCAGAATTTCTAGAAGAATTCGCAATGGTGCAGTACACACATAACTTTAAAACTGTCTGAACATCAGTGGATGACGTTCCTCTCTCCCAACCTGCGCACGGTTAATATCTTTTTTAATGTGAATTTTTCTTTTTTGCACTACAGACTTATAATGTCAACTCACAGCTGACATTAGCACATTAATGAATCGTATAAAGGGTAAAAATACACACCTTTCTACCTCATCTCTGTCTACTGCATGTAGCATGTGATTAGCAAGGATTAGCATTTTTTCCTACATGAAGGCCAATTGTTTTGTAATCAGGGAGCATTTATATACAACATTTATGGTTATTTTCATTTACTCTCTTATCCACTCCCATACACACCCATATTCGCTCATTAATTTTCTTACTCGTTTTCTTACTCATTCACTCACTTGCTTACTCACTCATTCACTTACAGTGGAACCTTGGATTGCGAGTAACTTGGTCTGAGAGCGTTATGTTATGATAAACAACAGTACACGCGCACGGATGTTGACTATACAAGTGAAGCACGCGAACTGAGACTGAGCATGGGAGAAGCCCCCTTCCCCCTTCTCTCACCTTACTTCGGCTTCAGACTGTACATACACATGCACGCACAAAAACACACACTACGGTAGCACTGACAAGATTCTTTTCAACGGTAAAGTGCATTTTAATTTGCTTTATTTTGACCTTTACATTTCGCATTATTTATTTTTATATGAATATTTTTGAGTTGTGGAACAAGTCATCTGAGTTTTCATTATTTCTTATTGGGAAAGTCGCTTTGATATACAAGCACTTTGACATAACACACTTCCGGCACACATTCTGCTCGTAATCCAAGGTTTAACTGTTCTTTCTTACTTAATCACCCGCTTACACATTCATTCACTCACTTTCTTACTTATTTGCTAAATTTTTTACACTTTCTCATTAACATTTACTAACCCATTTTGTAACTCACTTACTTACTCTCTTATTTACTGATTTTCTTACTCAATCATTTCCACACTTTCTTACTCATTTCTCTGCTTACACATTCGGTAACTCACTTTCTTACTCATTTATCACAGATCACTCAACCATTTTCTTACTCACTCATTCATTTAGTCTCTTACTCACCCATTCACTCTTATTACTTTCTTATTCACCTATGCACTAATCCACTTGCTTACTTAATAATTCATTCAGCTTTTATACCACTTATCCTGTACACATGGTCGTGGGAGGCCTGGATCCTACTGTATGCCAGGAGACTTTGGGCACAAAGCGGGGTATTTCCTGGACAGAGTCCATTGCTACACTAATTCACTTAACAATTTACTTACTTATTATTCACTTTCATATTCACTCATTTACCCCCTTTTTTATTCACTCATTCACTTTTTATTTTCCTCATTTACTCGCTCATACGTTATCCCTTCCTTTCTCACTCATTTACTTCCTCATTCGTTCACTCTTTCTCCTTTACTTTCTCAATTACTCTACTGGGTATTCACTCACTTTCTTATATTGACTCAATGGCTGACTTATTTACACTTTCTGTCATTCACATATTCATTTACTGTACTTACTTACCCATCTAGTGTCTCATTTACTTTCTTTTGATCATCAGCCACTCATACACTAGAATCATATAATATAAAACCATTGTTTTTTGCTCTTCAATAATTATATATATATATACAGAGAGAGAGAGATAGTGAGAGAGGGAGAATAGAAGAATGAGTTTGCATGTGTGCCAGTACAATTTCTTTTGGTGCGGAAACATCACATCATGTGAACGGTTGAATAGCTAAAAAGGACTGGGCATCTTTTTCCAGAATCTACCGTCTCTCTCTATTTTCATTAAGCTCGCTAAAGCCACAGGACCAGGGACTGACTGGTTTGCAGTTCGAGCGCTCTACTGCCCCCTGGTGCTCTACTTTACACGTCATCAACATCTGACCAAAATCACTTTCAGCTGTTGCTCAATCTGTAAAAACGCACTAAAGAGATAAGCAAATGTCACACACCTTCATCATTAGCTATGTCTAACCATGTTGCACTAAATGCTATGCACTGATGCACTTAAATATGAAATCAAAATACACACACAATTTTAATTACTCATTTTCTTTTGAAAAAAAAAAAAATACAAGTGTGGGATTACAATGTATGTATATTAAACATTTACAGTAATAGGCTACATTTGGAGCACTACTGTACATAGCCACTGCCAAGACGTGATGTATGTAAGTGATACGACCAGCATACACACATACTGTACACACACACACACACCATTATTTGCAAGAAATCTGACATCCCGGCTCTGTATCACAGCACTCACTGCTTTAGTGAAAACTGAACACACACACAGAACCTAATGACTTTCAACAAGACTTTTCATTTTCTTACGATGCGCTCTGCTTCTTTATTAAATTAAGCATGATGCTGTTTGTCTTCCCCTTTCACTTACTATACCCCTCTCTCCCGCCATCCTCCGAGCCTCCATCCTCTCTTAAAATCTCCTTTAATGACACTACACGCATCCTTCTCATCATTTAACCTTGAAGGTCTATCCGCGGTAACGTATAATCATTTATCACGGAAGAAAAAGACAGAATGCAGGGTTTTTTTTTTCTACTTATCTTACCTGAATTTAAGATTAAAAAAATGGAATTAGTATTCAACACGAAAGTTGGTTCAAAGCCTTGTTGTGCAACGGTGACTCCGCTATTTGAAGTGACTTTAAAATATCCAGTTCATTAAACATCAAAGAAACACACAATGAATACATCACCAATATGACATGTCGTCATGCCCCCCACAGGCTTCCTGCGACTAGAAACAAACAAGTAAACACGGCACACACACAAACCCACACACACACAGACACATTTTCTCACAACACAGACAAAATTAGACTGCACATTCTGTTTAAAATTCATGTCAAGTATCCGGTGCAGCCCGAGAGAGAAAGGCGGGAACATGCACCATGTAGTGCATTCGTTCAGGATGCTATCCGGAGATGTGGCATTACATGTTCAGTCTCTTCGAGAAAAACGGCTCTGAAGAAGTATTTTAAATGAATACTTCATGTTTTTCAAGCTGATCTCTATCTACAACACCTGTAGTATGAGATGTAGGATGTGAATCAGGCTTATTCATCGTTTGAACAAAAAATTATGATCGATGAGTAAACCACGTGGAACCAATCTGTCAGAATCTATAAGACGACAGGGTACTGGGCATTTACCCGGCAGTGGTAATTGTGATTTTTGTTATTTATTCTTAAATCACAAATATAATTAAAATGTAATAAAATGAAAAAGAAAAGGAAATATGAGTGGCGTTCGAAACAAATCAGGAAAGAAAATAAAGCTGTAAAACATTTCAAGCACAGTATGGCGATGAGCTTCTTAGCCGCAGTAAAACATTTGAATGGTGCAAACACATTAGAGAAAGTCGCACGTCTGTGAATAACGACACCGACTGCGGTGGCTCACAGCCTATTGTAGCCATGCCTGGGAACATTCAGAGACTGGAACGCCTGATCCTTAAATATCATCTGAGAACCTGCTGTCGGAGACGTTTCTATCTGTAGGAACTGTACACACACGAACACCACTTGCATGTCAGAGGAATTCAGCTGGGAGTTTTTGCCACGTCCCCGTGCATGTGTAACTGGTGTCAATAATTCATTGATTTATTCCGACCTTTCTTTCTTTATTTGTATTATTATTTTATTTATTTTTTTTGTCGAATTTTGTTTCAGATGGTGTTAATGAACATCACAAAATGTTGCTCTTCTATTACTGTTTGTAAAGTTAAAAGAATATAATGTCCAACGTAGCGGAACTTTTCTTCGAGAGTTTTCTTCGAGAGCGGCGCATGCGATAGCCTCAGTCTACATGTGTGTGAAGCTCAGAAGCACATGTACTATTCGGTTCTCCCTGTGCATGACTCCGTGTATGCCAGAGAGGGAGAAGCTGTCACCTGTTGACCCACTGATTCTTCCTCCTTATTACAGAGTAAAGAAAGCACTGAATCTCATCGCCGAGTGGTCATGTGGTCTTTGTGTGCGTGAGGGTGACCAATCCAGGTCCAAAAATCCCAAGCCTTGTGAGGTGTAATTTGTATGCAGTGGCTAATATTGTACAATAAAACGACAGATCTTATTAATAACGTTTATTAAAATAAGAGCCTAGGCATGCAAATATGCAGAGGTGGAAAGTAACGAATGACATTTACTCGCGTTACTGTAATTGAGTAGCTTTTTTGTGTATTTCTACTTTTTAAAGTAGTTTTCAAAATCTGTAATTTTACTTTTACTTAAGTACGTTTTGTTTGAAGTATTGTAATTCGCTACATTTTAAATCATATTCGCTACTGAGTAAAAAATAAATGAATGAAAATGATAAAATAATAATAAAAAAAATATTATGCTTTGTATAAATGCTCCGTTGCACTCGCGTGTGTGTATCATGTCCTGGTCGCGCGCCGCTCCAGACTCCACTCCAGGTTTTCTGACATCTGACATCTCCCTGACCTTCCACACGGTCGCTTCCGCCTTGAGAGTGACGTCATCGACTAGCGCGACTAATGATAAACCGGAGAGAGACGCGGGAAAGAGGAAAGAGGTTGTGATTTTGGCGTTTTGATATTTGGTTGTGTATTCCGGTTTTGACTTTTTGCCTCCCATTGACTTTGATTATTGCTTTGTCCCTTTGGTTTGGTTGATCTTTGTATATATTTGTAGATAATTTCATTGTTTTTGGTTTGGGAGTCCGGGAAGGTACCTGTATTATTTATTTATTTATTTATTTATTTATTTTTTGCAGGTAATCTAGCTACTAAATATAAATACCATTTTGGTTATTATTTTGTCCACCCTGAATCTGATCCTCCTCCTCCTGTTGTGTG
This sequence comes from Channallabes apus, assembly GCA_030522415.1. NCBI lineage: Eukaryota > Metazoa > Chordata > Actinopteri > Siluriformes > Clariidae > Channallabes > Channallabes apus. The sequence continues at coordinate 21,459,655 of CM060128.1, read as the reverse complement.
TGTGTGTGTGTGTGTGTTTGTATATACAGACCTCATTATTTCATCAGTTAATGATTGGATCTAGTTCTTTCTGCCATATACCACCATTTCCATACAGTTTAAAATAGAACCCTGAACCATTCTTTTGCTGTATGACCCTAGACTGGGACGCAACACCATATTTAAGTGACCACTTTGATTTTCAAGCACAAGAAAGACAACAGCTTTATTATGCAAAGGTGTTCCTTCAGTTTAAAACAACTAGTTTGAGATTTATATCTGCTCATCTTTATTGAACTACGCTAGAATGCCTCATCCCACCCCCGCTGTTAAAAAAATAAAAAAGTAACTCTAACTTTTACTCTGAGTAAATTTTTTAATGAGCTACTTTTTACTTTTACTTGAGTAGATTTTTATAATGGTAACTTTACTTGTACTTAAGTAAAATTTCACTGAAGTAGCTGTACTTGTACTTGAGTACAACATTTTATTACTCTTTCCACCTCTGCAAATATGTCTGAAACAGAGGGACACTTTGATATCCAAACTTAGAGTAAAATGGATTGTAGCATTACAGGGACGTACAGGGAAAGGCGTACAGTCTTGTTTTCTTCTTCATGACTAAGGTGCCCCTTCTGATTGATGAAGACAACGGCATGCTATTAATCAGCTGGGGTATTAATCAGGGTGGTCTGTGCACGTGTTCATAGGTACTGTACAGTACATGTGCATGTGTGTGCATGTATACGTGTGCGGTATTCATATGAGCACCTGGAATCTAATGGCATGGTGCTCGTACAGCCATTCATCATAAATCATTGTAAAGTAGAACAGTGTATATATGTATGTATGCATGCGTTTGTGTGTTTGCATACATACAGTATAAGGCTTACTATCGCTTCCTACAAAAAAACGTACAAAAAAATAAGAATCTCACAAATACATTCTGACGGATGCGTCGGCACACAAGAGGACTAGTCGAGAACAAGTGCAGGAGATAAATAGACAGAGGGAGAAAGAGCAGAATCACTTTGTAGTCTTCGCTATTCAGCACATCTATCAGAAAGAAAGGTTTTAAAGCGAGCTGACAACCTTCATTTCACTCATCCGCCGTGCAGCACCGTGAAGCACTTCATCCTGCACCGTCCTCACTTCATTCCGCGCCCTACAGCCTGGCAGTGAATTACAGTCGTCCTCTGAACATCAGCGGCACGCTGACACAGAGCCGCAGCATTGAGGGATCGAGAGAGAGACAGAGAGGGGGCGGGGGGGCGGGGGGGGGGGGGGGGTGAAGTGAGCAGGGAGAGTAATAAATGTCATAGTGAGACTCTGCAGTATTAAATAACCTGGACCTTTGTCCAGACAGACGCTGGGCTTATCACCCACTGGAGACACTGCAAGGTCCCACACACACACACACAGTTTTCCAAGTACTCCAGCTGAGTGTTTGATATCATTTTTCTGGTGTGGTATCACACTCGGTATTGGCACACCCTCCATGAGACCACTGCAATGTCTCAGAAACAAATAATTTATGAAGTTACAGAGCAGAGAGACAGGGAGAAAGAGAGAGAGAGTGAGAGAGAAACACACACCCTCACAGAGATAATGATTCGATTTTGCTTTCATTAAATATCTCCTGTCACTACTGTAACCCTGGTGTCTACTGTTACAGAATAATAGAAATAAAAGCACAAACATCAACAGAAATATCCCTCTCATGCTTTAATATATTACACTGGGTAATTCAATATACAGATGTGCAACAGCATGAAAGAAAACAATAGATGACCTCTAAATTTCAGCTTAACATAATGACTGAATTTGTACATAAGATATTAATCATAATATAAATACTAAAGACTTAAACGCCCCCCCCACCCCTCCCCCACTATGTCTCGCTTCGATGGGAGACTGGCAGCGAAAAGCAGGACGGCACAACGGCAACGACAGCACGCCATCCAGCAGCAAGCAGAATTCATCTATTCATGCTCTTTTGCTCTCTCTCTCTCTCTCTTTTTCGGTTTTGTAACCAACAGCCTCAGTGTGCTCCATTCTTAATAACAAGGTCCAGAAGAGGGAGACCTCTGCTTGCTGCGTGTTTTGAGCAATCACGCTAAAAATATCATGAAACAAATGTCTGTTTCTCCCTATTGTTTACTGTAGGTGTGACACACGTACCCGAGTGTAGCACTTTTCCTTAAACAACAGAGGATAAAATTTACAGAACATCTCTTTTTTCATTCTTTGCAGATTTGTGTAAGGTGCTCTATGAGGTGCCCAGCTCTGTGCACAGGTGCTCCATGAAAGGCAACTTTAATAGGCCATCGGTGATCCGTCATTCACCGCAACAACCCTGAGGCGTGGCCGTCAGCAACTGTGACCCGGCACTACTCGAGGGCACTTTTTCATTCCTCACACCATACCTAATGCCCGCTGCGCTGTCACTTCCCATTGACGTGTTCATTTAATAATGTCAGCAACTTTACGTCAGCTAAACTGACTCCTGAACCCTGCATCCATCTTCAAATTTCTAATCCTGCGCCATCCAAACATGAAGTACAATATTACAAAAACAACAACTAAAAGAATATCCATGCATGATAAGCAACTCTGCATAAAGAACATGGTCCTAATTATTATTATTTATTTAAATGTAAAATTTTAATATCTGCAGTAGTGAAAGTTTGAACATAACATATTGGTCGGATCTAGTCATTTGATGGTGATGACTATGCCTTTGGATACATAATTATACACTTTTATAATTATAAAAGTATGGATATGCATTATACTGTATGCAATTTAAAAATGACAGCATGATATCTGTTTACTTAAATGGTAAAATGGGTGATGTATCAGCAGTGTGCATTCTGCTACTTCTCTCTATCTCTTGCACAGATACAGTACTTAAAGGTAGTAATATATATAAATATATTTTTTAAGTAATTTGTCATGTTTTCAAAAAAGGGGAAAAATCCTGAATCTTGAAGACGTTATCATTTTTGGAGGCTTCACCATACAGCTTAACCTAACAGTTAAAAAGACAAATTGCACAATAGTAAATCAATATCTCCTTAAAGGAAACTTCACGGCTTCAACAATTACCAATGATTTTAAATCATAGTGCAAGTTGACACTATATATATAGGGCTGGGTGATATGGCTGAAAACTGTATGACGATATCAGTGTTTCATATCGGTGGATATCGATAATTATTGATATTTTTTATGACCCATTTAAAATAAGGACCAGGAGAAGAATATATTATATTTAATCATTTTTATGTTAAACTTAACTATCCTATGATCATAGTCCCATCAGTTATTAAGACAGAAATGGCAACAACCATGAAAAAATAAAATAATTTAAATGTAACCATAAGTATAAAGTCACAATGAACACTTAACAATTATCTCTTAACATTTAAGGTGCAAAATTAAAAGAAAATGTAAGAAATGCTTAATAAAGTGTAATAAAATAGTGCAATGCGTTTATTATATCAGATGCCTTTAGAGAAAACTACAACAAAAATACATTGAGCCAGGGGTAGCTCAGTGGTTAAGGCATTGGACTACGGTTCGGAAGATCCCAGGTTCAAACCCCACAACCACCAAGTTGCCAATGTTGGGCCTTTAACCCTCAATTGCTCAAATGTATACTGAGATAAAAATGTAAGTCGCTCTGGATAAGAGCGTCTGCCAAATGCCTAAATGTAATATATTTGAGTTTAATTCACTGGCGGGCCACCAGGGGGCAATACCGCGCTGTATACTATATGTGTCGCATGCACTGAATGCAGTAAAAGAAGAATACCGTTTTTCTCCATGCCTCCGTTTCTCGTTAGATGTTAGTTGTGCATTTTGATGCAAACATAACAATTGTCATACCAAAGAATAAACTACCCGCCAATGTGGCTAGTGAGACTAAAGTTATTAGCCGCCACAGCCGAATTTTACCCGCAATTGGCGGGTGGGCGGGTGCAAATGTCAACGCCATCTTGTCTCCGTTTATGCTTCCTGAAACGCGACCGTACTACTTCCGGGTCCTAGAGCCGGTCGCGGAGCGAGTGCGCATGACAGCAACCAAACTAACTTCGCGACCTCTGTTTTCTTCCGACAGAGAATAAAAAATATCAAACGTTCTATCGAACAAATTTTTTATTGATATCGATCACGTGTCTATCGCGAAACATATCGTTATCGTTTTAGCGCCCAGGCCTATGTAAATATATTTTCTTAAACAAGTTGTCATGCGCACTCAGCCGCGACCGGCACTAGGACCCGGAAGTAAGACGGTCGCGAACCTGAAAGCATAAAAGGAAACAAGATGGCGGCGCACATCGCTCTGTCATTGAGTTTTGCCCATGCTATTTCGGTATCGTTCCCGTTCACGTGAGTACTCACTTTCTTGGGTTTACTTTCAGACTGAGTGTGTGTTTATAGGACGAGGGTTAGATTGTGTCTTTCCTTTGCTCATTCACTTTGAGAGTCCTTATAGTAAATCGCGTGATTATCCTGCCCGCTCGTGTCCATCCGCGTTTGGGTTTACCATTCACGCTACAGGGCTAACTGCTAAAGCTATCGTCTTTCTGGTCGACTCGGGTTAGTTCTTGACACAAGTTAACACGTCTCAGAGGTGTGTGTGTGTTAATGAGTGTGTTGAAGCTCCAGCAGAAATCTACCTTGGATGATATATTTTTTTTTACACTTCTAACCTCCACTATTTCACTCCTCTTCCAAACTTTCCATGTCTATGCAAATGTGATACTACTAAGCAACGCCCCTCCAGAGAATAGCAGACCCTAGCAAGAAGGCAGGGGAGGGGCTTTATTTTACATACTGCCACAATCAATATGTTTTTTGTTTGTACATGTACAACACTGGAGGGCTGTCCAAATGTCTTTCGCTCATTCTTGAAGCAACCCTCCCATTTTATCCGGGCTTGGAATCGGCACTGCACATGGCAGACAAGAGAGTCACCACTGAGCCACTTTTTTTAAAATTATTATTTTAAAATGTTAAAAATTTTAAATTACTCAAACAAATAAACAAGCTTGGCTTGTCTTTTGTTCTGAACACAAGCAACTCATTCCAAAAAAATTTATTAAATGTCTATTAACATAAAGGATATGAAGATTAGACCGTCTTTCTAATTCCAGGAATTAATACTAGGACAAATACCTTAATATGTTCAAATTTAGATCAGGTGTTTCATTCGCTGATTGTACGACTGTAGTGGGCTCTGAGCCATCTTGGCTGGTATCAATCACAGACTTGCAGCCTCCTTTAAAATGTTTGCAGTCTCATCACAGGGCAGTATGGTGGCCTAGTGGTTAGAACTGTGGCCTTGCACCTCCAGCGTCAAGGGTTTAAATCTGTCTGTCTTAACTGGCATTCCCAAGTTGCCCGTAGTATGTATGTGTGCGATGGATTGACACCCTGTCCAGGTTCTACCCCACCTTGTGCTGTACGTCTCCTGGGACAGGCTCCAGGCCCCCGCAACCCTGTATACATGATAAAGCGGTATCTATGATGAATGAGTGAATGACTGAAGTCTCATCGTTGTACTGTGTTTGAAGTCTTCTATAAATGTCAATCAGTTTTACTCCTTCATTCTTAAGAATTTTCATGTTACACAAAAATCATTCACCTTCAGATTTAAAAAATATATAAACGACAGAATTGTGTTGAACAGTGAATTTTCAATGGTTTTTCCCCCCTCCACAGGCACTAATTTGTATGATCTAAAAAAAAAAAAAAAAGACATTTTCAACCAGAAGATAAATAATAAAAAAAAATAATAATCTGTTTTGAGTACTGTGTACTGCTGCCTTAGGAACAAAATGGCTGCTGCTAGATTCCACTGCGCCAATAAGTCAATGCTAAGTGCCTTCCCACTGGCCTGCCTCTCCCTGCGCTCATCATTTACTTTATGAAAACCTCATCTGTGGAAAAATAAAAAGCAGCTTTATTGCAACGACAGTATCAGGTAAGCACTACAAGGGAACAGCACAATAACTTGGTATCAATAAAACAATAAATCTGTGGCATTCCTTTCATTGTATCGTGACTCAGAAAAGGCCTTCGATATGCAGTGTAATTGTCGTGTATTGTAAGTGTGGATTACACTATGATGCCATTTTGAAGGGGGGGGGGCAGCTTTTAATAAGAGCCAACAAGGCCTGAGGGAGAAACAGCACAAACACACACGCAGAGAGAGAGAGTAAGAAGATGTGCAATATGCTTTAACAGAAGCAGGCACTTCATTCAATTGTCTGTTGTATCTGCAAAAGGAGACAATTTATCAAGTAAAAATCACTGCCATATAGATTTTATGAACACATCCAAAGAGAGGCACAGAAACCACTGATTTCTTGTATCAGATGTATTAGGATCTATTGCGATATAATAAAATAGTTAATAAAAAATGTTAACAAATCATGAACAATATAATTAAGATTTTCTGCTCTGCAGAAGGTTTCCAACAGTAAAAAAAAAAAAAAACCCTGTAACCCTGTTCCCTGAAAAGGCGGGAACGAGATGCTGCGTGAAAACGCTATGGGAATGAGAGTACCAACTCCGCCGCACTGCAAGTGTCTGGACCCTTCAAGGTTGTGTAGCGTGTGCGCACAAGGCCGAGAAGGTCTCAGAACTATGTCTGGACAGCCGACTCGAGGACCCGTGAGCCCGGAGTAGCATGAACAAACTAAAATCTAACAAATGTGTGCGGAGAGGACACTAGAGGGAATACCTCTTGCTAGTGCAATATATGAGACGATCCCCCTGGTTGAATGAGCCCTGATTCCTAGAGGCAAAGTGAGCCCACGCGCCTCATAGGAGAGGGCAATAGCATCTCTCACCCAGTGTAGTGGCGGCCGCCCCCCGGTTGCGGCCCCAAATCATGTAAAAGCTGCTCTGACCTACGCCACTGGCTGATGCGGTGGACGTAAATCTGAAGAGCACGTACTGGACACAGTAAGTGAAGTCTCTCCTGCTCCGAAGCTGTAAAGGCGGAGGACAGAAGGCTTCAAAAACAATAGGGTGCATGTTGGGTTTATGGAACTTTCGGAAGATAGTTGAGTGAGGATGCAGTTACGTACGTCCTGAGAGTACTAGGGCATAAGCCCGAGGACAACTTTTCCTCTAGCACTGAAACAATTCGCAGTGGACTGGGTCTACCTGCTTTGCAGACACTTGCTGCAGGGGAATACCTGTTGCTAGTGCAATAGATGAGGCGATCCCCCTGGTTGAAGTGAGCCCACGCGCCTCATAGGAGAGGGCAATAGCATCTCTCACCCAGTGTAGTGGCGGCCGCCCCCCGGTTGCGGCCCCAAATCATGTAAAAGCTGCTCTGACCTACGCCACTGGCTGATGCGGTGGACGTAAATCTGAAGAGCACGTACTAGACACAGTAAATGAAGTTTCTCCTGCTCCGAAGCTGTAAAAGGCAGAGGACAGAAGGCCTCAAAAAACAATAGGGTGCTTCGTCATGCACCAACTTTCAATTACATTCCACTTGAGGGCATAAGCTCTTCTAGGGGAGGGAGCCCTAGCACTTAGAATAGTCTTAATTACGCTGGCTGGAAGACCAGCTTGACTTAGTTGGTCCAATTCAGGGACCGAAAGTGAAGGTTCCAAAGCTCGGGCCGGGGATGAAATATCATCCTCTGCGCCTGAGACAGAAGATCCCACCTCATTGGAATCACCCATGGTGAGCCGTTGAAGAGGGATACTAGATCCAAGAACAATACTCTGGTCGGCCAACAGGGCGCTATCAATAAGAGGCACAAACTTACCTGGACCGTCGCCAAGACTCCCGGGAGCAGAGCTATCAGAAAAAAAATGCATAAAGGCGTAACCTGGGCGACGTACGGGCCAAGGCGTCGAGACCCAGGGGAGCTGGAAGAGTCAGAGAGTAGCAAAGGGGACATTTGCTGATCTTGCGAGACAAAGAGGTCCACCTCTGCTACATCAAATCTCTCCCAGATTGACTGACTACTTCGGGGTGGGGTTTCCATTCCCCGTGTGTCAGACTGTTGCCCATCCGCATTAGGACATGGTAGCCTCTCAACTGCTGGAGGAAGTGCTTTAGGGCCAGAAATAGAGCCATCATTTCGAGGCAATTGATGTGCCGCACGAGAAGAAGGCCTCTCCAGCTCCCTTGGGCTGGACGGTCATCTAAGACCGCACCCCAGCCCGTGAGGGAAGCGTCTGTCGTTAGCATCTGCAACGACAAGACGAACTTAGAGTGGGACCCAGAGTCAGAAACCGGGGTCTGAACCACATAGGAAGGGTATGAAGCACCTGGCGTGTGACACTTATTGGGGATTGGCCCTAGAGTGAAATCCCCTGTCTTAGCCACAACTGAAATGCTCTCATGTGCAGAAGGCCCAAAGGTGTCACCGTGGATACAGTTGCCATGAGATCTAAAATCTCTGAAAGTGATGGTCACTTTCTGGTCTAGCTTGATTTCCTTGAGGGTGTTGAGAATGAATTCGACACGAGCGGGAGACAGCTGTGCCTACTTACGATCGAATCCCATGTGACACCCAAATATGTTGTCCACAGAACAGGAAAGAGCACGCTTTCGTGCCGTTGGGTCTCAATCCTCAGAAACAAAGATGAGCTAGTACGACATGCTGATGTCGAAGCGCTAGCTACTGAGACTGGGCCAGCCAGTCGTCTATGTAATTCAAATACAGATGCCCTGGAGTCGTAAGAGCCAGAACTACATCCATGCATTTTATATACAGTATGTGCAGGTGAGAGAGCTAGACCAAATGGAAGGACCCGATAATGGGAAGCTTCGCCCCCGAAAGCAAACCTTAGGAACTTCCTGTGTTGTGGCAATATTTCTATATGAAAGTAAGCGTCCTTCAATTGATTGTCACAAATCAATCGCTTGGTAGGATTTGAGAGCAATCACTTTGACAATCTATATTTTGAAGCTGTATTTATTTATTTTAGATAGCGGTACAGCCCGCAAAATCTAAAAATTGGACGCAGCCCCCCGTTCCTCTTGGGAACGAAGAAATACCGACTGTAGTAGCCTGACTCACTGTCTGGTAGGGGAACATGTTCCATGGCCCCATTCCCCAGCAACTTCTGTCAGCAGATGCGCACTTTCCGGTTTCATGGAAGTGGAGACCACGCCATTGAAACGCGGAGGGTGATGTGAGAACTGAATCCTGTAGTTTCGCTCTACAGTACCCAAGGAGATATACTTGGCAGTAGCTTCCACGCTGCCAGTTTCTCAGAAAAGGGCAAAAGTCTCGGCGGCTTGGTTAAAAGGGGGGGGATGTTAGATGTTCGGCATCCTGAAACATGGCAGGAAAAAAACGTAGAACTAACACTTTATTGGAGATCGGTGTTGCCCAGAGCAAGAACACCGACCTCCTGGGGGTGTCAGGGAGAACACTTAATTCTTGAAAGGAATTCTGCGTGCCTCTCCCCATTGGGGGGCCACCCCCATGGTCCTGGGCACATGAACCCCAGGGCTTCTTTGTGATGAAGACAATATGCCAGTCTAACCTGCTTTTGAGGCAGATTGTGAGGCGCGACGCACCTCAATCTTTACAAGGGGGTGGCTCAAAAACACTCTCCTTGTGTTTCACGCCTCGCAAGAGTCAGACCCGGTCGAGACTGGGTGGCCGACAGTCACGACTCTTGAGCACGTGAAGGAATTTCCCGAAGGTTTGTTCATATAACTTTGCCTCATGAACCTAGTGGCGACCAAGTTAATGATATCGCCAAACAGGCCGGAAGGCAAGATAGGGGCATCAAGGAGGAATGTCACAATCCTTGATGCGCCTGACATTCAGCCACAAGTGCCTCCCCACAAAAACCTTCGCAGCCATAAAACGGCCGATAGCACGAGCCGTCTGCTTTGTTGCACGGAAAGACAAGTCTGTGGCCCGGCGTAATTCCAATACGACCCTATCTGAAGAGCCCCGCCAGTGCTCAAGTCTCTCAGCAGGTCAGCGTGGTAGGCCTGGAAGACCGCCATGGTGTGCAATGAAGCACTGACCTGCTGCCTGAAAAGCTTTCCCTCCAGGATGAAAGGAAGTATTAGATTTTCAAGAAGAATGATGTCCCAGGAGAGAGATGTCCCTGGAAGCGTCTCTTCTATCTGGGCGTCATCATATAACTCTGCACTTCCACATCAACTATATTTAATCAAATAAATAAATCGATGGCAGGAAAACACGGGATTAATACAGTTTACTCCATGAAAGGGTTAACTCATCATGGAGATAGCTAAGGAGGGGGAGAGAGCGTCATTGAGGCTCTGACCCCGGCCACCCGACAGAAACTGCCGTCTAATGTTTTCCAAGTGCTTGGAGGCTATTTCCATCTCTGCTAAGCGAGAGAGGATGTTTATCCTTGCCCATTCACAAGAAGCGTAGGGCGCGCTTGAGAGTGGACAGAGGGATTTCCCGATCCAACGAGGGAGTGAGAGATGGGAGTTTTAAATCCGTCTCTCACAGCTCTGCCGGATACATATTAAGCCAGGAATGCGCTGCGGCCTGGAGCTTCTCAAGGAATGCAGGGCGCGCACGAGCACTTTAATCGAAGCAGTAAAGTATAGAGATTGCCCTCCGATATGGATTATACACACGGAGGGACATCTCGTTTAAAACTCATATCGGTGAGTTAAACACTTCTCATTTTTCTGGTTAAACACAGAACCGCTTAACACAACTAGGTCAGTGAGGACAAAGAATCTGAGGAATGTTTCCGGTTCACTCCTATTTATAACCTGCATGTGCGTCTCATCAGATGACATCACCCGACCGAGGTAATATAAGCCAAAATTTGGCTTGTTTGATACACTCATGCTTCACAACCGGCAACGTGACAAGATGTTCCCATAGCGTTTTCACGCAGCATCAAGTGTAGCCTTTGAAAGGGAACATGATTTATATATATACACATCATGTTTCAGAAGGGTCAAGTTATTGGCCTGCTTAACACTAGAAGCGCCGCGCCACTGTGACCTACTTATAATGCGGTTCAGCAGTCATTTGACCACCTATTGTTTTGAATGGGAAGCTGTTGCTGACACACAATGATCGCTAGATAGCGCCTTCACCCAAAGCAAATAGTTTAGCTCCAAGATCAACTTGCACTTGGGCAATGCGCCATTCATTCCCGCGTTGATAATCAGCGGTATTTTTGTTTTTCATATTCAACTGAGAAAACCTACTACAGAGTCTCTAAGGGGAGTCACTAAGTCTCTACTTATAATTTTATAATGTATTCAGAAAATTTATTAGTTCGTTCATTCTATTTGAAGCTTCTGAACTTCTCAGATGTTTTTTTAGTGTGACAGTGCTTTAGATTAGTTCTGAACTCGCTTCCGTGAAATTATCGCTAAAACAATGTAATGAACCTCCTGAGGATATAAAGCTTTATTATTGTGTTTGAATTAATCAAATCTACCACAGCAGATAATAAACTATGCTATGTCAAACTGAAGTAAACACCATGATTATGCCTTGTTTCGTTCGGTGTTGCTAGGCAACGGACCACGCGCCTATTCGGGAATGTGGAAGTGATGTGTGGCCACTCAGAACTAAATCAAAGATTTCGGTAACTACACGGTATGTAACATCTGCATGGTGACACTAAAAAGCTAGACAACTTCACTTTTCCGTTATGGTAACATAATCACCTAAACATCGCTAAAACAACGTAATGACCCCTCCTGAGGATATAAAGCTTTATTATTGTGTTTGAATAAATCAGATCTCCCACAGCTGAACAACTTCGCTTTTCCGTTATGGGAACATAAGCACCTCAGATACCTTTCGCTGCTGCTTATTGGAATGATGGCTCAGTGGTAAGTGTTTCGCTTACCGTGTGAAAGACCCGGATTCGATTCCCAGCCAGTGATCAACAACAAATTGGCTTTCTAAATTAAGTTTATATTAATTTAGATTGGCGGCGCGGTGGTGTAGTGGTTAGCACTGTCGCCTTGCACCTCCAGGGTCTGGGTTCGATTCCCCGGCCAGGCACGATTCCCGTCTCTGTGTGCATGGAGTTTGCATGTTCTCCCCGTGCTTGGTGGGTTTCCTCCGGGTACTCCGGTTTCCTCCCACAGTCCAAAGATATGCAGGTTAGGCTAATTGGCGTTCCTAAATTGCCCATAGTGTGTGATTGGGTGTGTGAGTGTGTGTATGTGTGTGTGCCCTGCGATGGATTGGCACCCTGTCCAGGGTGTACCCCGCCTAGTGCCCAAAGTCTCCTGGGATAGGCTCCAGGTCCCCCGCGACCCTGAACACAGGATTAAGCGGTATAGAAAATGAATGAATGAATGAATTAATTTAGATTATAGATTATTATATATATATATATATATATATATAAAAGGCTCCAGGTCCCCCTGAACACAGGATTAAGTGGTATAGAAAATGAATATATATATAATCATTCATTTTCTATACCGCTTAATCCTGTGTTCAGGGGGACCTGGAGCCTTTATATATATATATATATATATATATATATATATATATATATATATATAAACTGCATATATGGAACGAAACCTGAGATACTGTATGACACATAGATAGTATGCGCGATCCCTTGCGCCATCTGCTGAGAGAAATCAGAATCGCAGGTTGGAAAAGGCAGGAAACGTCACACCGCCGCACAGCTGTCAGCAATTTCACGTAAATAAGAGCAAAATAGCTTTATACTGGCTTTTACTGGTGCGATTTTGAAAATTGCATGCTGGGTGATTAAGCTCACAGATCTAGGAAAAGTCATGAAAGGAGGGTTCTGCATTTTGATCGAGTGTGAAGTATTCCCCCCTCCCCCCCTGCGGTCAAATGACCGCTGCTCTGCGCTTCTAGTGTTAAAAAACAAAAACAAAACCTTTTGGAAATGACTAGAATTGGGGAGAACTACCCGACACATTATAAAAACCTGGAAGGATAGTATGGAAGCATCAACTTGTAAAAAGAAATGTGGCTGGGAAAAAAATCACGAATGGACAGAACGTTATTGTTGAGTTAGATTAGATTAAATTGAATTACTGTATAATGTTTACATTAGATTTCACTCACTCATCTTCTATAGCGCTTTAGCCTGTATTCAGGGTCGCGGGGACCTGGAGCCTATCCCAGGAGACTTGGGGCACAAGGCGGGGTACACCCTAAACAGGGTGCCAATCCTTCACAGGGCACACACACTCACACACTCATTCACACACTACAGGCAATTTGGGAACACCAATTAGCCTAACCTGCATATCTTTGGACTGTGGGAGGAAACCGGAGTACCCAGGGGGGGACCCACCAAGCACTGGGAGAGCATGCAAACTCAGAGGTGGGAATCAAGCCTGGCCGGGAATCGAACTCGGACCCTGGAGGTGCAAGGCAACAGTGCTAACCACTACACCACCGTGGCGCCTGAATCTAATAGGGAGTATAAATATTGAACATTTGAGCAAAGGAAAAAGGTCATGTGGTCTAATGAGTTCAGATTGGCCCTATTCCAGAGCGATGAGTTCATCAGGGTAAGAAGGTAAGGACATAAAGCGATACACCCATCATGCATAGACACACTGACACACCGTTTAAGCAATTGGAGGCAGTGTTCAGGCAGGTCAGGTCAACATTAATTGGCAAAAATTTAAGTCAGCTGATGACCTGAATGTACCAGGTTATCAAATAGTGGAGTTTTTCTTTCCTGATAGCATCGGCATGTTCCTGACTCAAATTGTGAAAAGGTGGTTCTTGGAACATGAGAAATAATTTCCAACTGGCTGCCACATGTGTGCTATAATTAAAGCTAAATCCAGACCAATTAAATCTTTTTGGGTCACTTTTGGGTCAGGCAGTGTAAGTTAGATGTAGAAAATTATTTCGTTTTTACAGCATTACCCTCTGTCAGCTCTTTTGGGGTTGTTCTTTCGGAAACATCCTCAATTTAAACCCAGGCTTTTGGGACAAGCAAGAAAACATAGACTCAATAAAGAACCAGTTAACCAGTGAAAACTAGAGGGGACTTGTGTATCATTAGAAACAGATATGTGTATCATGAGAAACAGCAGAAGCACCAGCAGCAGAAATAAATATTCTATTTTTTTTCTCATTGCAACAGTATATTTCTCACATTCTAAAGTGAGAAAAAACTTGCTTCACTCCCTGTCCCTGCTGATAATGTTGATAGTGCACCATGTGTCATTAAAGGTATCACTTTAGCCAAAGTGTGCTCACACAGTGTGCATCTGTAGAACGTTGTTAGATTTTGTTTTAATAAGCGAACCCAGCCTGTCTGTGCATACGGTCCCATCGGGGAACGTGGGAGTACCCATATTTGCTCTAAAGGAAACTCAAACCGCCATCAGCATGAACCTGAAAGGCTGTTTTTATTTCATTATTTCCTGCCTCGTTCTCAGAAAAGCCATCTGAAGCTAAATTATGAGTGGTGGAAGCGCAACAGGACAGCACTTCATTATCTTAGGCTCATGCTGCTCACATGCATAGTCAAACGAGTTTCTGGTGATCATTATAGAAGCAGCTATGGATGTACCTGCAGCGTGTTTTTGTTTCAGTATTAGCAGGTTTTCTCCTCAGTGTTGGTATGCGCTACGCTATGCTGGCTCGCTTTAATAGCGTGCTGTCAGAGAGGCCATGTCTCTGGTACAGATTCGATCGATGGTTTGCAGAGCTTCTATGAATACTCAACCAAGTGCATCACAGAACAAGAAAAGGCATCTCTGTTTCATTTAAGGACTTAACCAAGCTCTACTTGTTCTGTCTTTCTCTCCCTTTTTCTCTTCATTTTACACCCTATTGTGTTTGCCGCAGTTTTTGATACCCTTGGAAGATGGAATATTTTTTACAATTAAAATTCATGACTAATTTTACACACTTAAGACTGAACCCCCCCCCCCCAGGTCGCATGATTAGAACGCGCACAACGCACCCCCTCCCCCTAAATAGTTTTGAAACCAGTACTTTTAACCTTTTACTTAAGTAAAAAGCTTGGGTTGATACTTCTAAAGAAGTATTTTTGAACCCTAGCATCGATACTTCTACTCAAGTAATGAATGTGAATACTTTTGACACCACTGCTCCTTTCGTGGAATCACTAACTGCTCCCAACTGCTAGTCATGCTACCTACTGTAGCTAGTACTCAGGCAATGTTTGTGTATTGCTAATGCATTTGACAAAAAATTATAGATGAGGTGTGCATTCTATATTATTTTCAGTATTATTATTATTATTATTATTATTATGTTTAAACTGTTTGTCTATAAATGCTAATTTTTATATTTTGGTTCTGATGTCATCGCCATCACCACTATTTGTTTTGAAATTTTAATCTACACACCACTGTCATTAGGTTTTAGGGGGCACTGGTGGCTCAGTGGTAGGTTTCTCACCAGCCATGCGGAATGTCCGGGTTTAATTCTCACCCAATGCCCAAACAGTTGATGCAGTGGCGGTCCCAAGGCCGATAAAAACTTGATTGTTCACACGGGCTTTGGTGACGTGCGTTTGTCCGGCTGCGCGTTTATACGGTGTCAAAAAAAAACGTTGCATGCAGCTTTTTCTTGGTGTTCAAATCCCAACGAACACAAGGAAAACACTTCTAGTGCGTTTTCTTCACGTTCATTTTACACTTCGGAGGACCGGATATGACTATATGATCCTACACGCTATACAGAGGGAAATGTGGGAAAAGGGCAAAATAAACAGAGTGAACCCAGTAGCTGCGATTTTTTCTCTCCCTACGTCACCGTATTACGAGAATGTCTAGTATAGCTAAAAATAAATTATTATATATATATATATATATATATATATATATATATATATATATAAATTAAATTATATATATATATATATATATATATATATATATATATATATATATATAAATTTTTATTGACAACAAAAAAAGGATAAAATACACGAGAGGATCGAAATAATATACAAACCGTGAAAAGGATGTAGCAAGAGACACTTCAATTAAAATTATATCATAATAATCTAGAAGTCTATTATTCTTATTATTAAGTTGAATTAATTTAAGAGAATTTAAAATTGAGGTCATTCTTAAGAAATAAATATGTCAGTGTATTTTTCGCACACGCACGCACACGCACACGCACGCACACGCACGCACACACTGTCAACTTGCCATCTGCAATTATTGTTAAAAACAAAAATGTTGATTTACATAAAATAAGGTTTAAATGTCAAAATCAAAAATAAATGTAAAGATCATTAAACTCTATGTGGCTATTGCATTTTTTAAAGTTTACTTTTACACATAAATAATACCCTGATTTATGGTTTTATATATAGTAGTTAAGCAAAACATCAAACTAAAGCATTTAGTTTTTATCCGATTAATCGATTAATTGAAGAAGAAGACATACTCGACCAACTAATCGATTATCAAAATAATCGTTAGTTGCAGCCCTAGTTGCATCACATCTGGCGAAACACCTGTGCCATAATGTGTGTGTGGATCGGCCAACACCACCATCACCTGTTGTGAGGTTACGCAATGCAGTGCAGAAATGTAGTAGAAAAGTAAACGAACACTTCTGCGCAGAGTAAAATTTAAATGTATCTTCTAATAGAATTATTTAAATAAAATACAAATGAGTACTTAAGTACAGTAACAAAGTACATGTACTCAGTTATGTGCCATCTCTGCTTGGAAACAGCACTAAGGGTGCAAAGATCAGCCTACCATTATACTATCAATGGCCAGTACTGCTGTACAGTACATGTAAAGTGTGTAAGTGAGGGAAAGAGACAGCGAGAAAAAGAGTAAAATGGAAAAAGAGACACAACATGGGCCAAAGGGAGCATAAACAATTTTCATTAGCCCAAACAGCAGCTTCTGGCCTGTAGGGATGTTTTAACAACTCAAGTCAATTGAGAAGGAACTAATATAGAGCAGCAAAGTGTGTGTGTGTGTGTGTGTGTGTGTGTGTGTGTGTGTGTGTGTGCGTGTGTGTGCGTGCATGTGTGTGTGTGCGTGTGCATGAGCATTTATGTGTTTTTTAAGACTTGTTTGATTCATGCCCTCCGGATTATAGCTGGCTTTTAAAAAGCTGCAACCTCAGGTGATATGCGTTCAACTTTTATAGCTTTGTAACAGTTGTTGTATTTGCATAAGTAGCATTTTGTCACCCTGGACTGATTCAGCAGAGACATAATCCAGCATAGACAACGGCACAAAGCCCCCGGTCTGAGACCTACACAGAGAATGGCGCATCATGATTCATAAGCTGTACAGTACATATTGAACTCACTGCAGCATGCGAGTTTTGACTCAGCATGAAATATTATTCATCATTTTTTCACATCCTTAGTGGTGCTACAGTACTTGTTTAGATTATAGATGCATGCCCGTTGAAGATTGTTGGTTCTTAGTTTATGCTACGATGGTTCGTTACTGTTTCGGGGGGTTTCCTCTGCATGAGATAAATTAATCCTACTCCAGTTCACATGCTACATCTCCTTCTGGCTGTCTGCTCTCCCACCCTCACTCCATACAAAGAATGCAGGAGCTGTGAAAAGCTAACGCAAAGCCAAGAATGAACAAAAGATTACAACAGTACAAAAAAAGACCAGCTCATTTATGCTAATCAGTAGTTCCTCCAGAATTAGCTTCTTCAGCATGCTGTACCTGGCTGGAGGACATCAGATTTTCTAATGCATTTCACTCATGACAGCTGCTCAAGTTACTGCGATACAGCTGCTCTCTGGAGAGTCATTCATACAGTACAGCATGTGGTTTAAAAAAAAATAAATCAATGGCAGGGTATTCAGGCTTACAGGTACGTCTTGCAGCCGCACACTGACCTTTATTTGCTACACGCAGACTTGTGTGCCAATCAATGGGCTTTGGACCTAAACACATATTCCCTGTGCAGTTACTGTAGTCTTTTAAATAAGAAAGCAGAAGTAATTCACAACATGGAGGCTTAAAAGTTGCCTGATGGGACAGAATCGGTGCCAAGCTCTGTCAAGCTTTTACTACTGTGAAATATTGAGTACTGTAGGTCCCCGTTTTGGCACCAAAAACAGCCCTGACTCACCGAGGCATGGACTCCACTAGACCTTTGAAGTCTTTCAACTTTGAACAAAGTTGTCAGTTGCAGATCCTTAAAATCCTGTCTACCTGAGCCTCCAGCAACAAACTGGACTCCATATTAAATTAAACACATCTCCTGTTATACTGAACTTCCAGTCTCCTAACTAGGGTTACCACTTTTAATACAAAATAATAAGGGATGCATATTGCAGCGGGGGCCACATCCCTTGGGGGTCAAGACCACAGTGATCACAGGCCCAGTGGCTTGCCAGTGGTGGTAAATCGCAACTTAAAATATGTTTTCAGGAAAGTATGAACACTTGGACATTAAAATAAACTGTCTTTTACTGAAATGCACTCAGTCTTTCTCTTTTACAACTCAACAGACTCAACCCAGCATGCACATCGCCATCCCGATAAGCTTATCTGATTCGCGATCAGATATGAGCATCTGTGAGACAAAGGTGCAAGAACTTCACAAGGCCAGATGCTTTGAATTAGACCCCAAAACCAAAGGTGTAAATTGGCGATCCGGAAAACAAAGCAGACAGTTTTACAGCTTCACCCCGAGCTGGGGGGAGAACGACCACGTCACACCTAGACTTTTATCCCAAGAATGTTGGTGAACATGGGAAAGTGGTAGCATGAACTGAGCTCATGCAAAATTACTTTATAAAAGGTATTAAAAACTCCAACCGAATGGGCCACACGTGACAGCCGAAACACCAGGCTAATTTATGCACAAAAGGAACAACCACGTGAGGCGTTGCTAAGCCCCGCAACCACATCCGATTGGACCAATCACCCGTGGGACGGACTGACCCCGAAGGGACAAAACCCCTAAGGAGTAAGATTTCAAAAAGAAGAAAAACATCACGACTGGAATCTACAACGACTGGAGCTGCCACTGCTGGCATCATCCGCTCTTCAAGAACTCTCAACGAAACTTCGTGCCAGAACTCCAAAGTCCCGCAACAAAGGAAACCTCAGGAGAAGTTCCAGAGCGCAGCCATCGGTAACCAGGCAAACAACGCCTCACCGAAGGGCTTTCCCAACAGACGTCATCTCTACAATAGTGCACCAACCAATCAGCAACGCCGTGATTCCCTTTAGTGGAGGCGAACCCACGGATGAGAACAAAACATAACGCAAGTAAACAAACAAAGCTGCGTACCTTGCTGAAGTTGGTGCTTGTTTCATAACTGAACCGTAAGATTAAACCCAAGACTCTGCTCTTGTGACTTTCGTTGATCTAGTAAACAGTACTAGAATAACGTCATTCATTTTTCGCTTTCCAAACTGTTTGTGTGTATGTGTGTGTGTGTGTGCGCGTGTGTGTGTTTAAGCAGCATAGTTTCATGTATCGTAGATTAGTCAAATAAATTCTCGTTTCTTTATAAAGAACTGTTGCCTTGGTCATGTATTTTAAAGCCTAAACATTTGCTCAGATCTTGTTACCTTCTGTAAATTTGTACCTTCTGTAATCTGTAAATTTTGATACAGTTAATCAAATTAACCCGAATCGTTAAAGACTCGATACAACTCTGACCCAGAGCTAAACATTACAGATTAATGGTGAAGGATGCGTTGGCATTGTGTCCACATTAAAATGTCTACATTTGTTGGTGAACAATGCGACCTTCCTTCATTGTCTTTATTATACTGTATGTAAACCTTACACTAGTAAAGTAAAGACTATTTCTAATGATAAAATATGGAAAGTTGCAATTTACTAGTTTATTTTCTTTACATAGGCATTATGTTGTTTATTAATGTTTTAAATGTAATGCTTCATGTAATAAATTAATGCTTATGTGTCTGACTTTTTTGCAATATTTTATTATGCCCTTATGCACAGTTAATTTTACAAATTTTACTAGTTAAAATTATTTCTTAGTATTTCCTTTTTATTGATTATTTATTTTACGTACAAGATTTTATTTTCTTATTTTCTTTCTTTTTAAGGTCACTGGCGGTCGTATAAAAAGCATTTCACTGCATATTATACTGTGTATGATTGTGTATGTGACTAATAAAATTTGAATTTTGAATTTTTTTTTTTAACCTTAACAAACAATCATAATACTACATTGGAATGTGATCCACTTACATTGTATTTACAGAATTTTTACAAATTACAATTTTTGACCCAGTGTGTGAAAACCAGGCCAAATCTAATTCGGAAGTTTGATTTTAGCCCTTCGTTTCACTGTGATTTCAATTGTTGACATGGTTTTACTCAGTTCATATTAAACAGATATATGCTTATTACTGTATTTTCACAGACTGTTCTTTATTCCATGTAGAAAACAGTAAATTACAAAACAAATGACTCCAGCTAGGTTTTCACAGACTGGATCACATTTTTAACATTAATTAATTAATGTGAATTCCCTGGCCAGGCTCGATTCCCGTCTCTGTGTGCATGGAGTTTGCATGTTCTCCCCGTGCTTGGTGGGTTTCCTCCGGGTACTCCGGTTTCCTCCCACAGTCCAAAGATATGCAGGTTAGGCTAATTGGCGTTCCTAAATTGCCCGTAGTGTGTGATTGGGTGTGTGAGTGTGTGTATGTGTGTGTGCCCTGCGATGGATTGGCACCCTGTCCAGGGTATACCCCACCTAGTGCCCTAAGTCTCCTGGGATAGGCTCCAGGAACCCCCGCGACCCTGAACACAGGATTAAGCGGTATAGAAAATGAATGAATGAATGAATAATTAATGTGGGTGGAGCACTTTGCAGACTCTGCTTAAAAGACCCGCCCTCCTCGCTGGACAGTTAAAAAGACCAATCAAACTAACGATGACATCAAGTATTACCCAATCAAAAGTAGGAAAGGAGGCATCTTCATAAAATGCGTGTGGGATGATTTGCATGAGACGCTGTTTTAAAAAAACCCGTCCCGTATTGATTCAAAACGGGACGCGCAATTTCATTCTCAAATACAGGACGATTCCGTATTTTAAAGGACGGGTGGCAACCCTACTCCTAACACACAGTATGACTGCAGATCAATCCCAGCTGTCCCACAGTTAGCTCGATTTGATTGAGATCTGGAGGCTGACTGGTTTCTGGTTTTTCTTCCTTGGACTACTTTTGTTGTGTCGTTAACATTTGCAGATCAGGAACATCCCACAAGAGCTGCAGTTCTGGAGTAGCTCTGGCCCAGTGCGGAAAAAGTTAAGTATAATGAAGAAGCAGAGTTGCCAAGATATAATATTTTCAAGAGGTTACATTTTAAATAATCTGACAGCATTTTCTGGGGAACTTTCAGATTGTCAGACTAAACATGATGACAGTCAGTGACAGCAGGGAGGAAAAAAGAAAAAAAAAACTGGTTTGTGTGAAAAACCTTTAAGCATAGAGTCTACTGCTGTTAGCTTTATGACAGGAGAGCCAGTGTGGTGTCTCAAATCACGAGGAAAATGTCAAATAATTCGCTTTGGCAAAATGTTGAGCATCTCTGGGTTTGCAAATCACTTAAGTGTTACATGTAGAAGTTTGGGTTCTTGATGACAGAAACGTTCCCTTCAAGTGAGATGTGTTTTGCGTAGCTCTCCTGTCGTAGCAGATCACTACCAACCCTGATAGACGTCTTTGTAGGATGAGTCATTTTTCCCTTCACATGGTTACACAGGAACTCACACTTTATTTATGTGTTCTCTACTATCAGTGCTAGTAGATACAGAGGTGCGTCATCACCCAAGGGTTGATTTTGTTTTTCTGAATACTCACAGCTATGTCAACTATATCACTTTTTAATTTACTAATTCCTTTTTTTTTATTGAGATACACTGTAGAAGCATGTAATATTCATTCAAGCGCATGATCACGAACATGTGCACCATGTTTATAAATACTGTTGATGAGGGTGAGTCAAAAATTATCTGCACTCTGGCTATAAAATGAATTTTAATTAACGACAAATACATCATTGTTTTTTTTTTGTTTTGTTTTTTTACATAATCTTTTTCTTTTCAATACATTTTGTCCATCTGTCAACAAGCCTCATCAAGAAATGTTTTAGGCTAACCTACTACGGTAGCCACGAATGCAGTGAATCCTCGTTGAGCTTCTTTCAGGGGAGCAAACAACTGAAAGTCCAATGGAGCACGATCAAGACTACAGGAAGGATGCTTTAACAGCCCAAAACAAAGTTTCTGCAGATATCACAACACCCTTGGGTTGCAGTCCTCTGCATTTAATCTGAAGGTTAGGCTTCAGCTGATCAATAAGCATAGCACCGTAACACTGTAACACAAATCACTGTTGATTACTGAAACTTTTTCCTGATAATGTTCTAATACTGGCCCTTGAGAATCCCAGAAAACGGTAAGCATAATTTTTTCACCCTCATACGACAAAAAAATTAAAAAAATTAAAAATCACTGCACGCTGGAATTAATATTTAGTAGTAGTGCCTTGGCGGCGCGGTGGTGTAGTGGTTAGCACTGTCGCCTCGCACCTCCAGGGTCTGGGTTCGATTCCCCGGCCAGGCTCGATTCCCGTCTCTGTGTGCATGGAGTTTGCATGTTCTCCCCGTGCTTGGTGGGTTTCCTCCGGGTACTCCGGTTTCCTCCCACAGTCCAAAGATATTGGCGTTCCTAAATTGCCCGTAGTGCGTGATTGGGTGTGTGAGTGTGTGTATGTGTGTGTACCCTGCGATGGATTGGCACCCTGTCCAGGGTGTACCCCGCCTAGTGCCCGAAGTCTCCGCCTAGTGCCCGAAGTCTCCTGGGATAGGCTCCAGGTCCCCCGCGACCCTGAACACAGGATTAAGCGGTATAGAAGATGAATGAATGAATAGTAGTGCCTTTAAATTGTAACTTGGGTTAATGGTTTCGGGCAGCCTTCCACAAGCTTCTGACAATAAGTTGCTGGAATTTTAGCTCATTCCCATTTTTGTACATCCACTTGCTTTTTCAGTTCTGGGAGATTTATTTAATTGCTAAAAAAAAATAAAAAATCCTAAATGATGACCAAACTCTGTCAAGCAGGAAAGTGTCATGGAGCATGTTTATCACAAAAAAGCGCATAGGGAGAATTTTCCATTCCTGGTTGATGGATGGGAGAAAAACACTGCCATATTATCAGTTCAAAATAAAAAATAAGATAGGATGGACAAATAATCATCTTCCCTCGTTTCCATGCTAAGGACGTGTTCACCCACACATTCCCATTGTGTTTGTGCCATGAACTAGATTGCTGATACTACTGAGTGCCACTTCCAAACCACCAAAAAGTGTCTAGTAGCTCCTCCAACACGAGTGTCAAAATGAACTCAACATTTCTGTCCCCTGAGCGCCGTTCCCATAATCCTCTCTGTCCTGCTGCCTGCACCTGCCGCAAACTCATCTCCTGGGCCGTGGGGCTAACATATCAGCAAATTAGGTTGTTACTCCAGCCAAGACTTACATAGACACACACACATAGACATATCGCCTACCAAATTCAGGGAACACCACAGCCAGTTATTGAACCCTTTAGTCACATTCATTACCTAAGAGTAATTGGGTCTAACCAGCTACAAATTGAATAGCCTAAAGACAAAACATAACATGCCCTTAGACTTTGGACCTCCAGCGATATAAAAATTTCACTTTGCCAACCAACACCTTACAGGTTTAATGAATGTGTGTGTGTATGTGTATATACAGTATATATCATTGACAGGTAAAGAGTGTCAGAACTAACCTCGAAAGACCAGAAGACCTAGCTTAGCGGTTAGCCCATTGTTGCGTGAATGGTAAACCCAAACGCGGAGAAACACGAGTAGGCAGGATTTTCACGCTCAATCAGAAAGAAACGCCAAAAAGGTGAGTATTCACGATTCGGTGAACGATTCCGAGTGTGCATGACAAAGAGTTTGTAGAAATAGTTAAAAGGTTAAAGTTAAAAATACGTTGAGCAGCATTTGACAAATAACTGCTCAATATTTCCCTTCTACTCAACATTTTGATTTCATTTACGACGCAAGGTTCATTTTTCATAGTCTACGTACCATTTTTTGGAGTAAGCCATGCAGTGTCCACTGTCTAATCCTGGGTCCCAACTTTTTTCCTTCTTTTGTACTGTACCTCCAAAGTCATCCCAAAGACCATCGTATAAAGTTGGCTAGTTATACTATCCCCTGCAACCACCTTACAGTCTCTAATCGCCTTTATATTGCATCTCGTACACATCAGATAGTCTTCCTGAGTACATCTTCCACCATTATTATGTCACCCCGTGTTCCTCTTTCTTCTTAAAATATGTATTCATCACTGCCATTTCTATCATTTTTGCAGAAAGATCTACAATAATCTGTCCTTCCACATTCCTCTTCTGGACCCCATACAGTATCTATTAATCACCACATCATCACCTCTGTTTCCTTTAAGGTCAGCTCCAATCTTTCTTCTATACTGTACTGTAGGTGCACTCACTACCACTTTATCTAACTCACTCCAGCAATCTTTTTTCACCTTTACATCACATCCTACCTGTGGAGCGTACACTATGCACTGATGACATTTATCATAACCCCTTTCACTTACAGTCTTATACTTATGACTCTGTTAGACACTCTCTTCACTTCCACTACACTCTTGGCATACTCTTCCCTTAGTATTAAACCTACACCATTTCTCTTATTATGTACACCACAGTAAAGCAGTTTGAACCCACCTCCAATGTTCTTACCCTCTCTTCCTTTCTGAACAATCTGAATACAAACTGAGTTGGCACCTACTGTAGGTATGGTGATAATGTGGTATCAGGTAGTGATTCTCTATAGTAGAATGGTATTGAGTCTGGTTCTGTTTAATCTTCTAGCAATTGTTTCAAATTCATCTTGCATTTAGGCATTTGGCAGACGCTCTTATCCAGAGCGACTTACATTTTTATCTCATTACACATCTGAGCAGTTGAGGGTTAAGGGCCTTGCTCAAGGGCCCAACAGTGGCAACTTGGTGGTTGTGGGGTTTGAACCTGGGATCTTCCGAACCATAGTCCAATGCCTTAACCACTGAGCTACCCCTGGCCTATCTTGAGTCTCAAATAAACTTCACAGAAGGAAAAAACTGGAAGCCCAGACTGTTGTTCCACTCTATATATTTGAATATATAAATATTTGACCGAGATTCAGCTGCAAATGCATGTGTAGAGAACATAAGCTGAACATGAACAGGAAACTTCTGAAGGTAACAGAAAGATGTATGATTTTCATGCCTTTCTGCTGAGTGACAAGTTTTCAAGCACTGACAAATCTGTGAATTTAAATCCAAAGACTGAAAGAAGAGGCATTATCGTAATCTTAAGCAAGAGGGCTTAAGAGAACTGCTCACTTTTCTGCTTGTCTTATAATCTGCTTCAGTGGAAGCTACTTAAGGTAAAGAAACCTTCAATTAAATGTTTAATTAAGGGTTGACTACAAGTTTATTCATTCATTCATTTTCTATACCGCTTAATCCTGTGTTCAGGGTCGCGGGGGACCTGGAACCTATACCAGGAGACTTCGGGCACTAGGCGGGGTACACAATGGACAGGGTGCCAATCCATCGCAGGGCACACACATACACACACTCACACACCCAATCACACACTACGGGCAATTTAGGAACGCCAATTAGCCTAACCTGCATGTCTTTGGACTGTGGGAGGAAACCGGAGTACCCGGAGGAAACCCACCAAGCACAGGGAGAACATGCAAACTCCATGCACACAGAGACGGGAATCGAACCCAGACCCTGGAGGTGCAAGGCGATAGTGCTAACCACTACACCACCGTGCCGCCACACTACCAGTTTAATTTTATTTACAACATGGTCAACACACTACCATCCTTCTGTCCTCTTTTACACATTAGCACAAACAGTACTAACGACTGCCCCATGCCATCTAACTGAACTTCCTTGTCATACTTAACGTCTCAACTCCATAATGAGACAGAGTGATGAGTAGTACACAGTCAGGTAACATACGGGCATGACCAGACGAATGCCACTACACATACTCCAGTGTAAGCAATCAATATGAAGAGAGCAGGTGGTCTCTCTGTGGGGCCTGATGATGGAAACAACGCTATAACAGGCTGAGAAACCTGCTTTACAAATTAATTCAGTAAAAAGGTGTTGAAGAAGCATTTAACAAATACTAATGTACTGTACTAATGTGTGATACAGAGGATAGCAGATTAACACAGTGCCATATGTACACATTACCGCTGCCAGAATGAATTGTACATTTCCAATATTACTTCCATAATACTGTTTCAGTGATATTTAAAGATTTCTGGATGCTTTTCTTCTTCTTTCTCTGTATTGTTTTTTGTAAATCATTGGAAAATTATGAAACATTTCGGCCCAATGAATTGTACGTTAATGGAACTTTATTTAAAAGATATGCTTTATTTAGCACCAGGCAAAGCCTGAAGGAAAAAAAAGTAGAACAAAAGACAAAGGGAAGAAAAGTTAAGCACAGGCACTGATCACCTTTCCTGTCTCAAGGAGGACAGATGGCACCAGATGGGGTGATGAATGAGTCAGCAGGCTGTGCGTACTCCTGTTTGTGTGTGAGACTGGTTTGACCTCCTGCGTTCATGTCTTGTCTCCTAAGGACAGTCTACTAACTAAATGTACTGAAGTGGATGCGGGATATTAGTAGAGCCACAGAGTTTATGTGACTTCCGCACTCGATCGGAAGAACCCACAGGCAGTTGGCCTTAAGATGAAAAGGGCCACATCCCATCATCCTCTCTGCCTGTGGAGTCAGCCAGCGAGACGAAGCTAAAGCCTGATGAATGGCTACAGGAGAGGAACTATGCACTAATGTACTGCTGAACTGAACAAAGCCAGGAGAAGCGCTGTCTGTGAGTCACTGTGCTCTTTTTTCAGCCATTACATTGTAAAGGGGCGTTCAAGTCAATCCAGAACTTTTGATTGCACAGAATAAGAGAATGCTGTTATGAGAGTAAAAACTGCCTTTGTTTTTCTGTATAATGTCCTGCTACACTAATAAACGTATCCCAGTGTTTCACTATTGCAGATATACCATCTCAGTATGCCAGAGCCATGATCGTACTGCCTGCTTCACGAGGGCCTCCTAAGAACTCCTTTACTGTCCCAAAATGTGGAAATGTGCATCTAGAGCTGGCGAATGGTTGTGTATTCAGTCCCCACAGACAGATGCGTCTCTCCTGCAAGTTGGTGACAAGTTCATTCATTTTCTATACCGCTTAATCCTGTGTTCAGGGTCGCGGGGGACCTGGAGCCTATCCCAGGAGACTTCGGGCACTAGGCGGGGTACACCCTGGACAGGGTGCCAATCCATCGCAGGGTACACACACATACACACACACCCAATCACAGGAACGCCAATTAGCTTAACCTGCATATCTTTGGACTGTGGGAGGAAACCGGAGTACCCGGAGGAAACCCACCAAGCACGGGGAGAACATGCAAACTCCATGCACACAGAGACGGGAATCGAGCCTGGCCGGGGAATCGAACCCAGACCCTGGAGGTGCAAGGCGACAATGCTAACCACTACACCACCGTGCCGCCTTGGTGACAAGTTATCTATTGATTTTCAAGGACCAGCTAATTCACTCACTGAATGTTCACGGGAACGACTGCAGTGGGCTCTGAGTCACCTTGACATTCTAGAAATTTCCCGAATGTAGGAATGAATACAGGTAGGGCTGCAACTAACGATTATTTTGATAATCAATTAGCTGGTCGACAATTTCTTCGATTAACCGATTAATCGGATAAAACTAACCGCTTTAATTTGATGTTTTGCTTACCTATATAAAACCATAAATCAGGGTATTATTTATGTATAAGAGTAAACTTTAAAAAATGCAATAGCCACATTTAAACCTTATTTTATGTAAATCAACATTTTTGTTTTTAACAATAATTGCAGATGGCAAGTTGACAGTGCATATGTGTGTGTGTGTGTGTATATATATATATATATATATATACAGTGGTGTGAAAAACTATTTGCCCCCTTCCTGATTTCTTATTCTTTTGCATGTTTGTCACACAAAATGTTTCTGATCATCAAACACATTTAACTATTAGTCAAAGATAACACAAGTAAACACAAAATGCAGTTTTTAAATGAGGAGTTTTATTATTTAGGGAGAAAAAAAATCCAAACCTACATGGCCCTGTGTGAAAAAGTAATTGCCCCCTGAAGCTAATAACTGGTTGGGCCACCCTTAGCAGCAATAACTGCAATCAAGCGTTTGCGTTTGAGTATTTTACAGCGCTCTGGAGGAATTTTGGCCCACTCATCTTTGCAGAATTGTTGTAATTCAGCTTTATTTGAGGGTTTTCTAGCATGAACCGCCTTTTTAAGGTCATGCCACAACATCTCAATAGGATTCAGGTCAGGACTTTGACTAGGCCACTCCAAAGTCTTCATTTTGTTTTTCTTCAGCCATTCAGAGGTGGATTTGCTGGTGTGTTTTGGGTCATTGTCCTGCTGCAGCACCCAAGATCGCTTCAGCTTGAGTTGACGAACAGATGGCCGGACATTCTCCTTCAGGATTTTTTGGTAGACAGTAGAATTCATGGTTCCATCTATCACAGCAAGCCTTCCAGGTCCTGAAGCAGCAAAACAACCCCAGACCATCACACTACCACCACCATATTTTACTGTTGGTATAATGTTCTTTTTCTGAAATGCTGTGTTACTTTTACGCCAGATGTAACGGGACATGCACCTTCCAAAAAGTTCAACTTTTGTCTCGTCGGTCCACAAGGTATTTTCCCAAAAGTCTTGGCAATCATTGAGATGTTTTTTAGAAAAATTGAGACGAGGCTTAATGTTCTTTTTGCTTAAAAGTGGTTTGTGCCTTGGAAATCTGCCATGCAGGCCGTTTTTGCCCAGTCTCTTTCTTATGGTGGAGTCGTGAACACTGACCTTAATTGAGGCAAGTGAGGCCTGCAGTTCTTTAGATGTTGTCCTGGGGTCTTTTGTGGCCTCTCGGATGAGTCGTCTCTGCGCTCTTGGGGTAATTTTGGTCAGCCGGCCACTCCTGGGAAGGTTCACCACTGTTCCATGTTTTTGCCATTTGTGGATAATGGCTCTCACTGTGGTTCGCTGGAGTCCCAAAGCTTTAGAAATGGCTTTATAACCTTTACCAGACTGATAGATCTTAATTACTTTTGTTCTCATTTGTTCCTGAATTTCTTTGGATCTTGGCATGATGTCTAGCTTTTGAGGTGCTTTTGGTCTACTTCTCTGTGTCAGGTAGCTCCTATTTAAGTGATTTCTTGATTGAAACAGGTGTGGCAGTAATCAGGCCTGGGGGTGACTACAGAAATTGAACTCAGGTGTGATAAACCACAGTTAAGTTATTTTTTAACAAGGGGGGCAATCACTTTTTCACACAGGGCCATGTAGATTTGGAGTTTTTTTTCTCCCTTAATAACGTAAACCTTCATTTAAAAACTGCATTTTGTGTTCAATTATGTTATCTTTGACTAATAGTTAACGGTTTTTGATGAGCAGAAACATTTAAGTGTGACAAACATGCAAAAGAATAAGAAATCAGGAAGGGGGCAAATAGTTTTTCACACCACTGTATATATATATATATATATATATATATAGTTTAAAAAATACACTGACATATTCAGTTGTTAAGAATGACCTCACTTTTAAATTCTCTTAAATTAATTCAACTTAATAAGAAGAATAATAGACTTCTAGATTATGATATTACAGTATTTTTAATCGAAGTGTCTCTTGCTACTGTACATCCTTTTCATGGTTTATACATTATTCCTCTCCGTGTATTTTATCCTTTTTTTTGTTGTCTCAATAAAAAAAATATATATATAGACCATTTTGCTATACTAGAAATTCTCGTAATACGGCGACGTAGGGAGAGAGAAAAAACTCGCCGCTACTAGGTTCATTCTGTTTATTTTGCTCTTTTCCTGCATTTCCCTCTGTATAACCTGTAGGATCATGGGATATATCCGGTCCACCGAAGTGTAAAATGAACGTGAAGAAAACGCACTAGAAGTGTTTTCCATGTGTTCGTTGGGATTTGAACGCCAAGAAAAAGCTGCATGCAACGGTTTTTTTAATAATTTTTTTTGACACCATATAGCCGCGCAGCCGGACAAACGAACGTCACCCGTGTGAACTCTCTCACTGACTCCTATGTGTAGAAAACCCTCGCGCTTCATCCGCGGTCACCGGACACTACGAGCGCCCGAATAAAAAAACGCTCGATTTTAACGCGCGACTAGAGGTGTTTAATGTAAACTGCTCCCATACCTGGGAGGACTTGGGGCGCGCGCTTCTTCCTGCAAACGCTTCTGTAACCTCCATTACGCGAGCGACTGTGTATCTGTGTGTATCTGTGCATCTTGTGGTCGCGCTCCTCAGTAATGTGAGCAGCCCAACTAATCGATAACGGCATTCGTTGACAACGAGTTTCATTATCGATAATTATCGATTTTATCGATTAGTTGTTGCAGCCCTAAATACAGGTATATCATATTTTGAGTCACTGATGACCTCATACCTTCATTCATGAGAAAGTTCACCACAAGTCCCGGTTTAACTTGAACGCACCTCATGTATGTACACACTGATGATATGTAGCATGATTTATATGTTAGCAGAGTTCTAAAAGTCAATGCTCAAGAATAAGCATTTGGCATAACAGCATGTACTGTGTGCAATTCATTAACAACCGACATAAGACAGGTGACACTTCTACCATAATTTAATTTTAGATATCAATAGGTATTCATAAGGAGATATTGCTACTAAAGCAGAACAGAGTTTAGTTTTTGTGTCAAGTTCGGTCTCCACGTTTAAACCTCCATTCTGCTAATGGGGTCATTGAAAGAGGCAAGACATGATACGCATGCATTCTTTAATGTCGTGACATTCTCTTCTTACAAAGGACAAACACCAGATCCAAACATAATAGGAGACCGAAAGCTAGGGCTAGGCTACAAGCTAATGGCTAAAGGCTAACGGCTGAGGCTAAAACTAATACTAAAACTGTAATGAAAATACAGAGAGAAGAAATAGGCAAAATTAATGTAAACAGGTACAAGACAATGAACCAACTCAAACATAAAATATTTTAGAGGCCAACTATTACACAAAATTCACTTTTTTCTAGCCATGATTAGAAATTCAGAAGCATCTCCAGCGTGTGTGTACAGAAACAAAAATTCCCTCAATTTCAAGCCAATGAGATCCCCCCCCCCCCCTCTCTGATATGACATCATATAAGGGAACCTTCTCCAGCTTGTTGCTCAGTGCTGCTGTTCTCTGGTGGGCCGTGGCCCGACAGTAGCTCGTTACCACAGTCATTGATTTTCAGGGAAGAAAACTTTGACCAATACTTCTCCATTGATTCCATTCACTATCCTAATACTTAAAGGCAAGTGAAAGTTTCTTATAGAGAACCATTACTGGTGACAAGACATGGATTTATCACTACGAGCCTGAGAGTAAGTGGGAGAACACGGAATAGAAACATCCTCAATCGCCAACAAAGGAAAAGTAAAAAAATTGTAATGAGGGAATACGAGAGCTTGTTAACAGATGGACAAAGTGTATTGAAAACAAAGTTGATTTTGTCGCAATAATGCATTTTTTTTTGTTGTTAATTAAAATTAATTCTACAGTCAGAGTGCTGATAATTTGCGATTCTACTAAACTAGTACGACATGGTAAAAAGACATGGTAGTAACAATCGGTGTAACATAAAACAAAATCCAGCTGTGTATGTACAGTACAGTAACATCACTTACTGTAAATCTGCACACCCAACATACTGATTTGTAGTTTAAGACATTTCATAGAAACTTTGATCATATAATTACCCCCCTAAGGAGATGCACTGTACTGTATTGTAGGTCTCAGCTGTGTGTACACATCCTCACCAATTCCCACCTACCTGCCAATTCCCACACACACTCAGAGGTAACATATTCGTTATCTACCTGCTTCGGCATCCCCCATTTCACAGCCACTCATGGCTGGTTGGTGTCCCAGTGATTGACAGGGCACAGAGTATGCCACGCCCTACACTCCTTTAGACCCGCATCAATTACGCTCCATAAGGCACTTGGCCACAGCTGGCTGTGGCATTGTCTTCTGTACGTACGTCAAAAAGCGTACATGCCATTGGAATAGAGAATTCAGTAGCGCACCCTTCGGTCAGCTCTAGCTTATTTACTCTAAGTCTCTAATATGAAGGTTTATAGTCTGCATGTGTTTATAAGACAGTGACCTTCTGGGTGGTAGGCGGAATCGATAAGATAGCTATCCTGATTTCTTCGACGTGCAAACACTCGCAGTGCTCTGAGTGCCTTTCTTTTCTATTTTTTATTTTATTTTTTTACAAACCACACGAGTCCCTCATTCAAAGCTCATCAGTCAGGGACTAGGAATGCAGTGCAACACTCTCTCTCTTACTCATACACACACACACACAGCCAATGCGCTCAACATGCTGATTGGCAGATGATGAATGAATTGGCGATTCACTACTTTCACTTCCACCTTCACAATTAATTAGGCTCACTGGCTCTTCTGCCGATGGCTTCTCTCCGCCACATATGTGTACAAACACACACGCTTGTCTTCCTATTGTTCTCAAGACTTCCATTTGCGTAATTATTAATACCATTAACTAATGATGTGGCAGCACGGTGGTGTAGTGGTTAGCACTGTCGCCTTGCACCTCCAGGGTCTGGGTTTGATTCCCTGGCCAGGCTCGATTCTCGTCTCTGTGTGCATGGAGTTTGCATGTTCTCCCCGTGCTTGGTGGGTTTCCTCCGGGTACTCCGGTTTCCTCCCACAGTCCAAAGATATGCAGGTTAGGCTAATTGGCGTTCCTAAATTGCCTGTAGTGTGTGATTGGGTGTGTGAGTGTGTGTATGTGTCCTGCGATGGATTGGCACCCTGTCCAGGGTGTACCCCGCCTAGTGCCCGAAGTCTCCTGGGATAGGCTCCAGGTCCCCCGCGACCCTGAATACCTACCCTGAGTAACTAAAAGGATACATCTGTACATAAGCAGTGTTCCTGAGATAAATATCAAACCTGTCAGGCCGCATACAAACACACACACGCACTTTATTGTGCTACTGTAGATATCTAGTATCTATTTGACAGACAGCGAGCAGCCTCAAGAGAAGACTACAACAGAGAAAGAGTTGAAAGGAAAAGCAGTAAATCAACAGCAGCATATACATACAGTATGGAAGGAATGTAAGGGAGGAAGAGAGGGAAGGGGGAGGGAGGTGTTCATACAATATTGTCACTGTTATTTTAATTATAAGCCGATTTAATTGAGGGAAACGCAGAATGAAGGCTGCGGATGATACGACAGTATCTGACCCGATACTATTCATCAAATCGTCTCCTCTACATCATTATCCAGTGCAAAAAAAAGCTCTTTTTATAATGCAGGCTATAATTAAAACAACAGTGTGTGATACTCTCAAGAGAGAAACAAGAAATAGAACAAGTTTTCTCCACCAAACTACTTAAAGGAAAGACATACAGTACTGTATCACCCAGTTTCAAAAACATTTATCCAGTGAATCTGCAGAATATCCGCACATACTATACTGCTAATGACAATTTTGATATCTTTCCTAGTCTCAGTCAGTGTAACCATAATGTAAAATATAAAGCATTATGATTTTTTTAAGCATTATTTTACTAGCTCTTTTTTTTTCTTCCTTTACTACTACCAGATGAGGTGATGCACCCATCATACATCATGCCTACTGTACAAGTCTGTGGAGGCAGTGTCATGATCTGGGGTCACTTCTGTTGCTCAGGTCTACTGTAGGTTCATGTCATGTGCCCAAATAATTAGATTAGCTGACTATACTGAATGACCAGTTTTTTTCCATCACCATTCCATTTTCTTTTGCCTGATGTCATTGGACAACGGCCTCACAAAGCAGTGGTTCTTGGAGCTTATCGAAAGCCATGGCAAATACAGAAAAAAAAAGAAATATTAGTGTGTGTGACATTTTTTATTTAAATTTTTTTTATATTTACCAAAATATTTCCCTAAAATACAAAATACTGCCTTAGAATCGGCGCGGTGGTGTAGTGGTTAGCACTGTCGCCTTGCACCTCCAGGGTTCGGGTTTGATTCCCGGCCAGGCTCGATTCCCGTCTCTGTGTGCATGGAGTTTGCATGTTCTCCCCGTGCTTGGTGGGTTTCCTCCGGGTACTCCGGTTTCCTCCCACAGTCCAAAGATATGCAGGTTAGGCTAATTGGCGTTCCTAAATTGCCCGTAGTGTGTGATTGGGTGTGTGAGTGTGTGTATGTGTGTGTGCCCTGCGATGGATTGGCACCCTGTCCAGGGTGTACCCCGCCTAGTGCCCAAAGTCTCCTGGGATAGGCTCCAGGTCCCCCGCGACCCTGAACACAGGATTAAGCGGTATAGAAAATGAATGAATGAATGACTGCCTTAGAATACTTCAGATAAGATTTAGATAAAAAATAAATTTTGAATCAGAGTGATTTCTGTTCTTTTTCACTACAAGAAAACGTTATGAAATTATATTTGTTGGGAAGATTTTTTATTTCTTTTCTAACTGAAAGAACCCGACAAGGCAACCAACTCTATTAGGAACGGTGTATATTTTATTAAATTTTTTATTTGTATAACAGCATTTACACAATAATTTTGGTATCCATGGCAATCCTGTTAATTCGAGAAGAAAAAAAACATACTTTACATCCCAGAGGAGCTCCTGGGTTTATGTGGAAATTTGCACTCAGTATGAATATATTCACTAATGTCTCAATTATCAAGCTTCAAATTCCAATTTTCTTATAGATGGCCCTCCTAACCTGTTTACATCAGCCGGAATCTGGTGCATTTACTGCCTCTCAGTACACCACTCTGGCGCTACCGCTCCTGTAGCAGTTTATTCTGGTAGCACGAGAGGAAACTGTCCGCTACTAGGTAATCGATCGACAGAAGGACATACAACAAACAACAAATACTTGTTAATTCTAACCAAGGCTCCTCCGTTGATACACACTGGCAGAACGTCCACATAAGCACATTGACCAATTGACCAATGCTGAGTTGGCAGCACGAATCCGCACCACTTGACTTTTAAGTTGGGTTTCTAACGAAAAACAAAATACATGTGTGTGGAAAACAATACATTGTCACTCGCAACATGACATGGACACGTTCTGTGGCATGGACATGGATATTCAATTCAATTCAATTCAATTTTATTTATATAGCGCTTTTAACAATGGTCATTGTCTCAAAGCAGCTTCACAAAAATTAAAGAAATTTAACAAAAAAAAAAAAAAATAATAATAATAATAAATAAATTTAAAAAATAAATAAATAAATAAATAATAATAATAATAATTATAGAAAAGAAAATAATTGGAAGTGTGTATGTGTGAGAAAAATGTGCAGATAATAATAATGAGACGAATGAATGAAATGTCTCTGATGAGCAAGCTAAGGGTGACGGCGACGGTGGCAAGGAAAAACTCCCTGAGATGGCATTAGGAAGAAACCTTGAGAGGAACCAGACTCAACAGAGAACCCATCCTCATTTGGGTGATAACAGATAGAAATGACCTATAAGGATATGACCTTATTGATGAGATATCTCCATTCTTAACTGACTTCTTGTGATCTGTCTTTTGTTATAAGTTGCCAGCTTTTGATGTCACACAACACATGTCCTACAGGTTGAAAATGTGTTGGATTTACGCTGCCAGTCTGAACCAAACCAAAACCAATCCAATCACTTTCAAATGACATGGTGGACATTCAGTAAGTACTAAAGATCAGATTTGTGAAACAACACAGTGATAATGACTAAAGACTGCAATTAGATTGAGGAGCAATGACTTGACTTCATACATAATCTATATTTTATGCTGTCCGTCTCTAGGTTTTAGCCATTTCTGGTGCTTTCATCCCCGCCTAGTGCCCGAAGTCTCCTGGGATAGGCTCCAGGCCCCCCGCGACCCTGAACACAGGATAAAGCGGTATAGAAAATGAATGAATGAATGAATGAATGGTGCTTTCGCGGGGGGCCTGGAGCCTATCCCAGGAGACTTCGGGCACTAGGCGGGGTACACCCTGGACAGGGTGCCAATCCATCGCAGGGCACACACACATACATACACTCACACACTACGGGCAATTTAGGAACGCCAATTAGCCTAACCTGCATATCTTTGGACTGTGGGAGGAAACCGGAGTACCCGGAGGAAACCCACCAAGCACTGGGAGAACATGCAAACTCCATGCACACAGAGACGGGATTCGAGCCTGGCCGGGGAATTGAACCCGGACCCTGGAGGTGCAAGGCGACATTGCTTGGTGCTTTCATGTTGCTAAAAATATTTTCTTAATGTAGAGTCAAAAATAGCTTCAGAGCAGTGGACGTTCAGACACTTAAGGCTATGGGTTGCTAATCGGTGGGTCAGGGGTTCAAGGCATCCCACAGCTAGGTCACCATTGTTAGCTCCTTGTTCAAGACCGTTAACACTGCACTCCATACAACCAGCCACTGCATGCAGTGCGGGTCTCAAACCTGGTTAGAAAATAAGACAGGAAGGGCATCCGGAATAAAATCTTCAGAATTCAAATGACCTGATGTAGTGACCCCTAGGACAAATGGCAGAATTTAAAAAAGAAGCCACTTCCACTTATTGTAAGCTAAATGGTTTAAGCACAGAAATTGTATGGAAAATAAATCTTAAATATTTTTTTACTCTGAGAAATGTCTTACCTCCTACCATCCTTTTATGGAGTTTTATGCAAATTAGCTTTTGTGAACCTTTGAATGAGTATAAAACTAATCAGCATTAAAACTTCTCACTTCATTTTGGTCTACAAAAACATTTCCACACCAGCAAGGCTCATTTTCTTACGCTGGCACCTTCTCTGTCTCCTCGTTTATCCTCCCTCAGAGTGTCCGCCACTCCAGATCTCCGACTCTCCGAAAGCTTTAATCTTTTGTCCTCCCTTTGCGGTGCTGCTGTTCTGAATGCTGTGAGCTTAATGAAGGATTGCAGTTGTGCTGCTGCTCTAATCAAGGCACCAATTACTGTGCACATGTTCCCTTAGCTGGGTAAACACAATTACAGATATCTGATTAGCCTGCCACTGAACATCCCATCTCACACACACGTGAACATAACACAACACCAACAAACACCTGAATCTGTGGAAGGGATAACAGTAGACCAGATAATTTGTCTGTAAATCAGAAAGCCATTTCACTGTAAAGTGATTAATAATGACAGGGTTGGCATAGCTCATTCTGCACACTATGGCAGATTCAGAGCGCGACAGCTGGCTGAGCAGTTGATCGATGACTTGACTGATGAGTGACATTGATTTCAGAATCAAAGCAGATTGCAGGTGGCTACTAAGCTCTACTTAATGATACTGTGCCCTAGGTGTCACTTACGCCTATGACAAAGCTGTTTTCTAAAGAATTGAGCTGTTGTGGGTCGTTTTCTAATATGAATCAGGGATGGTTCAATCTGAGAGTTGTGTCAGAGGTGAGAGACAACTAAGTACAATTATTGTGTTACGGTACTGGAAGGGCATCCTGTGTAAAACCTGTGCTGAGCATATCGGATGGTCCAGTGTGGCGACCCCCCCCCCATATGCAAGAGATATGACCAGAGGTGTCAAGTAACGAAGTACAAATACTTCGTTACCTTACTTAAGTAGAAATTTTGAGTATCTATACTTTACTGGAGTAATTATTTTTCAGCCGACTTTTTACTTCTACTCCTTACATTTTTAAGCAAATATCTGTACTTTCTACTCCTTACATTTTAAAAATAGCCTCGTTACTCTATTATTATGATCAGAACGCGCAACCCCCCCCCCCCCCGTCGCATGATATGAACGCGCACAACACGCGCCGCCCCTAACCCCCCCCCCCCCACCGGTCGCATGATAAGAACGCGCACGCTCAACGTCAACCACTAACCACCCCACCCCCCCCCCCCCCCCCGGTCGCATGATAAGAATGCACACGCACAACGCCCGCCCAACCCCCCACACCCCCGGTCGCATGATTAGAACAACGCAACTACCCCCCCCACGGTATTTTTACTTTTATACTTTAAGTAGTTTTTACTTTAAGAAGTATTTTTGAATCCTAGTATCTATACTTCTACTCAAGTAATGAATGTGAATACTTTTGACACCACTGGATATGACATGCAGGCACAGTTATACTGTAGGCATTATAATCTTATAGGACCAACGATGGATACGGGGTCGTTTGATACACAAACAAACATCATACAGTACATTCCATACCTGTACTACGATATCCAGCTGTTGTCGTGTACCAAAGCAAAATTGAAACTGGTAGAGGAGGAGGCTGACACTGCTGTAAGCTGAAGTCTTTGTATTGCTTGTAATGTTTCTCATAATCTTTGGCATTCTCTTTAATTAAAAAAGGACACTAAAACTCACACACTTTTTTTCTTTGATCTACTTTACTGCCATTACTTGCTGTCTAAATCACTATAAAATTACAATCAACGCATAGGTTTTTTTAATTGAAATTTAACCAAAATGTTACAATAATAATAATACTGTTAATTATTGCATACTTAAATAACTCTAAACAAAACTGTATTGTAATTTATCCATTGTGAAAAAAAAACCTATGGGAAGTGGAGTTATTAGCAAAAAGAAAAAAAGCTACTAATTTTGCAATAATCTTTTGCCATTTGTGCTTAACACTGTAATTAGCTCACATGTATTGTACAAGAAATAGACACTGTAGTGCACCAAGTAGCAATATTTACAATTATATACACAGTACAATATTTTCAGTGTGTAAGTGAAGTGAATGTATAAAATTTCTGAAATCCGGAATATTGTGTGTGTGTGTGTGTGTGTGTTTGTGTGTGTGTGTGTGTGGAGGTGCGGGACAAATGAGACACCGTTTTCAATGAATCAGTCCGGGAGCATGAAAATATCTGTCCTGTAAAGCTTTCAGTCCTGATGGTGAATAATTCTAATTTTGCAAAATCATCAATAAATCAGAGTTCGCAGTCCAATACAGCAGTGAGACAAAATAATGTCCGCTCAATTGTTTTGTAAACACCATGTAGCGCTGTCCTCCCTCCGACGTCTTCCCAGGTCACCATTAAACAACAGTAGAATGCCGAATGTTTGTTTTGTTTAGGGCTGCAACTAACGATTATTTTGATAACCGATTAGTTGGTCGATAAGTTTTTCGATTAATCGATTAATCGGATGAAACTAAGCGCTTTACTTTGTTTTGCTTAACTATATAAAACCATAAATCAGGGTATTATTTATGTATAAAAGTAAACTTTAAAAAATGCAATAGCCACATAGAGTTTAATGACCTTTAATTTTGACATTTAAACCTTATTTTATGTAAATCAGCATTTTTGTTTTTAAACAATAATTGCAGATGGCAAGTTGACAGTGTATATGTGTGTGTGTCTATATATATATATATATATATATATATATATATATATATATATAGTGTAAGAAATACACTGACATATTCAGTTGTTAAGAATGACCTCACTTTTAAATTCTCTTAAATTAATTCAACTTAATAAGAAGAATAATAGACTTCTAGATTATGATATTATTTTTAATTGAAGTGTCTCTTGCTACATCCTTTTCATGGTTTATACATTATTCCTCTCGCGTATTTTATCCTTTTTTTGTTGTCTCAATTAAAAAACAACAACAAAAAAAATTAGACCATTTTGCTATACTAGACATTCTCGTAATACGGCGACGTAGGGAGAGAAAAAAACTCGCCGCTACTGGGTTCACTCTGTTTATTTTGCCCTTTTCCCCGCATTTCCCCTCTGTATAGCGTATAGGATCATGGACTATATCCGGTCCTCCGAAGTGTAAAATGAACGTGAAGAAAACGCACTAGAAGTGTTTTCAGTTCGTTCGTTGGGATTTGAACGGCAAGAAAAAGCTGCATGCAACGTTTTTTTCTTTCTTTTTTGACACCGTATAACCGCGCAGCCGGAAAACGCACGTCACCAAAGCTCGTGTGAACTCTCTCACTCACTCCTATGTGTAGAAAACCCTCAGCGCTTCATCCGCGCTCACCGGACTCTATGAACGCCCGAATAAAAAACGCTTGATTTTAACGCGCGACTAGAGGTGTTTAATGTAAACTGCTCCCATACCTGGGAGGACTTGGGGCGCGCGCGCTTTTTCCTGCAAACACTTCTGTAACCTCCATTGTGCGAGCGACTGTGTATCTGTGTGTATCTTTGTGTACAGTATTTGTGCATCTTGTGGTCGCGCTTCTCAGTAACGCGAGCAGCCCAACTAATCGATAACGGCATTTGTTGACAACGAATTTCATTATCGATTTTATCGATTAGTTGTTGCAGCCCTAGTTTTGTTTATGCGTTACATTGTATATTTGTGTATAGGTGTACTGTATAAGACTCATTTGTTGGACTTATGAACGAATCTGATGTATGAACGAATCCAACTTACTAACGTGTTCCAGAATGAAACTTGTTAATAAATTTGGGACTTACTGTACTCTATCAGTTTGCGCAAAAAAAAGACAAAAAAAAATTACTTATTCTCAAAACTGCAAAATCTGATTTTTTCCCCTAAACAGTATCTATACAGATACTCTGCATCTCTATTACCTCTATTAAAATGATTTATAGTATTACATTACATTTATACAAAGAGTCAATATTTGCAGTGTTGACCCTTCTTGTTGACGCTTCTCTGCAATTCTCCCTGGTACACTGTCACAATTAAATTCATAAATTTTTGTTTGTCCCTCCGCCGCTCATGAATTGACCAGTGAGATTGTCATCTTATTTGAGATTAAGATACTGATCACTACAGCTAAGGTGATAAAGCCAAGTTAGCAACAAAATACTAGTAGTACAGCAACCCATAAACAAAAACAATTAAGAAATAATCACAAAAAACTAGCTATAGATTCATTCATTCATTTTCTATACCGCTTAATCCTGTGTTCAGGGGGGACCTGGAGCCTATCCCAGGAGACTTCGGGCACTAGGCGGGGTACACCCTGGACAGCGTGCCAATCCATCGCAGGGCACACACACACCACGGGCAATTTTAGGAACACCAATTAGCCTAACCTGCATATCTTTGGACTGTGGGAGGAAACTGGAGTACCCGGAGGAAACCCACCAAGCAACCATGCAAACTCCATGCACACAGAGACGGGGAATCGAACCCTGGACCCTGGAGGTGCAAGGCGACAGTGCTAACCACTACACCACCGCGCCGCCCTTAGCTATAGATATGGGACTATATAACAAACTATATCCCAGATTATAGCATTATGCTTGTGATGCATTTCCTTATTAGCGAAAGTGCCATGGGTAAGACAATAATAATACTCTCATCTACTGTCAAAAGTGAGTCTCAACATCATAAGTCTTTCTCCTTTTTACATTTTAAATGGCCCGGCAGTGGTTGCTTTGATAAATCAGGACAGAAGCTGATTCAACAACGTTTAAATCCAGACAATGATGGCATGATGAGGACTATAATAAAGATCGTTCTCTAATTACATATTAAGAAGTATTTCTTAGGTTGTTTTTTGCCAGTTAAAGGAAAAGACAAATAGCTTTGACTCTAATAATGAACTGATCTGGATGGTGTCAGTGAATCACTGATGACATTTACATTTTATTAGTCTGCTATGGAGACGGTCAGTGTCTCATCACGAACATGGTCATTTATGATGAATAACAAACATGCACGCCAAAACATTGTGTGTGTGTGATGCAAACACGTTAAAAGGATGTCTGATGTGTATACTGTTATTTGAGCAGCTCAGAGAACAGACTTCAATGGTTGCTATGGAGATGTCGAGCTGCCAAAGTGGACAAAATAAATGACATGTTAGACGTGACATGAACAGGGTGAGGAAAGGCTCACATAGAGGAAATGGCCACTCAAAACACAGACACAAACAATATTATATACACACTAAAAAAAAAAGACAATGCCCTGGGCTGCTCTTTATTCTGACATGCAGGTGAATAGTGTTTATATATATATATATATATATATATATATATATATATATATATATATATATATATATATATACTGTATATATACTGTATATATACTGTATATATATATTCAACATAGAGATGAAGCTGATCCTGGTCAAAGTTGAGACAGTGTTGATCACTGCACATTAAATTCGATAAAATAAATATCCAACATATACAGTACATGATGTACTTGTCTGACTAATTTAGAGTATACAGATAGCATTTGTTATATTTTCCTCGAAGATGAAATTAGGCAGATTTTCACTAATCACACCGGTTTTATAATCTGAACTAGACAGCTAAACACACTGATGTGAGCGAACGCAAAGCAACCTCAATCGCTCATCAGCACAGATAGCAGCGCGATAATTGGGGGGAAAATAGATCAGAAACGAATGCGTGTTTAAGAATGTAAAATGCTATTAAATCTTACCTGATGAGTGAGCTGTAAATATCACCATTTCATAAATCTGCTAGTGCCCTATCCTTAAAATGATGTAAAGAACAGCAAATCGGTAATATACAATGACTGAAGTTTCTCAACACACACTATTGTCACATCTGCTTTCTCATCATGTGGTCAGTAAAATCCCTGTTGATAAATTTAGCCAGTGATTCATCATTATTTGGCCCGGTGGTATTATCTGTGGCGGGCATGATTGCCAGACAAATTGCCGTATGTTTTGATTGCGAATCATGTCACTATAAAAGGTCTATACCACAGTACTTGTTTTATGCATTTATTACAACAAAAAAAAAACT
The DNA here is from genome assembly GCA_030522415.1 of Channallabes apus. NCBI lineage: Eukaryota > Metazoa > Chordata > Actinopteri > Siluriformes > Clariidae > Channallabes > Channallabes apus. The sequence continues at coordinate 21,416,739 of CM060128.1, read as the reverse complement.
ATCAATATAATCTACCAACACGCTAACACAATTTAATTAGTTAACTTGTGAACAAAAGGTTTTTATTAGCTTGACCTTTAGACAAGTTGCAGTTCTTAACACCAGTTAACACCCAAGACACTGAACATAATTTCAAATCAAACTCCTTTTCTCTTCATGCTTCTATACCTGTATAATAGAACGATTTATAGAGGGGTTCCTTTTTTCCCCCCCTCATCAATGTCACCTTGGCATTGCTCATTAGAGAACCACATCTGGAGTTCTTTCTTAGTGATATAATATGATAGTTTGGGAATATCATGAATGGTTTGCCAAGTCGAGTCTGGAGTGGTCTAATGTTTGTCCCACCAATTGATTCCACCCAACATTGCTTATATATATATATATATATATATCTGTCTTCACAAACGGCACAGGGTAAAGTCTTCACCTGGAACAGTCTGGCTTTGGCTCAATGCCACAGCAGTTTGAAAGCAAAACTGGTTCTCCAAAAGTTCTCCAGATGGGGGAAATAGCATGCTTTCTCTTAACACTAGAAGCGCAGAGCAGCGGTCATTTGACCGCAAGGGGGAAAAAAAGGTTTTGAGTCACATCTTCACTCACATCTTCATATTAATTTAATAATGTAGATTAAATTAAAGAAATGGAAACAAATGTGTTACTGCAACAGGCTGCAAAGTGCCTAAAAATATAACTTAAAAACGGGCTGTAACAACCCCAGGAGCGACCTCATTTCCCCTCTCGTCTGATCCAACCACTCAGCATTCAGCATCACCAGTATACTAATCACTGGTCTGATCATTTATCATCTGTACCTGTTTCTTCTTGGTTCATCACTTAGGTTACATGCCTTTTCAAGATGTTTGAATGATTTAACAAACAAAATACATGCTTCTGAAAATGCTCATGTACAGGGAGTGGATGATAGCTGGAGTGGATAGGACAGGGCCGGGGGTAGCTCAGTGGTTAAGGCATTGGACTACGGTTCGGAAGATCCCAGGTTCAAATCCCACAACCACCAAGTTGCCACTGTTGGGCCCTTGAGCAAGGCCCTTAACCCTCAACTGCTCAGATGTATAATGAGATAAAAAATGTAAGTCGCTCTGGATAAGAGCGTCTGCCAAATGCCTAAATGTAAATGTAAATGTAAATGATAATGAGAGACAGATAAAAGAAGTGGTTGGCTGGGGACATGTACAGTAGGAACCACCAACATCCTCCCTAATTGATTACTGTTGTGTAATACAAAGAGGTGGCTAGAGAATGGCAATTGGTAAATGACCAAATAGGAAAGAAAAGAAGTCACTTCACGTAGACTGCAACTGAATATTTCACTTCATCTTTAACACACTGCGTCTCTTTACTACAGTATTTGCATATGAAGCAGGGAAAAAAGGCAGCACACTGTAAGATACATTCCATTAAATGTATGTTTAAGCCTGCCAGGAGCCCTACAGGAAGTCTTTGCAAAGCCGGGTCATCTGAGGCTCCTTCTCCGCAGGGATATTAGCAGTAAGACGGTATAGATATGAACCGCTCTCCTTTGATAAATTATCCAACCAGAATCACATTTTAGCTCTCAAAAACTAAAAGGCATTTTATGTGATAAGTCAAAAGATAAGTCACCACAGAGTAAGAAGCCTCTCGGCTCGAATTTCACAAGTGGAAATATATAGAAGACACACACACACACACACATTTTCCCCCTTATCTTTGGTAAAAAAAAAATAATAATAAAAAAAAAAAGCTCAATGCCACTGAAACTCCTCTTAAAGGTATAAAGGTAATGGTGCCATATAGCTTTGTTTTTTGGTAGTTTTTTTTTACAGCATACAGTATTTAATCTTGATATCCATGCATGCACCAAACGCTAAAAGCTCATTTTGCTGCCTATTAATTTTTCCTTACAAGACAGGACTCAATGAGCCTGATCTAATTACTCAAGCACATAATATAGTGAGGTCAGCTTTAACACATAACTCAAACTCCAAGCCATGACTTCAGAAAACACACCATAGAAGCACTTGAGAAAATAATTTCAGGCTACATACGTACAGTACAATATTACTAAAATATGATAGAATTGTATTATATGAATTATACCTTTTTGTTTATTATTTAAGTTCTATAATATGGTCAGAGGTGTCCAGTAACGAAGTACAAATACTTCGTTAACTTACTTAAGTAGAAATTTTGGGTATCTATACTTTACAGGAGTAATAATTTTTCAGCCGACTTTTTACTTCTACTCCTTACATTTTTAAGCAATTATCTGTACTTTCTACTCCTTACATTTTAAGAATATCCTCGTTACTCTATTTTTATGATCAGAACGCGCAACCCATCCCCCCCCCCCCCCGTCACATGATCAGAACGCGCACAACGCCAACCGCCCCCCCCCCCTTTTACTTTTACTTTTATACTTTAAGTAGTTTTGAAACCAGTACTTTTATACTTTTACTTAAGTAAAAAGCTTGGGTTGGTACTTCAACTTCTAAAGAAGTATTTTTGAACCCTAGTATCTATACTTCTACTCATGTAATGAATGTGAATACTTTTGACACCACTGAATATGGTACAGTAGAGTATGGCACGATCAGCCGGGTGAAGTGAAAGGGTGGAATATACTGTATTAGGCAGCAAATGAACAGTAGATTCTAAAAGTTGATGTGTTGGAAGCAGAAAAAATGGGCAAGTATCCGAAAGAGTTTGAGAAGGGCCTCATTTCGATAGCTTGACATCTGTCCAGAACGGCAAGTATTGTGCAGTGTCTCCAGATTACAGTGGTTAGTACCTACCAAAAGTGGTCCAAGGAAGTACAACCGGTGGATCAGTGACAGGCTCTCAAAGCACAATTATGCATGTGGGCAATGAAGACTTCCCACAGAAGAGCTACTGTACTGTAGCACAAATTGCTGATAAAGTTAATGCTGCTTCTGACAGAAAGGTGGAAAAAACACAGTGCATCGAAGTCTGTTGCGTATGGGGCTGCGTAGCTGCAGACCAGTCGGGATGCCCATGCTGACCTGTGTCCACTGGCCTACAATTGGCATGCAACCATCAGCGCAGGAGCAGTGGAAGAAGACTTACTGTACTTGGAGATGAGATGGAACCGTGATGCACTGTGGAAAGATGCAGAAGCAGTGTGATGCTCTATGCTTTGTTCAGCTGGGAAACCTTGGGTTCTGGAATTTATGTGGATATTACTTTGATACATACCACATACCTAAACATTGAAGTATACCCCTTAATGAAACCTCTTTCAGCAGGACAATGCACCCTAATACACTGCAAACATTGTTTAGTAATAGTTTAAGGAACATGACATATGAAGACGTCGAGGTTCTCTTTGGAAGTAACAAGAATAGATAGGGTCAAGAATGAGTTCATCAGAGGGACAACCCATGTTAGATGTTTTGGAGATAAATTCAGAGAGGCCAGATTGAGGTGGTTTGGACATGTTAAGAGGAGATATGGTGAGCATATCGGTAGGGGGATGCTGAGGTTGGAACTGCAGGCAGGAGGTCTAGAGGAAGACCAAAGAGGAGTTTTAAGGATACAAAGAGACAAAGAAGAAGAAGAAGAAGACGAAGTACAAGAAGGAACATGACAAAGGTTTCAAAGTGTTGACTTGGACAAACAAGTCCAATCTGTGGAGGTCCAAATACCGATCTTACACAATTTAAAGGATAGGTTGCTAGTGACACCACAGCACACATTCAGAGACCTTTTGGAGTCCACGCCTTGAAGGAAGGAACAGAGCTGTTTTGGTGTTTATTCAATATTAATCAGGTGGTTTTAACGTTAGGACAGATCAGATTTTATGAAGATCTGATGTTAATGAAAATAGTAGGCCTTCAAGTGGCGCAATGGTAAAGTGCCCGCCCTGTCATCAGAAGATCGTGAGTTCCTCGCAGTCAGAGGTCTTGAGAGAGCTGATTGGCCGAGCTCTCTCAGCGGGGAGGGATGAGAGGAACTTGGTGCTCCCACATTAGTCTTCGGCCCTCCCAACTGAGTAGTGGTAGTAGATTTAATGTGGGAGCCCCCTAGTGGCGGGGAGGAATTGGATAAGACTAAATTAGGGAGAAAATCGGGAGGGAAACCCTAAAAAAATAAATAAAAAAATAAAAATAGTAGTAAAAATTTTAATAAAATCATAATAATTAGCTTTTTTAAAAATTACAATCAAAATGAATATCAAATGGTATCAAATGAATCTTTCAGATCTCTCTCCCTCTCACACACACACACACACACACACACACAGACGTGGCCAAATAAATTTGCTCTGACGCATTAACAACTGTACTTTAATGCTAAATTCCGCCAGAGGATTAACACAGAAGAGAAAGCACAGCACACACACACACACACTCAGACAGCCTTTCTAGTGTGTATTATTTGCTTACCCATCTCAGCAGGCTGTGTTGTAATGTGGCGTAATTATTCCTGATTGTCAGAGAGAGAAATCAGACGTAAACGCTCGTTTAATTACAGCAGAGGAAGGGGAGAGAGACAAAAAGAGACAGACCCGAAGGTCTGAAGGAATGAGGCATGAAACTCCCTGCGGGAAACTGCAGACTGTTTGATTGTCACCCTCTGAGCAAGAATACTGTGTCTAAAATGGAAGGCCATCTGCACACATTAGAATAATATCTGTAGTTTCACGAGGCTGGTGCTAAAGGTCTCCTCCCAACAACATACTGTACAAAGGTTACCTGAAAGGACTTAGTCTTATCACATGAGGGTACTTGCATCTATACTTAGAACGTCACCAGGAGTCAATGATCTGCAGAATAAATGTGAATTCCTTATAGATCTTGCTTTTACGTTTTAATTATAGCATCATCAAGCTCATAAATTTTGCAGCAATTCCAGTAAATGCATTAAAGTTATACAAAGGTATATTATGAATGTGTGAGAAACATTAGGAAAAATGGATGTATGATAAAGTCAAGCTGCAAGGTGCAAGGAGTACCAAGAGTGGAATACATTTGGTGTTTAAAATAATCATGTAAACCTTGGGATAAATACTGTTTATGAATTGCATTTCTTTTTTTTTTTAGTACTTTTATCTACTATAGAACTAAATCCATTAAAATAATACAAATTCAAGCAGTCTAAAAAAAAAAAAAAAAAAGTCAGGCAATGTAGACAATATGAAGAAATGAGGCAAACACAACAGACTAGAGGTACAGCAGTGGTGTTCATCCATCCATTCTATCCATCATCTATACTACTTATCCTGTGTAGGGTCACAGGGGGCCTGGAGCCTATATCAGGAAACACATGACCCAAGGCGAACATACACATACAGTAAACTGAAGGTGAGATTTGTACCTCTAGAGGTCCGTGGAGACAGTCCTAAACAATTGTGGATGGGAATCCATCACCAATCCATCACTCACTCTCACTCATTCTCTAGAACACTCAATGTGTAGGGTGGCGGGAGGCCTGGAGCCTAGGGGACTTGGGGCACAAGGTGTGGTACACCTTGGATGGGGTATCAATTCATGGCAGGGTACTAGCGCACACACACACACATATTGACTTACACTACGGAAATGCCATTTAGCCAAATCTTCACAGAAAAAGAAAGACTAAACATCACTTTTATCAATCTGATCTAACGGACCCCAACATAACATGAACACACTCAGGTCTTTAAATCTAAGCTTTTAAGTTGCCCTTACTCAGATAAGGCACAAAGTGTGAAAAGAGCTCAGAAATACCCGCTGCTCCCCCTGTTTTAGAATTTTAATTACATCATCTGGAAGGCCATCGTTTTTTACGGAAGGTCACACCGGACAATCTGCGTCAATTAAAGTAAACATGAAGGTTATGAAATGAGATAAAAAACATAAAATGAAATTGTTTCTTGCGCTCCTTGGCCACAGTGTGTAATCAGAGAGTTGACAGCACATAAATTAAATGCCATTTTAATTACAGGGAGACATGAGGGGCAGGAGTGACCTCAGTGGCAAACATGCTGTTTGGTTCAATTACAGAGAAGCCGAAAGCGTAGGAGGGAAACGATATGATAATGGTCTTTTGGTGATTGCTAAGATTTCCTATGGATCCAGTATATACTGTATATTGTATTATAAATGTGTATAAGTGTTTTTACTACAATAAATGCAGCTTATAAGTGCATGCAATTCTATTTAATGAGTTGAACATAAACCAACCACGTGAACAGAAATTCAGCACTTAATTTAAATATTATTTTTGAGCGGCGGCGCGGTGGTGTAGTGGTTAGCACTGTCGCCTTGCACCTCCAGGGTCTGGGTTCGATTCCCCGGCCAGGCTCGATTCCCGTCTCTGTGTGCATGGAGTTTGCATGTTCTCCCCGTGCTTGATGGGTTTCCTCCGGGTACTCCGGTTTCCTCCCACAGTCCAAAGATATGCAGGTTAGGCTAATTGGCGTTCCTAAATTGCCCGTAGTGTGTGATTGGGTGTGTGAGTATGTGTATGTGTTTGGGCCCTGCGATTGACTGGCACCCTGTCCAGGGTGTACCCCGCCTAGTGCCCGAAGTCTCCTGGGATAGGCTGTAGGTCCCCCGCGACCCTGAACACAGGATTAAGCGGTATAGAAGATGAATGAATGAATGAATATTTTTGAGTGCACAGTATAAACCGCCTGGCCAAAATGGCCTAATAGGACTCAAAATGTAAAAAAGAGCGGGGGGAGCATTAGGGACAATCTAAAGTAGTGTGTGCATTTTTTTGGGTCAGGTGATGTACACAATACCTTATAACATCTGACATATACATTATAATATATGCTCACAGTTACAAGCAGTAATACTATATACAGTAAAGTCTTTAACTTCAGTATAAACAAAGCCTCATTTGTTTTCTCAGGCGTATACTCCACTCCATTCTTTATAATAAAAAGCGTAACATGCTAATTTTTTTATTATGCCAGATTAAAGCAAGCTCTAAGTAAAGTATCAATTTATTGATATTACACAAAATTGGTAGTATAAATGGATAACAACTTAAAAGGCGAAATCATATTGTGGAGATGAAATGTAACTGATAAAGCCAGCCAAAAAGTCACACTCTAATATAAAATTTTGCCCTTATTATGGCACGTATTCGCCATAGCATAGTGTCGATAGGCTTATGCAATATTACATTTATTTATGTCCTGAGTCACATTAGTTTCTCTCCAAGATCTTGTAAAGTCTTCTCCAGCACATCCCGAAGGTTCTCAAAGAGCTTTAACGTCTGTACATGTGTTAAAATCATGTCTCGTCCTTTCACAATTTGAGCCTGATGAATCCTAGAATAGTCATCTCGGAATATGTCTGTGCCGGCAGGGAAGGAAAAACTTCTTCCACTGACGAAAAACCTGGGCATTCAGTACATTTAGGTCATCAGCTGACCTCATGTTATTTTGAGCCGCATAACATGGCTGAGCCTAAACCTGACCAACAGAAGCAACCCCATAATATAACACCGCCTCCACAGGCTTGTACTGGAGGCATCTTCTGCAGGCCAATAATTTGACCCTTCTGATGAAACAGAGTAACATCTTCTTCATGACCACAGGATATGTCTCCTGACATGGCCATTTAAGAACTGAGAAGGAACCCACTATCTGTTAAGGTCAAATAACTTCTTGCCAGATGAACCATAGCAGTCACTGCAGTAATTATCCAGTGCATGGTTATTTGTTTTGTTAAATCCAGGTGGATATACAGTATATTTGCGCATGTACATGGTAGAATAGCACATTTTACACATGTTTTCAACAACCAAGAAATCATTAATAAGTAATGATGATAAACAATTTCATCTTTGACTTCTTAAGCAGTTCCAGGATATTGATATAAATGTGTAGTAAATTCTTTTAGGTGATATAAATTAATGAAACCAAAAAACGAAGAATATGAAACAGACAGACAGACAAACAGATTAGGGCTGCAACAACAAATCGATAAAATCGATAATTATCGATAATGAAATTCGTTGTCAACGAATGCCGTTATCGATTAGTTGGGCTGCTCACGTTACTGAGGCGCGCAACCACAAGATGCACAAACACACACAGATACACAGTCGCTCGCGCAATGGCGGTTACAGAAGCGTTTGCAGGAAAAAGAACGCAAATCCCAACGAACGCAAGGAAAACACTTCTAGTTTGTTTTCTTCGCGTTCATTTTATGCTTCGGAGGACCAGATATATCCCATGATTCTACACGCTATACACTGGGAAATGCGGGAAAAAGGCAAAATAAAGAGAGTGAACCCAGTAGCCGGGTTTTTTTCTCTCTCCCTTACGTCGCCGTATTACGAGAAAGTTTAAAACAATAAGATTAATGTCTAGTGTAGCAAAATGGTCTATATATATATATATATTCTTTTTTTAATTATTATTATTGAGACAACAAAAAAGGATAAAATACACGAGAGGATCGAAATAATGTATAAACCGAAGTCTAGAAGTCTATGATTCTTCTTATTAAGTTGAATTAATTTAAGAGAATTTAAAATTGAGGTCATTCTTAACAACTGAAGTTAGTCAGTGTATTTTTTAAACTATATACTGTCAACTTGCCGTCTGCAATTTTTGTAAAAAACAAAAATGTTGATTTACATAAAATAAGGTTTAAATGTCAAAATTAAAGATCATTAAACTCTATACAGTATGTGGCTTTTGCATTTTTTAAAGTTTACTTTTATACATAAATAATACCCTGATTTATGGTTTTATATAGGTAAGCAAAACATCAAATCAAAGCGTTCAGTTTCATCCGATTAATCGATTAATCGAAAAACTAATCGCCCAACTAATCGATTATCAAAATAATCGTTAGTTGCAGCCCTAAAACAGATAGACAGATACATAGATACATACTGTAGATGCCAAAAATATTCAATTCAATTCAATTCAATTTTATTTATATAGCGCTTTTAACAATGGTCATTGTCTCAAAGCAGCTTCACAAAAATTAAAGAAATTTAACAACAAAAAAAAAAAAAATACGTCACTTGTCTCACTGTTCTCATAAAAAAAAAAAAAAAAAAGAGTCTGATTTCCGATCATATTGGATTTGCATGTCATTTACAGTACATTACATTTAGTCATTTGGCAGATGCTCTTATCCAGAGCGACTTACATTTTTATCTCATTACACATCTGAGCAGTTGACGGTTCTAGGGCCTTGCTCAAGGGCCCAACAGTGGCAACTTGGTGGTTGTGGGGTTTGAACCTGGGATCTTCCGAACCGTAGTCCAATGCCTTAACCACTGAGCTACCCCTGGCCTGTCAGGATGGCTCACATTCATAATTACAAGTGCATTTAATCTGACTCTAATGTGGACACGTCTGTCCGCTGAATCAGCATGTATGCGCACATCAACATGTCATGGCTTGTGTCATGTGGGTTAAAATACGTCATATTTGTGAAGAAACTCATTTGATTTTAGAAAACAGATTTTTACTTGTTGAGGGCTAGAAGAAGGAAGAAAGCCAGACACCTTGATTTAGCTGTTTTAACAGCTGTTGCTAGCACTGCTATGAAATCCCTGTGCTCGCTGATGACAGCGAATGCCCTGTACTGTACATGTGCAGAGGCAAAACTGCACAATGAATTCCTACTGTATCTGACTGTTCACATTTACTGTACATAAGTTACATAACCAGGATACATATCCAATCTAGGAGCGAACATTAAAGTGACTCAGATTAGATCTGACAAAACATCAGATTTGTGTGTTCAGACATCTTTAAAAAAGATCTGAATGTCAACGTAATCTCATGCAAAGGAATGCTGTTTAGATGATACAAAAGCGTTCATAATGCATTATAAATACCAGTGTCCACTACTAGTGTCTATGAAGAAGTGATAAATGACTACTTTTTTTTTTTTTCTTCCACTTCCTTGGCAACTAATCAAACTCAGTTGGAAAGCTATCATGATCCACTTGTTGAAAATCTGTTACTCTGGCTGACTGCCTTTGGGTTTAATGATGCAAACACGGCTAGGGTAAAGACTTTCAAAGGTTTAAGAGGATTGTTTTGAGAACTGATTAAGTAGCTTTTGGACTGCACTCTATAAACGAGCCAAATCCTTCAAACCCCATTCAGTCTTCTTACTAATTATCCAATCAGCAGTGGAGGTCTTTGGATCACTGCTGGGGTCCTGTGCCACTAGTGTGAAATTCAGCTGCCAAAACAGATTTCAGATTTTAGCACTAGACGAGGATAGAAAGGAGGAAGGGCGGGGGGGGGGGGGGGGGGGGGGTTTGCCGTGTCGAGACTTATCGCTGGCTTCGATATCATATCACTGGATCTTATTCTGGTTCCAGTACCACTACGGCATGCCAGTGCTAAACCCAGTGTGCCACCTTGAACGCAACACCTTCATATTTTTCCTATGACTCTGACTCTCACAGTTGCTATCTCCATCAAACCAGATGCTCTTCGGTTATTCGCCTGTTCTGTGCCGAGGCATACTACACTTGACACAAAGCAACGTCAACAAAAAGCAGCAGTTTTTTCCATCCAAAAGTACAAATCTAAAGCTGCCACTCGCAGCCCTTTGAATGAGATGTATGAAAGAAGATTAAAAAAGGAAGGAAATGTAAGATCGTGATGAAGAAAGATAAATGGGGAGCTTAATGATTAAGCTCATGGCTTAATAAAGTGCTGCTCGCTGATTCTGAAAGGCGGGGTACACAGGGAAAAGGGCAGATGTGAAATAAATCAATTAATCCTTCCGTTCTGCTGATTAGGGTACCTCTGTCTAAACAATATCAGTGTGATTACTGGTAACACAATCCTATTCATATGAAACATCCATGCACACACACATACGTACCAACATATTCTCTCTCTCCCTCTCGCTTTCTTCTACTATCAAGTGCGCTATGTTATGAATAATTGTGGAGATAGAGCTTTCCTACACGTCACCATCATCCATGTAAAATTCGCATACTGTAAATCAAAAACACTAATTACACAGAGAAGGTAAACAGACCGCCATAGTTTTATGATAAATTACACACACTAAAATTTTAACATTTTTAAACAAATACGGTTTAGTTAATTAACGCATGATTTTCCTTTAGTGAATTTAGAGTCAACAAGTCGCCTACGCATAGAACGATGCATGAAGATTTCTTTGTGAAGGCCCAGGTTGACAGTAGGGTTGGGTATCGTTTGGGTTTTTTGTTCGATACCGGTGCCAAATCGATACTTTTAAAACGGTACCGGTGCCAAAACGGTGCCTGAACCGATACTTTTAAGCCACAAAATTATAGTGGATGACTCAAGAATGAATTTTTATTGAAGAAAAAAATGTTATGCTTAAAATGTAACAATATATTAAAAAATTTTAAGTATATATGAATATGTAAGCTTCAAATTTTAGCAATTCTTTTGCAGAAATTTCACCATATTTGCCTTTTCTGTCAAAATACGACTCCTTTCCTGACTTATTGCCCTGCAAAATGAATGCAAGATTTGCATTTTGCTATTAACATTACATTAGCGCTACTACTAACCTGCGGAAAGGCTGCTGTCGTCATCATAATCAGTGACTCCTTTTTGCTACGGTTGGTATGACTGGGGTCGTCCACACTGAGTGCCAGCTGTTGTCCGCAAGCTGTTAAACACGGTGCCTGCCTCTGCTTTAAACTTTATTCCGTGTATTTATTCTGCTTTTAACTTTATTCCGTCTGCCCTCGAATGTTTCAGTAGATTTGACGTGTTTCCCTCTTTACACGCAACTGCTGTGAAACATTCGCTGCACGTCGCGGTGTCGGAATCCTTTCTTGTGAAATGCAGCCACACTTTCGACTGTTTAGTTTTAGGCATTTTAACGAAAGTTGTTTAATTTAGCATGCTAAGCTATCGGTAGACCGCCTGCTGCCGTCAGAGCGAGTGTAACGTTAGTTACTGCATTCACGCGCATGTCGGCTGGTCTCTCATTTCCGGATGATTTGTGCTTTTAATTTTTTTTATTTAATCTAATACACTATTAATCTACAAAAATATATGAATCTAGAGAACAAATATTTCAATCGACAGTTCAGGCATTTAAGTGGCACCGAAATGACGCACCGAAATTCGCGTTCTGTTTCGGTCCGGTACATACCGGTTCTATACTGTAGGTACCGGTGCCGTATTGGCACCGGTTTTCGGTACCCAACCCTAGTTGACAGGTTTGTCTGTGCTGATGTTTAACTGTAGAAAGGGCTATTTCAAGATTGGTAGCTAAGGACACATTCACATTACAAGACACAATTCAGATTTTTTTTTTGGTCAGATCAGATTTGTATGTCAGGATGGTTCACATTCATATGTATGGAGTTTTATCAAACAATATTTTATATCTAGAGGACTAGAAGCAGTCAGTCAGCTGTACTTGTTGAGGTGCAGAAGGAGAAAGAAAGCCAGATACCTTCAAAAGTTGAGAAGACTTTAATTCTAGAACCATTTACAAAACTGACTCGATTCTTATCTGAAAAACATAAAATATGTGCATTCAAACAGTCATGACGTGAACATAGCCTTCATGGCTCTCATGGGATTGTTCATGTTAATTTATATACAACATACAGTAGATTATATGTACACAGAAGTACAGTATGTGTAGTTGTGCTCCAATTTCAATATATATATATATATATATATATATATATATATATATATATATATATATATATATATATATATATATAATTTTTCCGGCTACATTTCACTATAATGTTATTTTTTGACAAATAAAATAACTTGATAGCAAAGGACAACAAGCTAATGTTAACCATAATGTTAATCACTTACGAGTTAAACAATGATGCTAAAGAGACTTTACTGTACAAATGGGAAATCTGAAGCTATTAGTAATTTACACATTTATTACCGTCATATTATTGTAATGTCATAAACAGAGATTGGTTATTCACACCTCACGCTGTAGTTAACACCAGCACAGTTGTGAATCATCTCTGCTTGACTCTTAAAGCCGCCTGGTGAGCGGACTACTAACCCATATTACAGAGCACTCTCCATTTGGAACGAACCAAATGAACCTAAACAGAGAGGGGATGTCTACAGTATGTGCTCTATCCAGAATATCATCATACACAAGCACATTTGGCTTCAAAATTGTTTTAGCAAGGTAAAGTACAACACATTTGTGAAAATAGAATTGACCAGATTCTCTTCTTTTTCCTTGGCTGTTTCCTTTCAGGGGTTGCTACAGTGAAACATCTGTAACAGCCCCCGAAGTCAATCATCTCCCTGATTGTGGCCCAATTTTTGTGTCACATTTTTGTGTCAGTTTTATTGACAAAATACTGTATAATCAACTTACTATTACCGCACTTTAAAATCTATTTTTGACTCTTTTGTACTCAAGTATGTATAGTAGGTGAAGCCACAAAGTCTAATGCAAAAGCAAAACCTCTTCTTTAAATTGAGAAAGACATTACACAAATCAGGCAAAGAGCTCGTCTTTTATAATCATTAAAGCTGTCGTCATTTCAAAAAACCCCGTATTAAACTGCATCCTTCGTTTTCATCGAGAATCTGTGCATACTGTATGTATCATACCTTCAGTTCTCTTCTCTTTGAAATATCAAAAGCTGTGCTTGAACTGTTCTCTCGGCCGCTGCGAAAATGAGAACAGTGCGAAAATGTCGGAAACTTGCGTGAGCTTGTGAGCAGCTCGTTACACATATTTTAATATTGAATTCTGATTGGCTGATCGCAGTTATTTATAGGTTGTAGATGATCATACGTAGAGAGTTTTAATATTTAATTTTCATGTCAAATTTTACATAATACACAGCATTATTAATCTAAAGGAGATGGTACTGTAAGGGGGTGGTGGTTTTACAAAGGGGCTGGTTTTTGTCTTTTTTTTCAACAAGGGCGGGGGATGCACATGCAATATATATATATATATATATTAGGGCTGCACGATATTAGGAAAATATGCGATATGCGATATTGTTGTTGAATATTGCGATAACGATATTTCTTGCGATATAACATTTCCCTAGAGAAATGCATTTTTTATTTATTATTATTGCCTTTTTTTTTTTTATATGTAATGATCATACTAAAATAAACAGGTAATAGATATTCGTCTGATGTAATTAAATCTAATTCAGGCTAAAAAGAAACTATATGTCAAGGAAGTTGCAAATATTTAGACTTCAAAACACTATGAATGACTTAAACCCCTCAGCAGATATTCTGACTTCTGGTTTGCTGTTACTATAAACCTGCCAACACAATATGAATTACTTTCAAACAATTACTTTTTATTTACATGTAACCGTACACTCATCAATAGTGTCTTAAAACAAGAGCATCTTTTAAACTAAATATTCTCTTTGGCTTGCCTGTTTTTTTTAAATAAAAATAAATATTATTAAACAAAAATTAAATAAAAAAAAAACTATTTGTCACGCACACACACACACACACTCGCTCCGCGACCGGCACTAGGACCCGGAAATAATGCGGGCGCGAACCCGGAAGTATAAGAGGAGTAAACAAACCATTGCATAGAGCTTAGTCACTGAGTTCGCGCATGTCGGTTCAGATTGTTTACTTTCTGATTCGAGTGTGTGTCTATAGGACGCGGGTTAAATGTGTGTTTTTCACTTGCTGTGAGAGTCCTTAAACTAATTTGCGTGGTTATCCTGCCTACTCGCTTGCTTCCGCGTTTGGGTTTACCGTCCACGCTACAAAGGGCTAACGGCTAATCGCTAAGTCATCCGGGGTTAGTTCGCGACAGAATGAAGTATAAAGATATAAATAATATATATAAAAAGATATAAGCGGGTATAAACATAGTAAGGGCCCATCTGATTGGTCAAATTTGGACACACAAATGCTTGGCAAATAAAGTATTTATCGCAACTCTTTGCGATAAGGTTATCGTGCATGCCATTATCGCGATAAAGATATTTTTTCGATATATCGTGCAGCCCTAATATATATTATTATTATTTTTTTTTAACTAAATAAAACTTTTAGTCATGCTTATAGATGAGTATATCTGCCAACACATGTTGATTGTGCATACATTTTAGCATAAAACAATGGGTGCCTATTTTACTTCTTGAACGCCTTCTGTGTTTGAGATCGGCGTGACCGACTACATTTATTTTTCTTTACAAAAAAAAAAAAAAAACAATCTGCATCTGTTTCTAAACTATAAGCTGAATTAGCTAACTGCTATTAGATCTGCATTAGAGGATATTTCGATCTGCTAGTGATATGGATGAATTTTGTGCAAAATACCAGTTCAACACAGCATAAACAGTAAGGGGTTAGATACTACAAAGCGTCACAGCCTCAGATGCAAATGGAACAAACTATGACAAAATCTATGAAAATGCCCCCCCCCCCAATAAACTAAAAATGCTCGCATGAGATTAGAAGAAGAGGAGAAGAGCTGTCATGAAACGGAAAATCTGGTACCTAGTGCATCGTCGATACAGGTTTTAATCCTCCAGATACACCACAGGTATGCAGATGTGTACGCAGCTGTGTGCACAGATGCATGTAGTTATGCATAAACTCTAACTCCAGGCTTACACAGAGGCTTGACATGCATTATAATGTGTGCACACTCAAGATGGAAGATGCTTGTGTGTATGCTTATATTCGATGTGTAATGGTGTAAGAATTTTCATATTCTCTACTATAAACTGTATATTTATAAAAAAATAAGAAATGTGTTCTAACCTTTTAAGGTCATCACTCTCAGTGCCTCAAGGGACTTGGGGTACAGTATACCATAGATGGGGTGCCAATCCTTCGCGGCGTACGCGAGCACAACCACACACACTCACACCCACACACATATACACACACACACACTAAAGAGAAACTGAAAACCCCAATTAGCCTAATCTGCATGTCTTGGAACACACAGATCTGAGGTGGGAATTGAACCCTTGACCCTAAAGGCCAGTATGCCACCGTGTTTCTGGTTACCATGCCTGTTTTTACTTCATATAAATTAAGCATAATATGCATGACCTTGCTTAATATGCAGGAACAATGCGAGAATTCATGATAAATCAAACATGGCACAATAATTATAGGAAGCAGAACTGTCCAACATTTCACAGTTTAAACATGTGAGGAAATAAACACCCCATGTCCCTTTCTAAAATCAGAAAAAGGGCAAACAGTAACGATTTTTCAAGGTTCGGCAGAGGCATTTTCATCACTCTTTGTTTATTAGTCATTCCGCATCTCTACCCGTCCCTGGCTGCATTCACCTCCTCAACAGTTCAATGTGCATAATTGACATTCATATTCATTAAACCCAGCCCCAAGAGCAGAGCAGGCTCACTGTGTTTCTGTTTTGTTTGTGTGTGTGTGTGTGTGTGCACGTGTGTTTCAAATTCTTTTTTCTATTACTATTAGGCCCCTTGAACAGACCTCAGGGATCTGAATGCACATAAAATGCTCATTCATTATACCCCAATTAATTTCTCGGCATGTTTGAAAGCGAAGCCTCTCCGCATATGTGTGCGTGCGCGTCGGTGTGTATCCATCTCACTTGTGCTCATGTGTTTAGACAGTGAGTCAGCTGTTTACAGTAGCCAGATGGAAATGTACCCAATGTGGAAACTAACTCACAGATATACAGTAGTAAGAAGCCCTCAGTAAGACGTATGGGCCTCTAAATGAGTGCATACAGTACATCGTGCATGCTGGGTAATTTAGTCCCACGACTGTATGTGCCACTAATGCATAAAATTAAAGCCTCAGTATAACTGTAATTTCAATTCTATAAATGAGAGAGGCTCATTAATTACATGTCACAGAGCATATCGCAGCGCAGAACCACTGATGTAAACAGGTCATTAGTAGCAGTAAGGTTACTTTGCTGTTAGAGCTAAAAGGTTGAGACAGGTTGTAATATAATGGTTACCATGGGAATACAGGCAGCTGTTATTACAACGCGGTTCAGACCGGGTTGGTTTCCATGGGAATAGAGATGCAGGTCAGAGTCATTAGCAACAACCGCTGCTGTCAAGGATGATTGATGTTTCCTTAGAGATGGATAGGGCAGGAGGCAGATGTTGAGTGATTGTATGGATAGTAAGTGGTTAAATGTGCAAGCACATTACACATAATGTGTAAAAACTATAAGGTAAAAATATCTTGAATCCAGTCAAATAGAAAAATACACACACACACACTCATATATCTCTTAATATATAAGATATTATATCTTATACATCTTATTTCTACACAAACTACAGCAGGAGTTTCAGCATACATCCAAAATATACAATAATCTCCATTAAACAGTTGATATGGCGGCACGGTGGTGTAGTGGTTAGCACTGTCGCCTTGCACCTCCAGGGTCTGGGTTCGATTCCCCGGTTCATTCATTCATTTTCTATACCGCCCGCTTTATCCTCTATTCAGGGTCGCGGGGGACCTGGAGCCTATCCCAGGAGACTTTGGGCACTAGGCGGGGTACACCCTGGACAGGGTGCCAATCCATCGCAGGGCACACACATACACACACTCACACACCCAATCACACACTACGGGCAATTTAGGAACGCCAATTAGCCTAACCTGCATATCTTTGGACTGTGGGAGGAAACCGGAGTACCCGGAGGAAACCCACCAAGCACGGGGAGAACATGCAAACTCCATGCACACAGAGACGGGAATCGAACCCAGACCCTGGAGGTGCAAGGCGACAGTGCTAACCACTACACCACCGTGCCGCCCTCAATATTTTTTCAAATTAATTTAATGCCTGCTTTGTTGCTTTTGTGACTTCCTGGCAAAAATCACATGGGCAAACTAACAGAACAGACCCACAATTCAGTTCAGGCCAACATGACTCACTCCATGTAAAGTGAAAGGAAAGTGCCAGCTTTGAATCCATCAGAAAATCTGTGTGTGCAAAGGTGAAGTGTGATAGATTGGAATAAATATCATGCCACTCTGATAATATCAGGTGATCAAACAGGGAAAAATAATTTACCAAATGTTTTGAGACGTCTGGAAGATGTTATTGAAATGATCAAGCGACCAAGAACATTCAGGATAAGTTAGAATCAATGCCAGTGCTGATAGTCTAAGAGCAGCTGAGCACCAGGATATACCTGTCTCCATCTAGTCTGCCTTGATTGATCGTCATTCTGATGGAAAGTGACTTTATGGAATAGATTGTCCCATAGGGGGAAAACCCCCTCCATGCAATAAAAGCTGACTTTGAATGACCTTTCGAAAAAAGAAAAGCTACTGGAATTAAACTGAGGCCTCTACAATAATTTATGCTATCATGAAAATAATCGGGATGAAATAAGTTATCTGGTGCATGATAAGAAACATTCTCCAAATAGCCAGTAAATGCTGTATATATAACGTTTTGTATTGCTTATGGTCCGTCTATTTATTGTTCCTCGTATTACGTGTCTTCTTGCATTGGTATTTGATACAAAAAGATAGCAGGTCTGCCTTAAATTGCAGCTTTGTAAACAAATTTGTTGAGATTCGACCAAAGTTGTTGTTGTGGTTATTTTTGTAGATGTGATTTCAAGGCTGGTTAGAAAACAATCTATAAATGGTCCATTCTTTTACATTTAGGCATTTGGTAGACGCTCTTATCCAGAGCGACTTACATTTTTATCTCATTAAACATCTGAGCAGTTGAGGGTTAAGGGCCTTGCTCAAGGGCCCAACAGTGGCAACTTGGTGGTTGTGGGGTTTGAACCTGGGATCTTCCGAACCGTAGTCCAACAGCTTAACCACTGAGCTACCCCTGGCCCCTTTAATCTGTCATGGATGTGCAGGAATCAGTGCCTAATCACAGGACAATGCATTTTGACCTACAGTCATGGCCACAGGGGACTCCATTTGTTCAGTGTTAATTTTTGGGGGGGTTTTGACTCTTGGTCCAGTTTATGATATAAATTCATGTGTTTGTTTTGTCTACCATGTTTGTTTTGTCTATCAAAAATGTCCGTTTTTATTTGGTCTTTTTTTAATGAATTTTTCCTCCACTCCAATTAGTATATCATCACCTTACTTTCCATCATGTTTTCTTTTTCTTCCTTTCTTAACTGAAGACGCTGAGGATTTTGTGATCTTCTTGTTTTTTTTTTTTTTCCTTTTCCATGTTTACTGACCTCAAATTCATCACAACAAACATGACCCACATTCTTATTTCACAGTGTTATACTCAAAGCAGCTGGAGGCACTGCACAGAGTGGGCGGGAATATGTTAATTATATATATATATATATATATATATATATTTTTTTTTTTTTTTTTTTTTTTACATAAAAAAAGGAATAATTGTCAGCTTTATGTTGTTCAAGCAGCATCATTTAATCTGAAGTATGTGTGCCCTGGAATGCTGACCCCACCCAATCATAAATGCAGCACATGGCTCTCTAGTTGAAGTGCTTTTTAACATAACAAAGAGTGGTAAGTGTGCACATGTATCAATTGGGCTATAGTTGCAGTCTGACCTTGAGAGTCCTGGAAAGGAATTGGAGCTTCCTGAAGCAGTGGGTGTCCAATGAGGGACAGGTGGCACATCAGAAGAGGGCTCTGCCACACAGCTGGTTACTGCATGAGACAAGAGCATGCCCTGGGGCACACGTGTTAAACCCAAGGCCTGTGGGATAAACACGGTCTGCTAACACACACCAAAAAAAAAAAAAGGAATGGGCTCACAGCAGTAATGGGAGTCGGTAACCATTCCATAATCAATCATGAGTTGGAGTAAAGCGATTGATAACCAGTTTAACCGTCATTATACAGTACATTTTTCTGATCTGGATACCGACCATTAAGTGCATCCCTACGGACAGGAGCACAATATAACACATACAGTACAGTAAGATGAGCACTAGACGTACAGTATGAAGCGTTTGCAGTAAAAGAAGTATTCAAACAGTTTTCAGTGGAACTGGCTTCATTTAGCTTGATGTGCTATATTTAGACTTCGGAAACTTGACAACTGTGCCATAGTCCAAGCAGTTTAACTCCAAATCGAGTTGATGTCTTGTTCAAAGTTATGGCATATTCACAACAACATACAACGGAATCACAAACTCCTTTTCTTTCCCGGTAAACCATATGGTTAGTTCCCGGTAAACCATATGGTTAACTCTAGTTAGATGCACATATCTACTGTATGTTGTGAGCATGCACAGTTACTGGCGTAACACGAACGTGCGTTTCCATTACACAGCAGTCGCCCAGGTGCACGGAAAAGACATAGCGTGTTTAAGGAATTTTTAACGATTAGAATCAACGACCATTTTTCCTAATCAATCGCTTCAAATGGACGAAAATAAAAGCTCAAATATAATCCACGATCATCCTATCCATAGCTCACAGTATCAAAAACCTCCAGATTTCACACTAAATCCATAGCATACAGTACTACCAGCCCACATGCCATATGCTGCAGTGTAATGCACATGCGGGCTCACGCTGAACAAGGCCAAGACGCTGGTTGAAGTAGGACCCGTGTCTAAAAATGATTCAGAAACATATTGTGCTGGCCTTCAGTGTGTTTTCTGAAATCCCCAAAATAAAATCTAGAAAAAAATGAATGGCGCATTTATACAAGAGAAAGTGGATTGTTGTCTTGCGAAGAAAAAGCCGACAGAATTATTCACATTTTACTTCACGCTTGGCTTAAACCACACTGAGAGGTTAATGTCGCTTAGTAGAGCGATTGTCTTTTCCATAAGAGACTTTTGTAGAAAGTAAAGTCAAGGTGAAAACCATCCATTAAAATAAAACAAGTATTCGAACGTACTGTAATGTGTGGTTTTCTATAGAACTGGCATTTAGCTTGAATGACTACATTTAGACTTCGGAAACTAGACAACTGTGCGATATTACATATAGGTTAATTAATCCTTCATTTATTTACTATCTTTCTTTCTAAGTCTGGTTTATTGTGTTAATTGCAGTCCTCACAGGAGGAGAATTTCTGTCTGATTCCAATGGTCTAGTGAACGGTTACATCACACTGAGACAGCGCTCAGTACACTGGCACTGACAAGACATAGAAATGCTTTTCAGTAGTCATTAGAGGATTGGCCCAGCAGGCCAAATTGAACAAACAAACAAACACACACACACTACATTCCAACTGAAGTGTTTGTTCTCATGGGAGGCCCCAGTGTGACTTCCAGAAATAAGGCCAGTGATGGCTTGAGCTCCTCCGAGTCAGCAGGAATATAAAGCCACGGGAACAGGACTGTCATAGCCGTACCGCTCATGCCATTTGTCCTCGTGGCACATATGAGATTGCATTTCTGCTCCAAATGGCTACGTTACGGTCCAAACAAACAACTCGCTCCTTCAATCCATGCTGAGCTTAAAATGAACTTTGGAGAGCACCAAATGGCAGGGTGTGGTGAATTCAAGCAGCTGAGTTAGTTACTTTTTTAGCCGATATATTGCAACCAAAAATGCAATCTAAATAAACACATGCATGCATGTATTAATAATAAATGTTTGTACATACAGTACTGCAAGATCAGTCCAATTTTCAAATTCCAACCAAGTGTATAATATAGATACAGTGCCATGAAAATAATTTTTTTTTTATTAAAAATCAGTTTTTAAATGATGATTTAATTTATTAAGGGTACCTGGCCCTATGTATAAAAAACTGCTCCTTAATAAAAGATGCCCCTTGATAAAACATGAATGAACTGTGATTTTTTTGGGAAGCTGAGTTAAATTTCACTTGCCACACCCAGGCCTGATTACTGACAGACATGTTGAATCAAGAAATCACTTAAATACAACCTGACTGACAAAGTGAAGCACGCTAAAAGATCTAAAAAGAAATTCAAAAAGTAACTGACATACTGTATACTGTACTGTAACAGTCTGGAAAGGGTTACGAAATCATTTCTAAGGCTTTGGGACTTCAGAAAACCATGGTGAGCACCATTGAACTTTACGTACGTGTCACTCATTAAAGCCAATCAACACAGTAGTTTATGGGCTCCCTATTTCATAAGTAGTAAAGCATCTAACCAATCACTGAATGATGATACTGAATTCTTGTAATGCAGAAGGAAGAATTTATCAGAAAATATTTCGATAAATCGGAGAAACTTTTTGAGCTTGTAAAGGCACGTCGGAAAAGCATTAAGGTGAATGGAAGTTCTTTAATCGGGTAAAATAAATATTGTCCAAATACAGTAACTGTGGCTAATACGCATAACAACTACAAGCATATACTGTATATCAGTTATCAATATATTAAGGGTCCTCAAACATTTTTTACTGCCAGACACCTTTATATGTAAAATACACTCTATTGATCTGGAAAATATTTATTTTATAATTTCCAAATATTTATACTGTATATTAAGTATCATTTAGACATGTACAATGATTGTTGGACTATTTAATAGAGCCATAGAGTGATTAGTAAAATTAATTTACTAATCACTCTATGGCTTTATTAAATAGTCCAATTATCATCACTCTATCAACACCATTTTTTTTCACCACTGTTTAAAAAAAAAAAAAATCCATTATTACCAGACACCAATTCAAGAACGACTAAATATACAATATACACAATTTTCAATGCAGAACCACCCTGATCACGTCTGACATGGTATAGTATTTATACTATACTTAATTCAACCTATGTTTAATTTAGGCTGTCATATCGGGATATTAAAAAAAAAATTGTGATGCTATCAGAATCGCAAAACAAATGGAATCGCCACCTAGGTATTGTGATAACATCATATTGGGTGATCCCTGGTTATTTCCATCCCCACTGTACAGTAGGTAATGCGATGTAACATTGCAGAAAGACTGAACTGAACAACCGGCAACTGCATCTCACATTTCATAAATGGAAAAAAAAAACACTGTGAGCTTGTTCAGTGACTATTCATGTTACACACACAATGAGTGTATTAGTGTACACCTGCTGTATATCTGCCAGCTTCCTACCTCTCCTCTTGGAATCCTTTTTGACGCTGGGTCTGGCAGCAGGCTGGAGCTCGGCCTCTGTTGACATATTAAGTGGTTATTCCTGTACTGTGCGGCTGGGTGCCTGTGGCTGGCTCATCCAGAGGGGCTTCCCCACTGCCTCACGCTCACTCGGCCGCTGCCTCTAGCCTCGACGCTGCATCTCGAGCTCTCCCTGCAGTGGCTGCGCACACACAACACATGAAAACATTCAAAGGACCTCTGATTTAAAGATTTTTAGGAATTGCATTTTAGGAATGTATGCTACACTAATGACATTTAGATCACAATCACTTGGATCAAAACTGGCAAAACATGCTGAAACTAAAGGCGCCGGATGATTGGAAAACAAAAACGAATGTAGACTTTTGAACTCTTAGGAACCCTATGATTGGATTGATAGTGTTACTGGTGAGGCACCATCATGGGTAACTCTTTTCTACCAAACAAGTCACTAACAAGTCACCATGGGCCACTGTTTTACCTCTGTAGGTACAGTTCCGTGAAAAAGTGATTACTGACAGACCTGTTGAATCAAGAAATAAGAACCTGTCTGAACCAGAACCTGCACTCTAAAAGAACTGAAAAAAAAAAAGCAACACAATCTAAAGAGGGCGGCACGGTGGTGTAGTGGTTAGCACTGTCGCCTTGCACCTCCAGGGTCTAGGTTCGATTCCCGGTCAGGCTCGATTCCCGTCTCTGTGTGCATGGAGTTTGCATGTTCTCCCCGTGCTTGGTGGGTTTCCTCCGGGTACTCCGGATTCCTCCCACAGTCCAAAGATATGCAGATTAGGCTAATTGGCGTTCCTAAATTGCCCGTAGTGTGCCCGTAGATTGGGTGTGTGAGTGTGTGTGTGTGCTCTGCGATGGATTGGCATGCTGTCCAGGGTGTACCCCGCCTTGTGCCTGAAGTCTCCTGGGATAGGCTCCAGGTCCCCCGCGACCCTAAATACAGGATTAAGCGGTATAGAAAATGAATGAATGAATGAACAATCTAAAGAAATTGAAAGACAGATGAGAAACAACGAAATTTACTTCTATCATTCTGGAAAGGGTTAAAAAGCCATTTCTAAGACTTTGGGAATCCAGTGATCCACAGTGAAAGCCATATTCACAAATGAAGAAAACCTGGAACAGTGGTGAACCTGAGAGCCACTGCTGAACAAAAGAACACAAAGATTCATCTTACATTTGCCAAAAATATCCATAAGATTTTTGGCCAAACAGTTTGTGGACTGATGTGGCAGAAGTTGAACTTTTTGGAAGTTATACATCCTGTTACATCCAGCATACACCTGTACATTTCGATATATGTAATTTAAAAGGGGCCTATCTATCAAAATTAGCCCAGGACTTAAGAAAGTAGGTCTTTACAGGATAGTCAGTTTTTTTCGTCAGTTGGTGAGTCAATTTTATCAAGTGTTTTTGCATGTAAAAATTGGTAACCCTACCTTGCTGTATATGCTTAAACTAAGACTATGCATAATCATAATTAGACTCCATAACCCTTTGAACGGTTTTACTCCATACTTAAAGTCATTGGGTTCACTAATTGCTTCATGCTTACTGTAACTTTCTAAACCATAATTAATACACTAGAATGTGGAGCCAAATACTCTTTCAGACACACCTCCACTAAGCCCCGACACCCACACTCTTGGTAGCACTTGGGCAGTGGGCATCACCTTTCATGTGCTAATTGGTCTCGCCGGCACTGTGGCATTTCTGTGAAATGGTAGATCAAACGCTTTGCTACACACCAAGCAGAATATGAGGAAAGCTCAGGGACAGCGGCATCCTGCCTCGCAGCACTACACCACTCTGATGATGAGCAAAGAGCTACACCATTAGCCAACCAGTTCCAAACTGACTCATTTAATCACGATCAAGAAGGGTTTTTTTTCTTTCCACGTTTTTTGATTTGGCAATATTGCTGAGCGTTCCTGGAAACGATCCAAACAATTCATTCGAGACAAAGTAATCGAAATGATAGATCACATTTTGTTTTACAAAAGTTAAATCCCAAACACAAAATATACGTAGATATAGGAGGGAGCTGTAACTCAAAACGAAAGTCCTGGACTAAGATTTAGAGCTTCTTCCAGCAGTTTGGAGGAGTGTTGCGGGGTAAGCCCGAGCAGAAAGGATTCACACAGCTATGTCATTGCCAGAGCTGGACCCCGGAGCGGTGGGACAGAGCCGCTGGCTGGCCACGTGCCTCTCATTGTGTGAAGAGCATTTAATTCCAAATGGAGAGAGCGTGTAGCCGAGCACCAGGGAATCACACAGCACTCTTTATCTGTGAGAAACACAAGGAGAGCCTGCAAGTCCCTCCAATTACTGCCATTATCTCTCTGAGGGACAAACACACACACAGAGAGAGACAGAGAGAGAGAGAGAGAGAGAGCATAGCTACTTTGTATGTCCTTTTAGTCCACCAGTCCCTCTGTCAGACTCTCACGTTTTGTTTTGTTTTTTGGTTATAAGCCATACTGAGTAATTAAGTTTTTAAAGGATCAAGTGATTTTTTTTGTAGGACAGTTTTTTTTTCTAGGAAAAAGTCTTGATAAGTCTTGAAAAATGTCCCTCAAAAGCAAGATGTTTCTTATTTATTCTCAGAACAAAACTGTCACTTGATGGTCCTTTGGTTCTTCCTCAAGGGAACCCTTTGACATCCTGTGTTGAACTCTACAACAAAGGGTTTCTTCTTCAGAAAAGGTTCTAAGCTACCCTTCAGGTATAAATATTTTTTTCTGTGAAAGTCTAATGTCCTCAGCAAGGACACTGGTACAATACAGTGGTGTGAAAAACTATTTGCCCCCTTCCTGATTTCTTATTCTTTTGCATGTTTGTCACACTTAAATGTTTCTGCTCATCAAAAACCGTTAACTATTAGTCAAAGATAACATAATTGAACACAAAATGCAGTTTTTAAATGATGGTTTACGTTATTAAGGGAGAAAAAAAACTCCAAATCTACATGGCCCTGTGTGAAAAAGTGATTGCCCCCCTTGTTAAAAAATAACTTAACTGTGGTTTATCACACCTGAGTTCAATTTCTGTAGTCACCCCCAGGCCTGATTACTGCCACACCTGTTTCAATCAAGAAATCACTTAAATAGGAGCTACCTGACACAGAGAAGTAGACCAAAAGCACCTCAAAAGCTACACATCATGCCAAGATCCAAAGAAATTCAGGAACAAATGAGAACAAAAGTAATTGAGATCTATCAGTCTGGTAAAGGTTATAAAGCCATTTCTAAAGCTTTGGGACTCCAGCGAACCACAGTGAGAGCCATTATCCACAAATGGCAAAAACATGGAACAGTGGTGAACCTTCCCAGGAGTGGCCGACCGACCAAAATTACCCCAAGAGCGCAGAGACGACTCATCCGAGAGGCCACAAAAGACCCCAGGACAACATCTAAAGAACTGCAGGCCTCACTTGCCTCAATTAAGGTCAGTGTTCATGACTCCACCATAAGAAAGAGACTGAGCAAAAACGGCCTGCATGGCAGATTTCCAAGGCGCAAACCACTTTTAAGCAAAAAGAACATTAAGGCTCGTCTCAATGTTGCTAAAAAACATCTCAATGATTGCCAAGACTTTTGGGAAAATACCTTGTGGACTGACGAGACAAAAGTTGAACTTTTTGGAAGGTGCGTGTCCCGTTACATCTGGCGTAAAAGTAACACAGCATTTCAGAAAAAGAACATCATACCAACAGTAAAATATGGTGGTGGTAGTGTGATGGTCTGGGGTTGTTTAGCTGCTTCAGGACCTGGAAGGCTTGCTGTGATAGATGGAACCATGAATTCTACTGTCTACCAAAAAATCCTGAAGGAGAATGTCCGGCCATCTGTTCGTCAACTCAAGCTGAAGCGATCTTGGGTGCTGCAGCAGGACAGTGACCCAAAACACACCAGCAAATCCACCTCTGAATGGCTGAAGAAAAACAAAATGAAGACTTTGGAGTGGCCTAGTCAAAGTCCTGACCTGAATCCTATTGAGATGTTGTGGCATGACCTTAAAAAGGCGGTTCATGCTAGAAAACCCTCAAATAAAACTGAATTACAACAATTCTGCAAAGATGAGTGGGCCAAAATTCCTCCAGAGCGCTGTAAAAGACTCGTTGCAAGTTATCGCAAACGCTTGATTGCAGTTATTGCTGCTAAGGGTGGCCCAACCAGTTATTAGGTTCAGGGGGCAATTACTTTTTCACACAGGGCCATGTAGGTTTGGATTTTTTTTCTCCCTAAATAATAAAACCCCTCATTTAAAAACTGCATTTTGTGTTTACTTGTGTTACCTTTGACTAATAGTTAAATGTGTTTGATGATCAGAAACATTTTGTGTGACAAAGATGCAAAAGAATAAGAAATCAGGAGGGGGGCAAATAGTTTTTCACACCACTGTAAGTACAACTGTGCACCAGAGCGGACACTTTCACTGGAAACTAAAGCCGGGATTCTTGCGCTTTTTGGTTAACCGTGACACGCTCGGGATGTTGAGGGAGCAGCATGCTCAGACGCTGAAGATATATCCAGTACAGAAGGTATATTTTCAAAAATATCATGTTTTCAGGTGAGAAAGAAAATGAACAGTTGCTTGTTGTGCAAAAGAGGAGTTCTGACAAATATGCTTTTAGGCATACTTTTAACATAAAACTCACCTTGTTAAAGGAACTCTATTATGCAAAATACATTTTCGTGTCATTTTTGGACATTCTGATGGAGCTCCAGTTTGAGCGTACAGACGGGAAAGAACATCATTCCCTGCTTTTTGTCATTTTTTCCATTTTTTTATTGGCCAGCAAACTTGATTTTCCCCAATGTGATCTCATATACAGTAAGACGACACCCTCTCCAAGCTTATTTCTCATCTCTGCTGATCTCTAGCAGGTGGGTGTGGCTTAGCAGCACCTCATTTAAATAGACACTTAGACAACATGTTCACAACAGAAGGGTTGAGGGATGCTAAAAGACATTATTTGAGGTACGGCTGCAACAACTAATCGATAAAATCGATAATTATTGATAATGAAATTCATTGTCAACGAATGCCGTTATCGATTAGTTGGGCTGCTCACGTTACTGAGGAGCGCGACCACAAGATGCACAAATACACACACAGATACACAGTCGCTCGCGCAATGGAGGTTACAGAAGTGTTTGCAGGAAAAAGCGCGCGCCCCAAGTCCTCCAAGGTATGGGAGCAATTTACATTAAACGCCTCTTATCGGGCGTTAAAATCTAGCGGTTTTCTGCTGTTTGTAGTGTCCGGTGAGCGCAGATGACGCGCAGAGGGTCATTGAGAGAGTTCAAACGGCCTTTTGTGACGTGCGTTTGTCCGCCTGCGCGGTTATACAGGGTTAAAAAAAAACTTTGCAAAAAAACTTTTTCTTTGTGTTCAAATCCTAACGAACGCGAGGAAAACACTTCTAGTGCGTCTTCTTCACGACCATTTTACACTTCGGAGGACCGGATATATCCCATCATCCTACACGCTATACAGAGGGAAAATGCGGAAAACAGGCAAAATAAACAAAGTGAACCCAGTAGCTGCGAGTTTTTTCTCGCCCCACGTTGCCGTATTACGAGGCGAGGATGTCTAGTATAGCAAAATGGCCTAATATATTTATTTATTTTATTTTTTTATTGAGACAACAAAAAAAAAGGATAAAATACACGAGAGGATCAAAATAATGTAAAACCGTGAAAAGGATGCAGTAGACACTTCAATTAAATATCATATCATAATCTGGAAGTCTATTATTCGTCTTATTAAGTTGAATTAATTAAAGAGAATTTAAAATTTAAGTCATTCTTAACAACTGAATGTTAGTGTATTTTTTTTAACTATATATACAGTGGTGTGAAAAACTATTTGCCCCCTTCCGGATTTCTTATTCTTTTGCATGTTTGTCACACTTAAATGTTTCTGCTCATCAAAAACCGTTAACTATTAGTCAAAGATAACATAACTGAACACAAAATGCAGTTTTTAAATGAAGGTTTACGTTATTAAGGGAGAAAAAAAACTCCAAATCTACATGGCCCTGTGTGAAAAAGTGATTGCCCCCCTTGTTAATAAATAACTTAACTGTGGTTTATCACACCTGAGTTCAATTTCTGTAGTCACCCCCAGGCCTGATTACTGCCACACCTGTTTCAATCAAGAAATCACTTAAATAGGAGCTACCTGACACAGAGAAGTAGACCAAAAGCTCCTCAAAAGCTAGACATCATGCCAAGATCCAAAGAAATTCACGAACAAATGAGAACAAAAGTAATTGAGATCTATCAGTCTGGTAAAGGTTATAAAGCCATTTCTAAAGCTTTGGGACTCCAGCGAACCACAGTGAGAGCCATTATCCACAAATGGCAAAAACATGGAACAGTGGTGAACCTTCCCAGGAGTGGCCGGCCGACCAAAATTACCCCAAGAGCGCAGAGACGACTCATCCGAGAGGCCACAAAAGACCCCAGGACAACATCTAAAGAACTGCAGGCCTCACTTGCCTCAATTAAGGTCAGTGTTCACGACTCCACCATAAGAAAGAGACTGGGCAAAAACGGCCTGCATGGCAGATTTCCAAGGCGCAAACCACTTTTAAGCAAAAAGAACATTAAGGCTCGTCTCAATTTTGCTAAAAAACATCTCAATGATTGCCAAGACTTTTGGGAAAATACCTTGTGGACCAATGAGACAAAAGTTGAACTTTTTGGAAGGTGCGTGTCCCGTTACATCTGGCGTAAAAGTAACACAGCATTTCAGAAAAAGAACATCATACCAACAGTAAAATATAGTGGTGGTAGTGTGATGGTCTGGGGTTGTTTTGCTGCTTCAGGACCTGGAAGGCTTGCTGTGATAGATGGAACCATGAATTCTACTGTCTACCAAAAAATCCTGAAGGAGAATGTCCGGCCATCTGTTCGTCAACTCAAGCTGAAGCGATCTTGGGTGCTGCAGCAGGACAATGACCCAAAACACACCAGCAAATCTACCTCTGAATGGCTGTAGAAAAACAAAATGAAGACTTTGGAGTGGCCTAGTCAAAGTCCTGACCTGAATCCTATTGAGATGTTGTGGCATGACCTTAAAAACGCGGTTCATGCTAGAAAACCCTCAAATAAAGCTGAATTACAACAATTCTGCAAAGATGAGTGGGTCAAAATTCCTCCAGAGCGCTGTAAAAGACTCGTTGCAAGTTATCGCAAACGCTTGATTGCAGTTATTGCTGCTAAGGGTGGCCCAACCAGTTATTAGGTTCAGGGGGCAATTACTTTTTCACACAGGGCCATGTAGGTTTGGATTTTTTTTCTCCCTAAATAATAAAACCCCTCATTTAAAAACTGCATTTTGTGTTTACTTGTGTTATCTTTGACTAATAGTTAAATGTGTTTGATGATCAGAAACATTTTGTGTGACAAACATGCAAAAGAATAAGAAATCAGGAGGGGGGCAAATAGTTTTTCACACCACTGTATATATTATACATATAATGAGTTATGCATTTTTTTAAATTCCTAGTATATTAAGCTCCATTTTATTCCAAGTTTATTACTATATCATGTCTGATTCCTGAGATATTGCCATTGTGAGTTTGTTTATGAAGAATGCTACTTTAAAACAATGTTTAGGATGCACATCGTTTTTTCTTCTTGGCTTCTTTTCTGTTAAATAAATAATGTAATGGTGAAAAAAAAGTTATATGTTGTTGTTCATTTGCCTAATACTGAGACCAGAGACATATGGCCCGATGGTTTTTATTAAGTTTTTACACAAAGTTCTGTTTTAGAACTAAAACATTGATACGAACATTTGAACATGACTGTATCTTTAACAATAAAGAAAGGAAGACCTCTATCATACTATGTGAAACTGTTATTTTATTGATCCAAAGGTTCTGTAGTTTCATCATTCAGGGATCCTTCAAGCATATACAGTACATTATTTAAAAAAGTGTACATT
Source organism: Channallabes apus (assembly GCA_030522415.1). Taxonomy (NCBI): domain Eukaryota; kingdom Metazoa; phylum Chordata; class Actinopteri; order Siluriformes; family Clariidae; genus Channallabes; species Channallabes apus. Next base: position 21,385,775 of record CM060128.1, on the reverse strand, counting down.
TTTAAGCAATTTCTTTTTTCATTTGAACAGTTTCTGAGCAGAATAGAGAGAGATTTTAGCAGTAAGTTAGCTAGCTTTGTTAGCCGTGAAGCGGCGAGTCATTTGGCCGGTTTGTAGGTTTGGCAGGCAGCTGCTCTCCCTTCTTTTCGGTATTGTGGAGCTGCTTTCGCCCATGCTTACTAGCGACAGTTAGTGTAACTAATTATGCAGTAACACATAAATGGCAGTGTGTTGTACTGTGATATCAGCATGGCTGTGATGCCCGCAAATGCCAATGGCATTACAGTCATGCACAACCACATGATCTCGAGTGTGATATTGCTTTTATACTGTACAGTACAACAGCAGAAAGTCTTTCTCTGAGTGTTTCTTTGGTTTTCGGCAAGCTGTTGTTGTCCCTTACAGTTCTGCCTACTTTTAAATAACAGTTGTAATTGTATAATGAGCTTTAAAATGACAGGTTAGTAACTAAAATGTTTGTTTTGTCATTAAAATCTTTTCCACAGGAATATAGACTCTGTTATGGAAACTCACCTGTTCACCAATGAAAGGAAAAGTACAAACTAAGCTGAAGTATTAGTCTACAAATTGACTTATTTATCCTTTAGGGGAATCCATTATATTGCTTATCCACACATGCGCACATACACACATACTGACACATGCACACCACCTCCACCCAACATAGTATGTTATACTCTCCTGAGGCGAGAAAGACCTATTTTGAAAATCTAGGCTAAGGTCTCCTCCGGGACATGCCACATATTTCGAGACAGAAGAAGAGAGCAGGCGAAAGCACAAGTGTCTGGCTTTACACTGTCTGAGACACAGGTGATTAATGCCTCCTGTGCGCCTGCAAAACAGAAACCAATATCGTTTTTGCTGTTTTCCTGTTTCGACACATTCCTCATTTTTTTATAACTTGACCACTGCTAGGCTGAGACACTATCTGATATCTGAGACGAGATAACTAACACGCCATTGGTTTGGCTCCGATTATGCTATTTAGCAATTTATTTACTGTAGCAGGCTATCGCATAAGGTTTAGATATCTCTCCTGCCTGAATATACTGTAGGACCACACTTTGGGCAGGAAAAAAAAAATAAATAAATAAATAAATAAATAAATACAGATATATGTGCCTTTTACCTGTCCCGACATCAACACAAAGTGCTTTTCTAATATACTGTACATTAATCAGAGCAACTGGGCTTAATTTAATCATCTATTTCCGCAGCAATTACATTATTAACAAATTTGCATTTTGCACACCAAACAAAATGCAAGCGGAGCACACCATGAAGTGGATACAGTAATTAGCCCTGTCACTTTTGTTAAACGGTTAAAGTATAGCGTTGCTTCTGTGTTAGAAATACAGACCACATGTCATGACTGCAATTAGAAATAGTGGGCGGGTGGGCGGGCTCATGGGTGAAGAGGCTAATAACTAACGATGCAATTAAAATAAGGATTAAATTATTTTTTGTGCTACACAAATTTTTTTTTAAATAAATTTACACCAAGTTTAAACTGTAAACAAATCCATGAAATACACTTACAAGGGTATTGGACATGGCTCTGTAAAACCCGAATAAATTTCATAACCTAAAGCCTGCATGTGACTGGTTGCAGCTCTAGGAAAAGAGGTGACGATGGCAATGCTCCAGTACAATATCATTCTCTTTGCCAGAGCACGAGGAGCAGGTGGTGGAAAAAGAGAAAAGGAAATTTGCTGAAGTTTAAACCAAAGTTCAGCATGGGGAAGAAAGGTGATTTAAGGTGCTTTGAACATGACATGGTTGTTGGTGGCAGACGTGCTGGTCTGAATATTTCTGAAACTGCTGATCTACTGGGATTTTCACACACAACCATCTCTAGGATTTACAGAGAATGATCTGAAAAAGAGAAAATATCCAGTGAGCATCAGTTATCTGGAGGGAAATGACTCACTGATGCCAGAGGTTAGTGGTGAATGGCCAGACTGGTTTGAGCTGATAGAAAAGTATAGCCCTGGTATGCCAAAGAGCATCTCCAAATGCACATGTTGAATCTTAATGCAGATGGGCTACAGCAGCAGCAGACGACACCGTGAGCCGCTGATAAGCCGTCTGATAAGAACAGGACATTGCGGTTCAAATTCAGCTGGGATCACTAAAATGAGACAATTGGAGATTGGAAAAATGTTGCCTGGTCTGATGAGTCTGCTGCAACATTCAGGTAGTAGGGTCAAAATTTACATAACACGAATACATGGATCCATCCTGCCTTGTGTCAATGGTTCAGACTGGTGGTGGTTGTGGTGGTGGTGATGTCATGAGATAGAGGATATTTTCTTTGCACCCTTTGGACTCCTTAGTACCAATCAAGTATGGTTTACAGTAAATGGAGTCAGCGTGGTGATAAATGCATTGCCAGACAAAAGAATCCATAACTGAAAATCTACACTATAGGTCTCACATAGCCGCTTAGTCTACTGCGTACCCTGTATCGTTGCCTGACAAGGACACCCCTACAGTACAAATATGTCATGGCGACGCAAAAACCGAAACACCTGTGATTGGTTGGCATGGTGGCTTGGCATTTCCAGCTTTTTAACGGAGTTGGACATTGTACCGACATCTAAACCTAGCCTCTGGAGGGAGTGATGACAGATGTTAAATATCTGTCATCTCCAAATTCAACAAAATCCACTTAGTTTCATTCTCCAATGTTTGTAGAAGACCAAGAAACACACACCAAAGAGTGGTGAAGAGCCTCAGCACGATGGCAAAGAAACCCTTTTTGCCAACTAATGGTGTAATTGCAGAGTGACACAGACAGACCAGCGCAGAAGTAGAAATACTCACCACGCCACAGGGCAATCTCTGCGTAGACTTAATGCAAAAGCATAAATCCTGCTTGAGAACTGCAGATATTGAGAACATTATGATTTAATAATGAATGTAAAGGTTAAACCTGTATTTATGCATACAGTACAGTATGTCTATACAAATGACACTACAAAATGGGAAGAATTTTCAGATGATATTCAGACTATATTCCACAGATCTAATCTACTACCTTCTTCAATCTCATGTTCATTTCTCCAAGGTGTACACGATCAAGATGTGATGGTGAAAAAGCACCTTAATACAGTACAATCTGCTATTCGGGTCACCGTGCCTCTGAGTCTGCTCCAATTTGTTCTTATCTCTACCATCGCTGATTGTCTCTTCTCATTTAGGTCAAAGCTAATAAACTCAAAAGCCTACTTAACCCATTAAGCAGGAACAGAAAGAGAAAATGAGAGATGAGAGGAGGACGATGGATTGAACGTACAGTAGGAAGGAGAGAGGGAGCTATGACAGTAAATGATAAAAGACAGAAGAAAAAAACACAAAGACAGGCTTTGGGGTTTGGAGTTTGTCCTACTTAAACATGTATTTTCCACTAGTTTCCCCACTTCCTCCCTCTCCCTCTCCCTCTCCCTCCCCTTCTCTCTCTCTCTCTCTTTCTGAGCCATATCTCACGTGTGCTTCGTGTCTGTCACCTGGTCGGCTAGATTAGCTCTCCTACACGTTCGAGCAGCACGATTCCTGTATAATCATGATATGTGTTTTCATCCCGTACAGAAATTCTTGCAGTAGAATTACACCGGCCTCTGAGGTGCATCTATGATGCATGAGGGTGTCCAAAAGGCTTATGCACTTCTAATGATGCTGTTGCCTCTAGACATTTCATTATGAAACAAAGCACCTCGGATTTGTACACGCCGCAGCTGTAATAAATGGGTTGAGCAGTACTTTGTGTGTGTGTGTGTGTGTGTGTGTTGCTATGCATCCAGGATCTTGTTTAAGTAAGCGCGCTCTTATACCTGTGTAGAATCTTATGTTTTCCTTAATTCATTCTTGTTTCTGTAGATACGAGTTATAATTTCTTGGCCGGAACCAACGCAGGCGAGTAATATTTCCCACTACGGACACAATCTGTATAAAGAACCACTGAGGGAAATTAGCTGAAATCTTATTTTTCAAGTTTGTACATAGGCAGTTGCTTTCGGTTTCATGATGGCATCGTTCTTTTTTTCCCCCCATAAATAATGAATCTTCACTCTTCAATCTTTTTTCACATCACATCTCTCTTCCTCTCATACTGTACACCATTCTTCTTTCTTTCACTCGAACCTCCCAACGGGTCAATGTCAGATCTATTGAGTGAAAGCTGACCCGCTGTTCCAACACAGCAGTGTGATGGTATCTTCCCAGCAGGTAAACAACACAAACAAGTTTGCCCAGTCCTGTGTGACCTTGTCTGAGAAACAAGTGTGTGTGTGTGTGTGTGTGTGGATCGCCAGAATGATATGATAGGGACGACTTGGCTGTTGAAATGGTAATATGGTGCTACTGGTGAGGGGGCACACAGGGGCTTGGCATGACTTCTGAGTATGTGAGTGTCTGGCACCTGTTACAGAGTCCCCGCATTCCAGATGGCACTGTCAAGGCTCATAATATCGGCTATTTCAAAGAGCACAGGAACCACTGGGGAACACTTTGACACCCGTCTCGGACAAAAGCAGTGACTCTGCTCTCTAAAAAACATACAAGTAGGGAACAGCATGATGTCACACCAGGTTCGATGCTGCAATCCAAAGTACTTGAAAATCAGAGAAACCCAAACTCTGGCACGTGCAATGTCATCTTTACTTAACTACAACAGTTCAATACCGAGTCACTTTGCTCTCTCATACTGTACTTCCCCTGGGGTATTTGTGGGATCTAGCCAGAAAATGAGGCACTTTTATGTTGACTAGTCATTGCTTACACAAATAAAGGCGAATACAGACCCTGAGTAATAACTCTGAGTAAGCACTTACTTGACTTAATTAAAACTATGGCTCAGCCAACAAGACGTCTATCAGTTCTCAAACCCTGTCAGATATTTGGCCAGGTTACGACTTGTTTGCAAAATCTAATCAGTTCAGCTCGTGATGGTAATTATTCCATACAAACCCAACTACCATTCAACCACTCATCTCTGATAGATCAGATGATCTACAGTACTAAAGAGGTTAGAGACTGCCATTAGGGTGGAAAAATGCTGATGTATTCCTTTAGGATATGAAAAAAAAAAAAAACACATGACTCACATCATAAGCTACAGTATGTATACAGTATACAGTACCTCACATGTTTGTCCTCTTCACACAATCAGTATTTGCCTTTTTGTCCTCATTACTCGTTACCCCATGTATACTCTGTACAGTACATATATCCCTTTTGTCTTCTTTATACTCTCTGTATTTCACTTACAGTATGTCCTCTTTATTTTCTCTGTATTTAATTTTTGTCCCCTTTATACAGTATTTCCTGTTTGTCCTCTTTTTACTTTCTGCATTTCATTTGTGTCCCTGTTATACTTTTTGTATTATAACTTTTGTCCCATTTATACTCTCTGCATTTCCCTTTTTGTCCTCTTCGTACTCTCTGTACGTTTTGTCCTCTTCGTACTCTCTGTACGTTTTGTCCTCTTCGTACTCTCTGTACTTTTTGTCCTCTTCGTACTCTCTGTACGTTTTGTCCTCTTCGTACTCTCTGTACTTTTTGTCCTCTTCGTACTCTCTGTACTTTTTGTCCTCTTCGTACTCTCTGCACTTTTTGTCCTCTTCGTACTCTCTGCACTTTTTGTCCTCTTCGTACTCTCTGTACTTTTTGTCCTCTTCGTACTCTCTGCACTTTTTGTCCTCTTCGTACTCTCTGTACTTTTTGTCCTCTTCGTACTCTGTACTTTTTGTCCTCTTCGTACTCTGTACTTTTTGTCCTCTTCGTACTCTCTGTACTTTTTGTCCTCTTCGTACTCTCTGTACGTTTTGTCCTCTTCGTACTCTCTGTACGTTTTGTCCTCTTCGTACTCTCTGTACTTTTTGTCCTCTTCGTACTCTCTGTACGTTTTGTCCTCTTCGTACTCTCTGTACGTTTTGTCCTCTTCGTACTCTCTGTACGTTTTGTCCTCTTCGTACTCTCTGTACGTTTTGTCCTCTTCGTACTCTCTGTACGTTTTGTCCTCTTCGTACTCTCTGTACTTTTTGTCCTCTTCGTACTCTCTGTACGTTTTGTCCTCTTCGTACTCTCTGTACGTTTTGTCCTCTTCGTACTCTCTGTACTTTTTGTCCTCTTCCTACTCTCTGTACTTTTTGTCCTCTTCCTACTCTCTGTACTTTTTGTCCTCTTCCTACTCTCTGTACGTTTTGTCCTCTTCCTACTCTCTGTACGTTTTGTCCTCTTCCTACTCTCTGTACGTTTTGTCCTCTTCCTACTCTCTGTACGTTTTGTCCTCTTCGTACTCTCTGTACGTTTTGTCCTCTTCGTACTCTCTGTACGTTTTGTCCTCTTCGTACTCTCTGTACTTCCTTCTTTCCTCTTTACACTTTCTGTATTTCGTTTTTGTTCTGTCTTTCCTCTCTCTCTCTTGTTTTTTTTCTCGTTCTTTTGTACCCACTGTTTTATATTTTTATTATATTTCCATTCCAACTGTACTGTATTTCTTCTTAATTCATTTTATATGCTGTCGTTCCTTTTTGTTCTCCATATTTCCTCTGCAAGTCCCTTTGTACTTCCTTTCAGTTCCCTTTTAGTTACCTCTGAATTCCTTCTTTTTACCTGGTACCATGTTGTACTTTGTTTTGGCTTCTTGTTAATCTTGAACTGCTGTCTTGACAACTGTACAGTACATCATATGTACTGTACTTCTTATTCCCTCTGTACGTCACTGTATATCTCTGTTTTCCTTTCCATATACTGTACCTAATCTTAACATGCGCACACGTACCTTCCACTAAGTGGCTGGAAATTTCGTTCTTCAATAATACACAGCACTCTCTGAAAGATATTTTCTTTTTTTGCACAAACAGCTAAACAGCTTTTCATTAAGCTGCAGATACACACGATAAAAAATTAATTACACCACTCTGACTGTAGCCGAGAAGGCAGCTTCCTCTGCAGTAATCCAAATCGAATAAGTGCCCTGTTTGAGCTAAGATGCTCCATTAGTGTATGCAGAGTGTCACTTTACACAAAGCAGGAGTAAAAGAAGAAAGAACGGAGCGATGGAAGAATGGAGGGAGAGACGACGCAATGGAAAAGAGACATCTGGCTGGGTGAATAAAGATGAATTTTATTTTTTAAGAGCACAGCGTCTGATCAGAGGTGTCCTGCTAACCTGCAGTTTCAGACTCATTATTCTTTCCCAGACTGACATCCCACTTAACACACATGTGTAAACTGCCATTCATCAGCCTGGCCTGTCAATCATTCTCTCTGTTGCCCTTTTGATATAATAGACATATCCCAGCTGGCTCGTCACTGCACCATCACTACGGCATCATTAGGATGGTAGGAACACTTAACCCGCATTCTTGTTTTTCTACTTCCTCCTTCTGCCTTCACTTTTCTTCTAGCACATTCTGTTTGTCTTTCAAGTGTTCCCCAGGTAGTCTGTACATGGTTCTGACTAAGTGCATCTACTGTCCTAATGGATACATGTCTGTGTTTTGCTCAGTTAAACATATCTGGATGACTAAAATATCTCCTAAGATATACAGTATATTGTGCACTGGACCGGGAATGCTTGAGTGGCTTTTACGGTGGCTTTGCTCATCTCTAATGATGCGATATGAATAATAATGTAAAATAAGGACAAACACACACACTTTTTTGTTTTTTTACTAACATAATTATTAACGCATTGTCCTTTTTCCACTTTTCGCTTGGTTGGGGCTTAAACTAGCAAATTAGATTTGTCCCCTATTATGACCATATGTAAGAAAATAACCTCCTAGCTCTGCTAGTCGGTGTTTTATTTATATATATATATATATATATATATATACAGTGGTGTGAAAAACTATTTGCCCCCCTCCTGATTTCTTATTCTTTTGCATGTTTGTCACACAAAATGTTTCTGATCATCAAACACATTTAACTATTAGTCAAAGATAACACAAGTAAACACAAAATGCAGTTTTTAAATGAGGGGTTTTATTATTTAGGGAGAAAAAAAATCCAAACCTACATGGCCCTGTGTGAAAAAGTAATTGCCCCCTGAACCTAATAACTGGTTGGGCCACCCTTAGCAGCAATAACTGCAATCAAGCGTTTGCGATAACTTCCAACGAGTCTTTTACAGCGCTCTGGAGGAATTTTGGCCCACTCATCTTTGCAGAATTGTTGTAATTCAGCTTTATTTGAGGGTTTTCTAGCATGAACCGCCTTTTTAAGGTCATGCCACAACATCTCAATAGGATTCAGGTCAGGACTTTGACTAGGCCACTCCAAAGTCTTCATTTTGTTTTTCTTCAGCCATTCAGAGGTGGATTTGCTGGTGTGTTTTGGGTCATTGTCCTGCTGCAGCACCCAAGATCGCTTCAGCTTGAGTTGACGAACAGATGGCTGGACATTCTCCTTCAGGATTTTTTAGGTAGACAGTAGAATTCATGGTTCCATCTATCACAGCAAGCCTTCCAGGTCCTGAAGCAGCAAAACAACCCCAGACCATCACACTACCACCACCATATTTTATTGTTGGTATGATGTTCCTTTTCTGAAATGCTGTGTTACTTTTACACCAGATGTAACGGGACACGCACCTTCCAAAAAGTTAAACTTTTGTCTCGTCGGTCCACAAGGTATTTTCCCAAAAGTCTTGGCAATCATTGAGATGTTTTTTAGCAAAATTGAGACGAGCCTTAATGTTCTTTTTGCTTAAAAGTGGTTTGCGCCTTGAAAATCTGCCATGCAGGCCGTTTTTGCCCAGTCTCTTTCTTATGGTGGAGTCGTGAACACTGACCTTAATTGAGGCAAGTGAGGCCTGCAGTTCTTTAGATGTTGTCCTGGGGTCTTTTGTGGCCTCTCGGATGAGTTGTCTCTGCGCTCTTGGGGTAATTTTGGTCGGCCGGCCACTCCTGGGAAGGTTCACCACTATTCCAAGTTTTTGCCATTTGTGGATAATGGCTCTCACTGTGGTTCACTGGAGTCCCAAAGCTTTAGAAATGGCTTTATAACCTTTACCAGACTGATAGATCTCAATTACTTTTGTTATCATTTGTTCCTGAATTTCTTTGGATCTTGGCATGATGTCTAGCTTTTGAGGTGCTTTTGGTCTACTTCTCTGTGTCAGGTAGCTCCTATTTAAGTGATTTCTTGATTGAAACAGGTGTGGCAGTAATCAGGCCTGGGGGTGACTACAGAAATTGAACTCAGGTGTGATAAACCACAGTTAAGTTATTTTTTAACAAGGGGGGCAATCACTTTTTCACACAGGGCCATGTAGGTTTGGATTTTTTTTCTCCCTAAATAATAAAACCCCTCATTTAAAAACTGCATTTTGTGTTTACTTGTGTTATCTTTGACTAATAGTTAAATGTGTTTGATGATCAGAAACATTTTGTGTGACAAACATGCAAAAGAATAAGAAATCAGGAGGGGGGCAAATAGTTTTTCACACCACTGTATATATAGATAGATAGATATTAAACACTATATTTATATACTATATATATATATATATATATATATATATATATATATATATATATATATATATATAGAGAGAGAGAGAGAGAGAGAGAGGGAGAGAACATTGTTAGTTTTAAATATTAAAAAAAAAAATTAACAATTTTACAATTATTTCAATTTCAAAAATTAACAATTTAACAATTATTTCAATCAATAAATAAACATTATTTATATATATATATATATATATATATAGTGACATACTGTATAGGGTAATTTAAATGTCAAACTTTTTTAATACGGTATCACTTCTGGAACTCTACAGTACATGTTCCACCCCCCAGGACATATATTAATTACACATCAAAAGCATGCATCTTTCAAGAGACAATAATTCAGATAAAAAAACCTGGCCCAAAAATTATAAATGTGAGACATGAGGAAGGGAGCAGGGCTTCTAGGAGTGTCAGTTAATATTGGTTAATTTATTTCTTATCACTTAATATCATATCAGATTTATATGTCGATTAGTTGCTTTTATTATGGCAAATAAGAAGTCTTCTCTTTTGATGCATTTTTGCAGGATTGATGCGGTCATTAAAATATTCATTTTTAATATTCCAGCTAATTCATCATCAGCCTCAATATTCCCAAAGGCCCAGCCATCATTCCTCCAAACCAGGGGGTGTACTTCATCACAGATCTGACAAATAAGGTCATAGAAATAATGAAAATCCCACATCCTATCAAATATAAGCTATTTAAATATGCTCATGTCTTAATTTTATTGTCTTCTATTCTTTACTTAATCCATGATTTACACGAACAGTCAACTATTTGTACACACCTTCCAATTCCATGATCTTTCTAGATTTTTATTTCTTTCTTTAAGACACTGAAGGCATCCAAAATATACAATAATCTCCATTGAACAGTTGATATTGAGATGTGTCTGCTGCTTATGCTCTGTTGGTCTTTCATAACGGCTCTAATCTGTGGTGCTGTTTATTAATTGGTGATTTTGAGACTAGTGACTCTAAATGAACTTCTCTGCAGCAGAGGTGAGTTTTGGTGTTGCTTTCCTGAGATGGTTTTCATGAAAGCCATTATGGTGCTTGATGGGTTTTGCAAATGCTGTTTTTATAAGAACTCTTCTGAAACAGCTGACCTTTATGTCTTAAAATAACAACTGACAGTTGTTGTTAATTAATTACCTAATGATGTATGTTATTTCATAGTTAAAAAAAAAAACACATTTTGATTTTGTATTCCTAAATAATTATGTAAATGCTTGTTTAATGTTGCTTTGTTGAACTAATGCGTGTCGAATAAAGACAAACATGAATGGGTGTCTCTGCAAAACTATATGGAAGAAGTTTTGGGATCACCAGGACTCTTCCTAGAGCATGCTGCCCGGCCTAAGTGGGCGATCGATGGAAAAGGGCCTGAGTCAGGGAGTTGATCAAGAACCTGATGGTTAGTCTGAAAGAGCTCCAGCATTTCTCTTTGGAGTGAGGGGAACCTTCCAGAAGAATAACAATTTTGTAGCATCATACTCAAAAAGACTTAAGGCTATAATTGGTGCCAAAGGTGCTTCAACAATTTTCTTTTCTTTATCATGATCTAAGAATCCTTACAGTTCAGGTGCCTTTTTGGCAAACTCCAGACAGCTGACTGACTGTGCCTTTTACTGAGGAGTGGCTTCCGTTTGGCCACTCTACCATACAGGACTGGTTGGTGAAGTGCTGCAGAGGTGGTTGTTCTTCTGGAAGGTTCTCGATGGGAGCTGGGATCGCTGGAGCTCTTTCAGACTGACCATCGTGTTCTTGGTCACCTCCATGACTAAGGCCTTTCTCCCACAGTCACTCACTTTGGCCAGACGGCCCGCTCTACTGTATGAAGAGTCCTGGTGGTTCCTAACTTCTTCCATTTACAGATGACGTAGGCCACTGTGCTCATCTGGATCTTCAATGCAGCAGAAATTTTTCTGTACCTTTCCCTAGATCTATGCAGACAATTCCTTGGACCTCATTGCTTGGTTTGTGCTCTGACATACACTATTAACTGTGGGACCTTATATAGGCAGGTGTGTGTCTTTCCAAATCAACTCGATTGGTGGACAATGGTGGACACCAATCGAGTTGAAGAAACATCTCAAGGATGAACAGTGGAAACAGGATGCGTCTGAGCTCAATTTTTCTATTTTCACGTTGTTATTATGGGGTATTAATTGTAGAATTTGGAAAAAAAATAATCAATTTAATCTATTTTTGAATAAGGCTGTAACAGTAAAAAATGAAGTGAAAAAGTGAAGCGCTGTGACTACTTTCTGGATGTACTGTATGACTGGGCCAAAATATTTATTTTATAATTTATTTGTTGTTGTTGTTTTGCATGTTTTGAAATCCAAATTATCCAGTTTGAATCTCAGAAAACTATGTGCTCTTGTTTTGACTTTAAAACCTTTAAAAGCTTAATTTACAAATAATAGCCACTGAATAATTTATGAAACATTCTACCAAAATAAAGGGTTCACATAAATGTTTATTGACTCGCCCAACAAGTACCCTTAGACTCCCATTATTCATGAGTATGCATAATGCACTTTTCTGTTCTCGTCTTGCGGTTTATTAGGAATGCACCGATACCAACAAACAGAGTATGAGTACATGTACAGTTAAACCTTGGATTGTGAGCATATTTTGTTCTGGAAGCGTGTTTTTATTTCAAAGCACCCATATACTATTAAAGTGAATTTCATCAAAAGAAATAATGGAAACTCATGATTTGTTCCACAACCCAAAAATATTAATATAAAAATAATTAATGCAAAATGTAAAGTAAAAATAAAACAAATCAACTTGCACTTTACCTTTGAAAAGAACTGTGGTTGGTGTACGACGAGACAGGAGAGGAGGAGGCAGGCTACCGTGTTGGACAGCACACACTAACGGAGAGTCTCTATCGGCAAACTGGAATCTTTAACAAGGAACCTCTCTAAAGACACTTGCTTTTCCCTCCTTTTGAGGATTTCATGGAAATGTGATGCTGCGTTGTCATTAAACAGATTCATCTACCGCACTGTTACAGGCCTTTTATACTTTTTCTTTAGGGGGGGGGGGGGGGGGGGGCGTTGTTGCAGTACAGTTACTAAAGAACAGTCACTACACTTGGACACAAAATAAAAAAAAAATGGCTTGCACACACACATGGTCAATGTTATAGTAAACAGTATAGTATTGTACATGTGTGCACATATGTTGACTCTACGAGTGACGCACACTGAGATTGAGCATGGGAGACGATTACCCACAATCCCACTGCAAGAGAGAGAAGAACTATTGGGTCAGTTGTGATCACGTGACGCTCAGCAGACAAAGCGCATGCATAAGACCTCGTCTTGCAATGCTCGTCTTGCAAAACACTCACAAACCAAGTTACTCACAATCCAAGGTTCCACTGTACTTCCATTTGGATAATTAGAAAGCTAACCACGAAATTTCTCTGCATGTGGAATAAAATCCTCATTGATCCTTCAGATGTGCTTTTTCACACAATTAATCAACTTCTGTTTACTGTGCTAAATACATTCAGTTGGGATGGAAAGTGTTTCATTTCCATTCGTGTGCTCTTTGGAGTCATTTGGCATCATGACAACTCCTTATAAACAGCAACAGTGTTGCAAGCTTAATGTTAAGAGATTAAAAAATGATCCACACTCTGGTTATATTAAAACTTCCGTAGGCTGCACAGCACTTTCTGTGTGAACATGTTACATCAGTTCATTTGTAACTGCAGTGCGAATGAAAATGGATGCCCCACTTGTGATATGCACGAAAGAAGAGCATGCAGTGATACATTATTTGTGGTTCAATGGTACAAGGAAGAGCGTAAATAGAAGAGTTTGGATATCTGCAACAAAATTTGGGGCGAAACTCTAAGGACGGCAAAAGTTTCCTAAAGAGAATCACTACTGGTGATGAGACATGGATTCATCACTACGAGCCTGAGAGTAAATGGTAGAGTATGGAACATAAACATCCTCAATCACCGACCAAGACAAAGTTCAAAAGTCAAACATCAGCTTGAAAAATGATGCTTACAGTTTTCTGGGGTTCTCAAGGGGCAGTATTGGAACATTTTTAGGAAAAGCATACAGCCATTAACACTGCTCGTTACAGTGAGATGCTTATTGAAGAGCAGAAACCTAAACTCCGGATTCAACACAGAGGACTGATATCTACTGTAAGGGCGTCTTGATCATGCATGACAATGCACTGCCCATACTGTTGACACTCAAATGTTTCTTTGTTCACCACCAGAAACATGTGGTGATATTTTTGCAGTAAGTGACGGCCATGTTGTATGTTGCTGAAAAAGTGGGCTCAGGGGTAGCTCAGTGGTTAAGGCATTGGACTACGGTTCGGAAGATCCCAAGTTCAAACCCCACAACCACCAAGTTGCCACTGTTGGGCCCTTGAGCAAGGCCCTTAACCCTCAACTGCTCAGATGTGTAATGAGATAATAATGTAAGTCGCTCTGGATAAGAGCATCTGCCAAATGCCTAAATGTAAACGTAAGTATCAGAACAACTTTATGAATATGAGTACAAGGAGATGAGATGAGTGTGTTACCTAATACTGCTATTGATATTGGTGCCACCCTAATTATTATCCAAGGTAACTGTACAACTGGAAAGAGATTAAATAGGCAGCCTATTTCTTTCACTGCTTGCAGTCTGCTGTACAGCAGTGGCGATAATTATACCATTATATAGTTTATAATTTGAGTTCATTACAGTATATGAATATGTCCATGGCTTAATGAAAGTGTGTAGTTAGTGTAATAGACTGAGTAAAATTTCCATTCAAACATATAGCACGCTAGAACCACCAAACCATTTTCATGTCTAATCTAACTCTTTACTCGGAGTACGCATGTGCCTAGTGCAGAGAGGTCTATGTTTCTCTACTCTGTTGTTTTCAGGCTGACGGTCTACAGCTGGATTACCACAAAGCTCCTGTTTACTCACTAATACACGTCACAACTAAGCGCACCTTAATAGAAAAATCGCTTCATCACCGCTCGCCTGCCAGTGTCTGTTCCCCTTTGTGTTTATATAAGGGCTTAAAGGGTTTACGGTCATGTGCCGGCGATGGAATCAAATGTCCAATAATCAGAGATCCTGTTGTCCCCTGGTTACGTATCACGGCTTAGAAAGCAGAACTCGGCTAAAACTGGAAGTCATAATTGTGTGTGTGTGTGTGTTTTTTCAGTCTTCCTTTAACCAATTTATCAAAACGAAGAAAGCAAACAAACTTAAAATCATTATTCTGAGAACGATTACTGAAGAGACAGAGATTAGAGTTTCTCTCCCTCTCTTACATCTCTTTCTCTTCCTCACTCCCATTTGTGCAGAACTACTGTAGAGCCAGAGCGGATATCAAACAGCCTGAGCTTTCTTAAGGAAAATCCAGTGGTTTAGATGGCGATATATATAGATTTTTTTTGTCTGGGTACAAATGTGCCTTAATTAGTGTTTTCTGCGTTTTTTACTTCTGTTCTTTCATTCGACTCTCCTATATATACTGTACTTACTATTGTTGTTGTTGTTGTTGACTTCCCTCATCTGAAAAAAGTAAATCAGTATTTTAGGGATGCACCAATACCACTTTTTTGGAAAACAAAAAACTGCATTTCAGTACTCGCCGATACTGCACCAATACCGAGTACTTAATAAAAACATGATTTAAATTTACAGGTTAACAGCTTTAGCCACATAATTTAACAAAAAAAAAAGGGACTAGTTTGGAATTAAGTACATTTATTTAAAATGAAAAGCATGTTGTATGCAACATATTACAAAATAAATAATTATAAAAAATTTTTTTTAAACAGATTTCAATTTCAATTTCAATTACTTGTGTTAAATGCGCTACCTTTTGAGCCTCCTCGGGACAATTTTTGCAATCCGCCTTTGTTTTGTCGTCTTCATTCACTTTGAAATAGTTCCACACGGCTGACATGTCTCGCATCGCCTTCTCCCGGCTCTGAACTGCAGCTGGGGCCTGGGGGCGGGCACTCGGCGCCTGTGATTAACCCCTTACACGCCGCTCAAACATGGACATTTCTCAGACCGTGGCATCGGTCGCCGGTTTTGGGGGACTTTTAACGAGTACGAGTACTCGAGTAAAATTTGGTATCGAGGCCGATACCAGGTACCAGTATCGGTATCCGTGCATCCCTACAATATTTGATTCCAGCTACCTCTTCTTCCTCTATTTCTTGTTTTAGAAGTAGTCAGTATATAGATCTGGGATAAAAATCATGAACGGTGAGCATTTAAAAAAAAAAAAAAAAAAAAGAGGTTTGACCAATTCAAATAAAGATCAAGTCAGTAAACAATATTTAGCCATAATTCAAACTTTTTAATTAAAAAACAAATTTCCAGGATTGTAGATAATTGCGTGCATTTGTTCACAATTGTTGTCTGATTAACTTACCATTACATTTACATTTAGGCATTTGGCAGACGTTCTTACCCAGAGCGACTTACATTTTTTATCTCATTACACATCTGAGCAGTTGAGGGTTAAGGGCCTTGCTCAAGGGCCCAACAACGGCAACTTGGTGTTTGAACCTGGGATCTTCCGAACCGTAGTCCATTGCCTTAACCACTGAGCTACTCATGTCCCTGCACCATCAAAGCATTTTGCAGTCTGATTGGCTTTTTAAATGTATACATTATACTCTAGTGGTTCTCGACTATACTGTAGTCCTAGAGGGCCCCCTGCACAAGTTAATGTTTTCTCAGCTTTCAGCACACCTGGTTTAACTAATCAGTTCATAAACAGCCTCTTCTGAATGGAAGTGGGCCTGATAGAGCAATGAAATGTGCAACATAGGGGGTACTACAGAACCAGGATTGGGAAATGATATTACCATTCAGCATGTGGTTTTATTTTCAATATTCATCCATCCATGACCTACAATTACCTAACAATCCATCCTACCTAATAATTATTCTGCATTGTCCCAGGAGCCTATCCCAGGAAACTCAGGGCACAAAGAGGGGTGCATTCTCGACAGAGGGTAGGGCACAAGCACACATGCTCAAACACCCCCAATCATACTGAAATGCTATTTAGTCTACTAGACCTGTCTGTGGACTGTGGGAGGAAACCGGGGTACCCGGAGGAAACCCACCATGCATGGGAACAACTTAACAACTTCTCACACATAAATCAGTCATGAGCGGGAGGTGCGAGGCAACAAACAGTAAAAATGTTAACATTAATATTTAGCCATAAATATAAGTGTCATTATGAGTCTGTAAAAAGGGGCTAAAGCAGATGTCAAAACTATTGCTGGCATAACAGACAGATACAGCGATATGTGACAAAATAACTGAACAACTAAACACTCGCTCACTCACTCACTCATCTTCTATACTGCTTTATCCTGTATTCATGGTCGCGGGGGGGCCTGGAGCCTATCCCTGAAGACTTAACAGACAAGGCAGGGTACACCCTGGACAGGGTGCCAATCCACTGCAGGGCACATACTGTACACACACACTCAATCACACACTACGGGCAATTTGGGAACGCCAATTAGCCTGACCTGCATATCTTTGGACAGTGGAAGGAAACCGGAGTACCCGGAGGAAACCCACCAAGCACGGGGAGAACATGCAACTCCATGCACACAGAGACGGGAATCGAGCCTGGAGAGGAATCGACCCCGGACCCAGGAGGTGCAAGGCGACAGTGCTACCCACTACTATATAACTATCTGAATAAGCTTCACGCTCTGGATATGAAAAACCTTTTATGAACTGTGTATGATTTCTTTCGACCAATTACTTAGGCTGCTTTCACAAATAATCCTGATTAATTCATCTTGTGCCTGGATTTCTTCCCCTCTTCTCCCTCCTCCACAGCATAGTTTTCATATTATTAATATTGTTTTGAACCTGATGTGATATGCCTAATATTATTGATATTTAATGAAAGATGTCAACTCTGTCAGTTACTCAGGTCAGAGGGTGAGACCTGCATGTGTTACGTTCACACTGGGATGTCGGAGGAGACTTACAACATACATGACATAAGGGTTCTAAACAGTGGTCCACATCCATGTCTAGGTACAGTTGGCGTTCATATTTGATTCTCCCCATGCCCGAACATACTGTTCTGTGCTCAAGACCACATTTTGATGTGGACTCGAGCACAGTATGCTGATCCATGCCTGGGAACAGTATAAAATGTACACAAACGTACAACACATGTCAAAGTTATCAAGCCTTAGGCTGTAACATGAAAATACATGTCTGGATCTAACAAGATGCAACTGTAGAGCAAGACGCACCCTGGGGGTGGAACATACAGTATAATATATACTCTAGAGAGCATTTAATTGGATGAACACGAGTGGTGTTTTAAAAAAGTACAGCTTCGCACCCCACAGGGGTGGAGTTTGATTCCTGCCTTGGGTCTTGTGTGTGGAGTTTGCATGTTCTCCCTGTGCTTGTTGGGTTTTCTTCAAGGTACCCTGTTTTACTTCCACAGTCCAAAGACATGCAGGGTAGGCTAACCAGCATTTCCAAATTGCTGTGTGTGTCTGCTTATGTGCACTGCGATGGATTGGCACTCTGTTCAGACTTAATCCCGCCTACTGCCATGCACTAAGCCTCCTGCAACCCTTTAACCAGGATAAGTGGCATAGAGAGTGAGTGAGAATATTTCCAAAACTATGTTTTAAGATACGGTCGTATTGTTTATACATCTAAGGCCATGTCCACAGGAAGACAAAACGTCATTACCGAGTCCGCCATGTACATAGAAGTTCGACGGGTCTTGTTCAAAACCGCCGTCGCTGTCAGCGTAGTCTGTGTCTTCGGATTTTAGTATGTAGCAGCAGGTACACACATAGTACATTCAGGCACCTCTGTTCATTAACATGATGTAAGTAACTGCGCATTTATGTACACACATGTACAAAGTCCAGTAAGCAACGTTAACACAGTTTACTGTACATAAGTCCATCATTGCTCAAAATAGCCTTATACAGTAGATAATTCATTCATTCATTCATTTTCTATACCGCTTAATCCTGTGTTCAGGGTCGCGGGGGACCTGGAGCCTATCCCAGGAGACTTCAGGCACTAGGCGGGGTACACCCTGGACAGGGTGCCAATCCATCGCAGGGCACACACATATACTCACACACCATGGGCAATTTGGGAACGCCAATTAGCCTAACCTGCATGTCTTTGGACTGTGGGAGGAAACCGGAGTACCCGGAGGAAACCCACCAAGCACGGGGAGAACATGCAAACTCCATGCACACAGAGACGGGAATCGAGTCTGGCCGGGGAATCGAACCCAGACCCTGGAGGTGCAAGGCGACAGTGCTAACCACTACACCACCGCGCCGCCTTACAGTAGATAAAGCTGACGTAAAATCAAGGACACAGACAATGACATAATTGGCATATAAGGTAACGTTACAAGTCAAAATCTCAGTTTCACCCGTCCACACACCATCAGTTTTGGAAAATCTTCACTTTGGAAGGAGTTATCCAAAAGCTCCATTTTCAATGACCAAAAACAGCGTTTGCATGTGGATGAAACGCCAAAACCACAAAGAAAAATCAGTTTTTAACAATACCTAGCTACGTGTGGAAATGGCCTAAGAAAAGAAATGAGCCCTAATGCTCGTTACTAATTACTAAGCTCCAACACAATAAAAAGAAATTAATAACATATGACAACAGCTTGGTTCCCTGTCTGGGGTTCTTATCAAAGTTTTGAGACCAACACCGAGTAAAAGCAGCACTGATAATCACACACCATCTGCCTCTGTGCTCTAAACCTCCTGCAGAACACCGGACTGAATTTCTCCATCCGACATACTTTCAAAATGCAGAACCTGCTGAAATATTGGAGAACTGCTCATATATAACGTATATGAAGCTAAGGAATGACATCATTTATTATTCAGAAGATGTAAACACATTCTGATACAACTGACAAAGCTAGGGCACTTCATTCATTCCCTGCTCCCTGAAGGACTGCTAGCGAATCAGATGCTTTCAGAGTCGCTTTCCACACCATTTCCCTATCGTCCAGACCCCAAGCGAGAGATAGACAATCCGTAGTCACGTCCGCGCGACGCAGTCACGGCGCATCTTTCCTGCTTTCTCAAACTCTCTAAATAATAGAGACATTCACAACCGCTTTCTGCCAGTCGCTCACAAAAAAAGACATCTGGAGAAGAAACCACCCCAGGGGCTCTTACTGATCATTTGGTGTTTCTCTAGAAGTGTTAAAGACGTGCTAATCGCTCAGTATGGTGGTGCTGACTGAAAGCTGATGCCATGGTACACTGAGCTCAATTTGGATTAAGAAGATTAGTAAATGATATCAAATAGATCTTGTGAAGCAGACTACCAAGTGATTTTAAAATGTGCTTAAATAAAAAAAAAAAAAAATCTGCAATCAAAGTAAACTTGTAGCAAAGCCCCCTGACATAAGCTGCCATGGAAGGCCTGTAGGTCATGCTGAGCTAGGCATAAGCAATTTTCCAACTCAGGGAAAACAAGTGCATGGGACATTTATTCTCTGAAGGAAAGGGGAAAAGGGATTTCGAGTAATAAATAGATATGTGGAACTTCTGGGCGCTCAACACAACTGCTACTGGCTTCTAATCTAAATTCAATAACAGATGGTTAAATATTTTATGGAGCACAAAGTGTGGATAATTAGTGTGCTTAAATGACATTTTATCACTTCTAGTTGTGGAATGTTTGACTGTTTAACCTTTGCCTCAGAGCAAGCTGCTAATCGGTAGAGGGCTGCTTTTGATTGGGATCAATCAAGCGACTCATTTGGGGACTTTTAAACTCCTTTTCAATTTCCACGCTGAGACTGACAATGAGCCTTTTACATATTCGACTGGGTTTAAAGAGAGAGAGAGAGAGAGAGAGAGAGAGAGAGACGGGGGCAGGAAATAAGGTTGGATCCCAAAAGAACTCTGACTATGGTATGTACTATAGTACACTATTTTAAACTAAAGCACCTACCATAATAATATACCACAGTGTACTAGGGTACCAGGGTAGGTACTGTGGCACTTCAGCTGGTATCGTGATAGTACTATGTTGTCTACCACAATGCATCAATGAATCCCATGATACTTAATAGGTACCAAAGTTCAGTATGTATCTAATATAATATTTTGTACTGTACATACTGTACCATATTAGATAGGTCAGAATATAGTAGGGCTGCAACTAAAGATTATTTTGATAATCGATTAGTTGGGCAATAATTTTTTCGATTAATCGATTAGTCAGATAAAAGCTAAACGTGTCTTTAATTTGATGTTTTGCTTATAATTATATATAAAACCATACCAACATATGTTTTGTTTTTAACAATAATTTCAGATGGCGATTTGACAGTGCTTATATATATATATATATATATATATATATATATATATATATATATATATATATATAAAGTGGCTTGCAAAAGTATTCGGCCCCCTTTTGTCACATTACAGGGTATGTCTCTACCAGCTTTGCACATCTAGAGACTGAAATCCTTGTCCATTCTTCTTTGCAAAACAGCTCCAGCTCAGTCAGATTAGATGGACAGCGTTTGTGAACAGCAGTTTTCAGATCTTGCCACAGATTCTCGATTGGATTTAGATCTGGACTTTGACTGGGCCATTCTAACACACGGATATGTTTTGTTTTAAACCATTCCATTGTTTCCCTGGCTTTATGTTTAGGGTCGTTGTCCTGTTGGAAGGTGAACCTCAGCCCCAGTCTTAAGTCTTTTGTAGACTCCAAGAGGTTTTCTTCCAAGATTGCCTTGTATTTGGCTCCATCCATCTTCCCATCAACTCTGACCAGCTTCCCTGTCCCTGCTGAAGAGAAGCACCCCCAGAGCACGATGCTGCCACCACCATATTTGACAGTGGGGATGGTGTGTTCAGAGTGATGTGCAGTGTTAGTTTTCTGCCACACATAGCGTTTTGCATTTTGGCCATAAAGTTCCATTTTGGTATCATCTGACCAGAGCACCTTCTTCCACATGTTTGCTGTGTCCCCCACATGGCTTGTGGCAAACTGCAAACGGGACTTCTTATGGTTTTCTGTTAACAATTGCTTTCTTCTTGCCACTCTTCCATAAAGGCCAACGTTGTGCAGTGGACGACTAATAGTTGTTCTATGGACAGATTCCCCCACCTGAGCTGTAGATCTCTGCAGCTCATCCAGAGTCACCATGGGCCTCTTGGCTGCATTTCTGATCAGAGCTCTCCTTGTTCGGCCTGTGAGTTTAGGTGGACGGCCTTGTCTTGGTAGGTTTACGGTTGTGCCATACTCCTTCCATTTCTGAATGATCGCTTGAACAGTGGCTCCGTGAGATGTTCAAGGCTTTGGAAATCTTTTTGTAGCCTAAACCTGCTTTAAATTTCTCAATAACTTTATCCCTGACCTGTCTGGTGTGTTCTTTGGACTTCATGGTGTTGTTGCTCCCAATATTCTCTTAGACAACCTCTGAGGCCGTCACAGAGCAGCTGTATTTGTACTGACATTAGATTACACACAGGTGCGCTCTATTTAGTCATTAGCCCTCATCAGGCAATGTCTATGGGCAACTGACTGCACTCAGACCAAAGGGGGCTGAATAATTACGCACACCCCACTTTTCAGTTATTTATTTGTAAAAAATGTTTGGAATCATGTATGATTTTCATTCCACTTCTCATGTGTACACCACTTTGTATTGGTCCTTCACGTGGAATTCCAATAAAATTGATTCATGTTTGTGGCTGTAATGTGACAAAATGTGGAAAAGTTCAAGGGGGCCGAATACTTTTGCAAGCCACTGTATACATATATATATACACTGACATATTCAGTTAAGATATAAACAGCTAAAATAATGTGATTTTGTATAATAAAATGATATATGCATAAGTAAAACCACAGTAAATTTCGTTTGAAAACAGATTTGCTAGTTAACAAGTTGACTTTGTAGCAGACTATAAAAAAACCTGTAGAAATGCCAAATGCCAATAGTCACAAAAGTAGTTATTTGCATTCACTGAAAACCACAACAATCACTAAATGTAATATTCTACTGTTATTCGCTGCGTGTCATTTAAGCTGATCTAAAGTAGCGCCATTTAACTAATCACTATTGCTCATGAGGTGATTGCGCAATGTGATGCAGTGAACAGATCTAGCTGCGACTGTCCCGAAGTTAGCAAACATTTTAAACAAAAGGACTTAAACGATACAACTTTTACATGATAAAGAGATACAGTTTTTACTGACTCTGAGTTTTTTTTGCCATCCGTAACACCAACATGTTTTCTTTTTAAGTGTTCGTGCATGACTGTGGTACTGCCATGCCATGAAAGCTCGGTCATGTATAGCGTGCAGATTACCGTCTTTTTAGAGGCGTTTAATGTAAATTGCTCCCATACCTTGGAGGACTTGGGGTGCGCGCTTTATCCTGCAGACGCTTCTGTAACCGCCATTGCACAAGCGGCTGTCAGTACTCGCTCCTCAGTAACGTGAGCAGCCCAACTAATCGATAGCAGCATTCGTTGACAACGAATTTCATTATCGATAATTATCGATTTTATCGATTAGTTGTTGCAGCCCTAGTATATAGTACTAGTAGAAATACAGAAATGTATGTAATACTGAGAGTTTAAATATACACTATCGTATTTAATTAATGTTACATACAGTACAGTATATACAATTAACATCATGGTACACAAACACGCATAACATATTTTTGATAGTGTCCTGGCAAATGTTTTCATAATACCATACTACTGTATATTACATGTGCTATTATACCATAGTATGTAGCGTGGAAGAACCATGTACCATAGTACAGTATGGTAGTAGTAAAGTATCAACAAATACCATGGTACTGTTGCACTGATACCATGGTAAAAAATTTTTATTTAATTTATTTATTTTTTGACAGGATACGTTCATTATCAGTTCATAAAGCTGTTAGCCAAAACAGTTCTGGTGCTGATAAAAAAAAAATTTATGTTATACATATACAGTAATTAGGGATGTAACGGTATTGTAAATACCGTCATACTGCAATAACACTTTATTTCAATAATACCGCGGTCGCATGACGGTAAAATTATAGGTCTTCTGAGAAAAGTTTGCTCAGGCGACTGTAGCGAACGGGAGGTAGCGGGAACTACAATTCCCATCAGCCCAGGCGTGACCATCATCCTTTGCGGTCTGTTGTCGCTACAGATCCAGTAATGCGCACATCCGATTTAAAACCCGCTTACTCTGTAATGATCTAGCCAAGATGGCGCCGGTGAGGTCGGCTGCCGTCACGACTGCTCCGACCACCTTTTCCTTGTTTTTGTTTTTTAACTTAGTTTTCTTTGTTTTAAAATCGGCAAAATCATCACCATTGAGTACATTAGGTATGATAGAGACACTCTTGTTTCTATTGGTATGCAATGTACTCACAATTCGACGTTTTTAACTCCGGATCCGAGCTGGCCGAGTGAGATCCTGAGGGAGAACAATGGACGCGACGCGAAGCGACGGACCCGAGGGAGACGAGCCGGCGTGAGGAACAGGCTCAGGGCCCGTGCACACCGCACACCTCTGCCTAGTATCCTGCTCGCCAACGTCCAGTCACTGGAGAACAAACTCGATGACCTCAGGGCCAGGATAAAGTTCCAGAGAGACATTCGGGACTGCAATCTCCTCTGCTTCACCGAGACATGGCTGAACCCAGCGGTGCCAGACCACGCCATACAACCGGCCGAGTTCTTCTCGGTTCACCGCATGGACAGGACGCGGGACTCGGGGAAGTCAAGGGGAGGCGGCGTGTGCTTAATGGTGAACAACAGCTGGTGCAACAGCGCGAGCGTTGTTCCTCTTACACGCTCCTGCACACCAAACCTGGAACTACTGTCCATCATGTGTCGTCCTTTTTATCTTCCACGGGAGTTCACATCGGTCATAATCAGCGCCGTTTACATACCACCAAAAGCAGACACAGACATTGCCTTATGCGAGCTGCATGATGCGCTCAAACAGCACCAGACACAACACCGGGACGCTGCGCTCATTGTGGCGGGGGATTTTAATAGTGCCAACCTCAAACGCGCAGCGCCGAACTTTTATCAGCACATCACCTGCCCCACCAGGGGCAAAAGGACACTGGACCATTGTTATACCACGGTCAAAGACGGTTACAAGGCACAATCTCGTCCAGCGTTTGGTAAATCCGACCACGCCGCCATCTTCCTCATGCCAAAATATAAACAAAGGCTGAAACAGGAAGTGCCGGCTCAGAGGGAGGTCGCGCGCTGGACGGACCAATCGGTGGCCGCGTTACAGGACGCACTCGATGACGCAGACTGGGACATGTTCAGAAACAGCTCCGATGATGACGTCAGCGTGTTTACGGAAGCGGTTGTGGGATTTATTGGGAAGCTAGTAGACGATACGGTGGAGAAAAAGACTATCATAACGTTTCCCAACCAGAAGCCGTGGGTGGATAAAACCATCCGCGACGCTCTGAGATCTCGCACAGCTACCTACAACACGGGACTTGCGTCGGGGGACATGGAACCGTACAAGGCTGCGTCATATAACGTGCGGAAGGCGGTGAAAGAGGCGAAGCAGCGCTATGGGAGAAAACTAGAGTCACAGCTTCAACAGAGTGACTCTAGGAGCCTGTGGCAGGGACTGAGAACAATAACGGACTATAAAGCACCAACATCCGGTATGACGAACGCAGACGCGACTCTGGCAGACGAGCTCAACACATTCTATGCTCGCTTCGATGCTGCAGCTAAAGACGCTAGCGGCGCTAATGCTAACGGCGCTAATGCTAACAGCGCTAATGGCTGCAGACAGGAAGACACGCACCGGAAATGCGCTCATCATTTCCGAGCACGATGTGAGGAGAGCCTTCAAGAGAGCGAACACCAGGAAAGCAGCAGGACCAGACGGCATCTCAGGTCGTATTCTCAGAGCCAGCGCAGACCAGCTAGCACCTGTGTTCACTGAGATATTCAACATCTCTTTATCTCAGTCGGTGATCCCCACATGCTTCAAAGAGTCGATCATTGTTCCTGTTCCAAAGAAACCTCATCCTGCCTCCCTCAATGACTATCGCCCTGTAGCCCTCACCTCAGTAGTGATGAAGTGCTTTGAACGCCTGGTCAGAGACTTCATCATCTCTTCACTATCGGACACACTCGACCCACTACAGTTCGCTTATCGTCCGAACCGTTTCACAGACGATGCAATCTCAAATCTCCTCCACACATCTCTCACCCACCTGGACACTAAGAGGGGAAATTATGTGAGAATACTCTTCATCGACTACAGCTCTGCATTTAATACCATAATTCCCTCCACACTCACCACCAAGCTGGAGCACCTGGGACTCAGCTCACCCATGTGTCAGTGGATCTCCAACTTCCTAACTGGCAGACCACAGGCAGTAAAGATGGGCGGTCATGTCTCAGCCTCCCTCATACTCAGCACTGGAGCGCCCCAGGGTTGTGTTTTGAGCCCCCTGCTGTACTCTTTATACACCTACGACTGCGTGGCCACTACCAACTCCATCGCCGTCATCAAGTTTGCTGACGACACTGTCGTGGTGGGCCTGATCACGAACAACGATGAGTCGGCCTACCTGGAGGAGATTGGGAATCTGGAGAACTGGTGCCAGAGGAACAATCTCCTCCTGAACGTCAGTAAGACAAAGGAGCTGATAGTGGACTTTTGTACAAAGCAGGAGAGGAACTACCAGACCCCCGTCATCAACAGGAGCCCAGTGGAGAGAGTGGACAGCTTCAGATACCTCGGTGTTCACATCACACAGGATCTGTCATGGTCCTGTCACATCAGCACCGTGGTGAAAAAAGCCCGGCAGCGTCTGTACCACCTCAGACGTTTGAGAGACTTCAGACTGCCCTCCAAGGTGCTCAGGAATTTCTACTCCTGCACCATAGAGAGCATCCTGACGGGAAACATCTCGACCTGGTTTGGAAACAGCACCATGCAGGACAGACGAGCTCTACAGAGGGTGGTGCGTTCAGCTGAGCGCATCATCCGCACCAAGCTCCCTGACCTGCACTCAATCTACACCAAGCGGTGCTGGACCAATGCCAGGAAGATCGTGAAGGACCTCAGCCATCCCAACAATGGACTGTTCTCTCTGTTGCGGTCAGGAAAGCGCTTCCGCTCCCTGAAGGCCAACACAGAGAGACTGAGGAGGAGCTTCTTCCCGCAGGCAATAAGGTCTCTCAACCATACCACATTCACACCACAAACACAGAACTAATACAACCTGTTAACGTCAACGGACACTATGGACACTTTCATGCACATCTACCCTGACATTGGAACTCATATTTATGTTTACATTCTGGACCCTTGCACAAAGTCACTTTAATAAGGCACCTTAACACATGTCTCTATGCAAATTACTTGCACACCATACATCCTCCACCAAATTTTAATTTTAAAAGAAAATCTCTATTGTACAGTATATCTCTATTTTTATTTCTATTTTATGTACAGTATACTTTTATTTTTTATTTCTATTTTTATTCTAGTTAAGTTAAAATTTTCCTATTGTATTTCTTTATTCATATTTATTCCTTACTGTAAGATTTAATTCTCTTTTTAAGGTCACTGGCGGTCGTGTAAGCATTTCACTGCATATCGTACTGTGTATGACTGTGTATGTGACGAATAAAATTTGAATTTTGAATTTGAATTTGATTAATTACTCTTTCCATCTCCTTTCCTTCACCGCTAGTAGCAGCACCCGCCATTTCCGCATTACTGGATCTGTAGCGACAACAGACCGCAAAGGATAATGGGACACAAACTCTTTTGTTCTTCGAGTTTTCACCAGGACATTTTACAACTGTTTTTTACTAACAGATGTCAATGACACAGACGTTCGGTCAAGCATATAAAAACTCTTTCTGTCTTTTGCTGTTAATAAACAGAGACCATTCTGACAAACATTTTTGACTGTGTCTCGCCAGCAAGGTTATCGAAGCACAGTGGACTGACAGAGCGACTGACTTATTCAACTACAGTACGCAACTTAAACACTTGTTAAATTATTCATATTATTCATTCATTTTCTATACCGCTTAATCCTGTGTTCAGGGTCACGGGGGACCTGGAGCCTATCCCAGGAGACTTCGGGCACTAGGCGGGGTATACCCACATACACACACTCACACACCCAATCACACACTACGGGCAATTTGGGAACGCCAATTAGCCTAATCTGCATGTCTTTGGACTGTGGGAGGAAACTGGAGTACCCGGAGGAAACCCACCAAGCACGGGGAGAACATGCAAACTCCATGCACACAGAGATGGGAATCGAGCCTGGCCGGGGAATCGAACCCAGACCCTGGAGGTGCAAGGCAACAGTGCTAACCACTACACCACCGTGCCGCCCATTGTATTTCATGAAATTGTATTTAGCAAATTTGTTTCTTTTTACCTGAAAATATAAATGTGTGTGCATATTTACAAAAAAAAAAAAAAAAAAAAAAAAAACAAAGCTCAAACGGATGCTGTTTTAACAATGCAAAATGTGCTGGGGGGTTTTTCTTTCTTTTTTGAGCCCCTTTTCGATTTTGGCTAGGATCAATCACAGCAGATGGGGCAGTTAACATTAGACATGGCAGATGGAACAGCTTTAAAGCCAATGAAGAAGGGGAAAAAAGAGATATTTAGATGTTTGTTAAACGGTCACCAGTTATTCATTTACCTTGCCATTGAGCACCATTACAGGTATAACTCATATGGAACAAAAAATGCAGAATAGCAGATTAAACAGAGCTCTATCGATTATGCAATCCCAGCAAAAATTACTTCAGCGAAGCGCTAACACATCATACTGTCTGAATACTGTATTTTCAAGAGAAAAAAAAGACAAAAGAGGTCATAAACCTCATCAGGAGAGCACTAGCACTGATGCATAGAATTATTTTAATAATTAATTTATGAAATAAATGATTTAACAAGACATAATAGGTTATATACAG
Source organism: Channallabes apus (assembly GCA_030522415.1). Classification (NCBI taxonomy): domain Eukaryota; kingdom Metazoa; phylum Chordata; class Actinopteri; order Siluriformes; family Clariidae; genus Channallabes; species Channallabes apus. The sequence goes on along the minus strand of CM060128.1, from coordinate 21,357,167 downwards.
TAGATAAAGAAATATCTTAAAATATTTAAGTTGCCCCCCTCTTACATTTTAAAGCTTACATTAATCCTTAAGCAAAGATTAAAATAAATATCTAATAGTTGCAAGCATATTAAGGATGATGTCATAAACAAGAAGCATTAAGGGTAGAGACTCTCAGCTTCTTTTCATTCATTCATTCATTCATTCATTTTCTATACCGCTTAATCCTGTGTTCAGGGTCGCGGGGGACCTGGAGCCTATCCCAGGAGACTTCGGGCACTAGGCGGGGTACACCCTGGACAGGGTGCCAATCCATCGCAGGGCACACACACATACACACACTCACACACCCAATCACACACTACGGGCAATTTAGGAACGCCAATTAGCCTAATCTGCATATCTTTGGACCGTGGGAGGAAACCGGAGCACCCGGAGGAAACCCACCAAGCACGGGGAGAACATGCAAACTCCATGCACACAGAGACGGGAATCGAGCCTGGCCGGGGAATCGAACCCAGACCCTGGAGGTGCAAGGCGACAGTGCTAACCACTACACCACCGCGCCGCCAGCTTCTTTTCAGTCATTTCTAATTTTATTATAATAATCAATGAGTCGTAGAAAATTCTTTCCACACTATAAATATTGTTTATAATTAACATACTGTCTTCTTTGGTCTCCTTTCCCTCCAGCAATAAATATGTCTCTTAATGGACGATTAATACAACTAATGAATTCATATTTTACAACAGTTTGCCCACTCCACTACAGTAATCTGATTTGGTCAAGCAGCGTTCCAAGACTGCTGATATTCAGTATAATCACACTAAGATGTTTCACCTTGTGTATCGCTCCACTTCTTTGTTTTTTCTGTGTAAAATTTGATACCCCGAAATGCTGAAAAAGACGGAAGGAAAGCAATTTCCTGGTGATTCCCATCCCTAATTTATAGAATACTGATCAGCATGGCTGTGATTAGCTGCGGCTGAATACTGATATTCAATATAACCGCACACTTGCTTATGCTATATTACTTAAATCTCTCATCTAAGTGTATTTATATAATATGAATATAGTGTCTATACACATCATGGTTACATCATTATCTGATAATGGCACTGGAATTAGTACTCCTCCTTTCTCATGTCCACTGAGAAAAAGCTTAGGCCAGAACTGAGACATACCTCTTGATTTTGAAATTCTCATACAGCTACTTATCTACTTATATATGATGTCTGAGACTAATACACATGTATGATATTAACCCCTCACTAGATTTAAGTAACTATGAGACTTTCTTAGTCTCAAGTTACTATAATCACCACCATACAATCATCATCGGCTAGCTGTAATGATTGGTGCAATGGACTTTAAAACTAAGTCCCCTTGTGCCAACTTTGGGTGATGGTTGGGGCCGCAGTGGAACAGACAGGTTTGTCCAGGGAACCTCAGGTGCCTTTCTATAGGGGCAAGAATATATTTTTTTGAGGCTGCATTAGCTTTTCTATGACCAGGATGATCAGTGTGGATTAATAAGCACGGAAACTGATAAGTTTATTAGAGATGTTCTTGAATATGGGGTAGGTGAAACTGACTTGAACTTATACATTCATTCATTCATTCATTTTCTATACTGCTTAATCCTGTGTTCAGGGTCGCGGGGGACCTGGAGCATATCCCAGGAGACTTTGGGCACTAGGCGGGGTACACCCTGGACAGGGTGCCAATCCATCGCAGGGCACACACACATACACACACTCACACACCCAATCACACACTACGGGCAATTTTTTTTTTAGGAACGCCAATTAGCCTAACCTGCATGTCTTTGGACTGTGGGAGGAAACCGGAGTACCCGGAGGAAACCCACCAAGCACGGGGAGAACATGCAAACTCCATGCACACATGAACTTATACAGATAAATTCAATTTAGATTTAAAAAGATTTTTTTTAATTACCAATACAAATTGAATGGCTCCATTAAATGCAGAAGTTCGAAATCTAAAGAGTTCAGGTCCCTCCTGTTATTGTGTTATTGTATATCAGTCCAAGAGATCTATACTTCCTGGTCATTATGTGCACCAGATGCACTACTATGACTATTTTTATCTATTCAGCAGGATGGCTCTTAGCTGATTTCTGGATGAACGAATCAAGCTAGATGTCAGATGTCTCGTGAGAATAGAACCTGCAATAGTCCACATACCACTTCTACAGCAGTCTCCAGTATCCCAGGGCTGAGCAAAGTCTCACAAAGTCCTCCAGATTCTGATCAAAAATACAATCTACATAAATTTCTACAGCCATCTAATCAAAAAAATTGAATGGGTACAATGCCTCTGATTAGAACACATGTGAAGCATAGAGGGCTACAGGTATATGTATAGAGTGATAAATAAAGGTACTGTATATGTCCCGGTGCTGTTATACTCTGTATCACTACTCATGGGATGCCTCTTGTCCAATCAATTTGCATAGTTTGGACTAACTTTTCTATAATTAAGCAATATTACACTCAAGATCATACTATAGCAATGAATATCAGCATGGCTGTGACGTGGTCGTAGAAGAAAACAGTTATCAAAGAAACCAATTTGTGTCCTTGGTCAGGGGTAATCTATTATTAGAACATATACATCATAGTAGACTCAAGACGCATCTTTTTAATCTGGCATACACATAACTCATCCCATAATCTCATACTCCAGTACACCTATACCGAATGGCAACTACGCTAATTCTCCCCATCTGTTCTGTATTTCTCTACCCATCCCGAGGCATCGGGAGATTGTGCCAGCTTCAGTAGACAAAGGCCGACCCTGTGAGGTTCCTGAGGCGTCCAGAGAAGGACCAGCTCCAGCTGGATTCAGCTTTATGATGGTTGGAGCTACACATGCTGCTCCTGTGCTTCCAGTGATCCAGACCTCATCTGCCCTCTGCACCTACTGACTCGTCCCTATGCTGAACTGGTCTTCATGTCAATTTAAATATTGAACTTTCACCTGCACAACACACATGATGTTATATCATTTCTATCTGTTATCGCCCAAATGAGGATGGGTTCCCTGTTGAGTCTGGTTCCTCTCAAGGTTTCTTCCTAATGCCATCTCAGGGAGTTTTTCCTTGCCACTGTCGCCGTCACCCTTGGCTTGCTCATCAGAGAAATTTCATTAATTCGTCTCATTATTATTATCTGCACATTTTTCTCACACATACACACTTCCAATTATTTTCTTTTCTATAATTATTATTTATTTATTTATTTATTTATTTATTTTTAATTAATTAATTTTTTTTTTATTATTATTATTATTTTTTTTACATTTCTTTAATTTTTGTGAAGCTGCTTTGAGACAATGACGATTGTTAAAAGCGATATATAAATAAAATTGAATTGAATTGAATTGAATCATATAGTAACACATCCAAGTGCAGTTATGCTCTATATCACCAGTCGTGGAAAGCCTCTCGACTAATCAGAACTGTTGTATGATTTGCAATATGCCACAACAACAAAGGGCTTCTTAGTAATAATAATAATAATAAATAACTGTAATGCGCACAAATTAAAAAATGTATATTTATGTCAGTTGTATTAATAGTTGTAGTGAAAAAATTAATTTAAGGCATTAACCCAGTAAAAACATAGGTCTTCAGTATCAGCAGTATCTGAAGTGCCACAAATCTTTAAAGTTTCACCATGCCTTCAGCTGCACCACTGTCATGCAATTAACATATCAATCTCAAATTAAGGATTTTGTTTTTGGGGTGTTGCAAAAAGCTGGACTATTCTACCTCTTTGTAATATGTTAATATAGGCAAATAATCCAAAGCAGAGTTTCTGTGATAACTTGAGATTTGCATTCATGTGCAGAAGCAGCAGTAATTCAAGCATCATTATTCACACACTCACCGCCATATCTTCTGTACATCTGCAGAAATAAAAAACCATATGCATTCATAATCATCAGACATCAGAATGTTAAAGGATTTTATGTACAGCAATTTCTTTTTTTATTTAACAAATGGAAAAGCGAGTTCTAGTTCTGCTTTTTGATGTTTCACACGCATGATAGATGGGGGAAATCCATTTCATTACATTCATTCCAACACTACTTATATTAGCACTAGCATGTGTAAAATAGCATGTACAAATCGATGTGAGTTAGCTAGCAAGATAGCCAACAGACTTTATAGTGAGTGTTGAGTCTTCTTCTGACTCCAACATTTTATGCAAAATTGACTCAATTAAAAAAAATATATATTGTATTACTGTGTTTTGAAATACAGATTGAATCAGCACAGAGGTATCGTGATATCATATTTATTGGTCCCTTGTAATTCCCATCCCTAATTTGTAGAATACTGAATATCAGAATGGCTCTGATTAGCTGCGGCTAAATCATAACCGTGTCGATATTCAATATAACCACACTCTTGCTTGTGCTATATTGCTTGTACCCTGAAATAAGCTGCCATCCCATCCAAGGTGAGAAGATCTAGGCCCCTGCCACCATGCACACAGAACAAGCTATATAGACAGTCAGTGATTCTGTCGATTTTTAAGGATCAGGCGATAAAACGATAACGATATGTTTCGCGATAGACACGTGATCGATATCAATAAAATATTTGTTCGGTAGAACGTTCGATATTTTTTATTCTCTGTTGGAAGAAAACGCTGGTCACGAAGCTAGTTTGATTGCTGTCATGCGCACTCGCACCGCGACTGGCTCTAGGACCCGGAAGTAGTACGGTCGCGATTCAGGAAGCATAAACGGAGACAAGATGGCGTTGACATTTGCACCCGCCCAAAAAATTCGGCTGTGGCGGGTAATAACTTTAGTCTCACTAGCCACATTGGCGGGTAGTTTATTCCTTGGTATGACAATTATGTTTGCATCAATATGCACAACTAACATCTATAATATTACTTGCTTTTTGTGTGAGACAACCAGAGGAAAAGAAACGGTATTCTTCTTTTACTGCATTCATTGCACATGACACACATAGTATACAGCGCGGTATTGCCCCCTGGTGGCCCGCCAGTGAATTAACATCAAACTCAAATATATTACAACAATATATTTTTGTTGTAGTTTTCTCTAAAGGCATCTGATATAATAAACGCATTTCACTATTTTATTACACTTTATTAAGCATTTCTTACATTTTCTTTTAATTTTGCACCTTAAATGTTTAGACATAGTTGTTAAGTGTTCATTGTGACTTTAGACTTATGTTTACATTTTAATTATTTTCCCATGGTTGTTGACATTTCTGTCTTAATAACTGAGGGGACTATAATCATAGGAAGGTTAAGTTTAAAATAAAAATGTTTAAATATAATATATTCTTCTACTGGTCCTTATTTTAAATGGGTCATAAAAAATATCAATAATTATCGATATCGACCGATATGAAACACTGATATCGGGATACAGTTTTCAGCCATATCGCCCAGCCCTAGTTTGCACCATTTAAAATTTGGACTGCGACTAAGAGTCTTATCACCATACTGTGCTTAAAGTCTTCTTTGCTTTAAATGTCAATCAGGCTTGTGTTCATTTATGAGAAATGTCATCACAATCCTGGGCTGACTTGAACACCCATCATATATGAGTAAAGCAGGCAAGGAGATTATAACTATCCCTAGTAACCCAATCTGAAAATCAAGCAATGCCACGCAGGGTTCCAAAACCTACTTTGGCAACCCCTGCCAGGAGCCTTTCACATATGCATATATATCACGTTTTCTGACCTGTGCATGGATAGCTCAATGTGTTTGGATGAGGGTTTACTCAAAAATCTGTTTGCTGTAGTATCACTGCAGAGAGCTGGCCTACTGTAAATAACTTACAGCTCTTATATGATTCTCTTACAGCAAACAAATAGCTGAAATTCACAGATTTTCATTCATCCAAGAATGGAGACGAGCCATTAAAACACCTTATGTTACAGTTAAAAGATGTTTAAATTATACAGACATTTGCTTAAGTCTTTAAAGTTGCTAGCTCAGTGAGTCTCTGTTACTGTTTCCTAGAAGCTATGAATATTTTTTAGTGTTTTACTGTTTGTTTTGCACTCTCCAAAGGGACTCGCCATGCTCGTCATAAAACTCCAAATATTGTGATTCTGCTTCTTACTGTTCGCGTTACACACACTCTCTCTCTCTCTCTGCAGCAGCAGTGTGATCACAACCAGAGAGCACATTAAGAGCACTGAGCTGTGTACATGAGCTGTCAGCCAAAGTGTAATCATTCCACTGCAAAACTCAGTCTTTTTAACACTTCAGCTGTAAAGTGTTAATATGTGACTGTACACAGAATACACATCAACACCCACAGATGAGCAGCATTTTTACCCATTTAGCAACAACCCGGTTGTTTTTTGAAGCGCCGCAGCAAAATGGGGGTTTTCGATTAAATTACATTTTGATTCATACAAAAACTGTGTATCTTACATTATAATAAGAACATTGTAATTTTTTCAACAGTATAACCACATTATTATAAATGTTGTAGTATGATTTGTCATCATTTAATTAGTGAATTACCATAGGGTATTGTTGTTTTTTACGATACCAGTGACAAATCGATACTACTAAAACTGTACCGGTGCCAAAACTGATACTTTAAAGGAAATTTTTTTTTAAAAGAGACACAAAAAATAGTGGATAACAATAAAGAACAACAACGTATACAAAAATATAACTAATTTACATACTACCTACAGTAGCTACATTAATTTAACACCAATAACAGCAAAGTAGTTGGTATTCTTGGTGCTACATTCATTCATTCATCTTCTATACCGCTTAATCCTGTGTTCAGGGTCACGGGGGACCTGGAGCCTATCCCAGGAGACTTCGGGCACTAGGCGGGGTACACCCTGGACAGGGTGCCAATCCATCACAGGGCACACACACATACACACACTCACACACCCAATCACACACTACGGGCAATTTAGGAACGCCAATTAGCCTAACCTGCATATCTTTGGACTGTGGGAGGAAACCGGAGTAGCCGGAGGAAACCCACCAAGCACGGGGAGAACATGCAAACTCCATGCACACAGAGACGGGAATCGAGCCTGGCCGGGGAATCGAACCCAGACCCTGGAGGTGCAAGGCGACAGTGCTAACCACTACACCACCGCGCCGCTCTTGGTGCTACAAACCAGCTTAAAATTTCAACAATTCTTGTGCAAAAGTATGATCATATTTGCTTTATCTGGCAAAACCCAACACCTCTCCTGACTTTGCTATGGTTGGTCTGACTGGGGCCAGGGATACCCACACTGCTAGCTGATGTCTGCAAGCTGTTAAACCCTTTTAACTAAATGCTTTCAACTATGGGTTGAAAAAACCATGGGTTTTTCTATGGGTGTTAAAACCATGCTGATAAGAATTATCAGTGTTAAATAGCCAGACAGCAGAATATCCAGTCCGCACACAACTTGGCACAGGTTTTAGGCTGGATGCCCTTCCTGACGCAACCCTCCCATTTTATCCGGGCTCGGGACCGCCACTGCATCCAGTGACTGGGGAGTTTGGACACTGGCTGGGAATCGAACCCGGGCCTTCCACTCCACACGGCACGCGAAAAACCTACCACTGAGCCACCAGTGCACATATACTGTAAGTATACATATACACTATATATATATATATAGTTTATGTATATAAGCCAAGTTTAAACATTTTCATTCATTCATTCATTTTCTATACCGCTTAATCCTATGATCAGGGTCGCGGGAACCTGGAGCCTATCCCAGGAGACTTCGGGCACTAGGAATCGAACCCGGACCCTGGAGGTGCAAGGCGACAGTGCTAACCACTACACCACCGTGCCGCCAGTTTAAACATTTTATTTCACTTAATTAACAAAGCTTTAATTAGTTTTGAATCCTTGTTGGTCCAACCAACACCATTACATTCTGAAGCATTCTGACTTCTGTTTATGAGTGAGTCTAGCTAATACCTGAGCTACCCGTTAGTTCCGTGTAGCGGACACACAATTTATTACCTCCCTGATCTGGTTTATGGAGTGAGTCAATGATGCAAGAGCACAAGCGTTACGGGGCCATGATTTTCCCTGTTTTGATTAACCTTTGCAACAGTACTTGGCTAACAGTCATGGGCTGCACTAGCTGCTCTTTCCTGCTACTGACGATATAAAAGAAACTGGACTGTACCAGACGTGGCTAGTGGTAGCCACAGCGGACCATCCGATCCACACAGAACTTTGGCACAGGTTTTACGCAGAATACCCTTCCTGAAGCAACCCTCCCATTATATCCAGTGGCTGGGGTTTAGGCAGTGGGTGGGAATCGAACCCAGGCCTTCCACATGGCAGGCGAGAAAGCTACTACTGTGCCACCAAAGCCCTTGGTAGCACAGAACACAAAATGAATGTGGACTGTCGAGAATGCGATGTATTACTTTCCCTAGGAGCTGATGGCTAAAAACGTGATTTAAATACCAAAATGTGAATGATCATCTCCTCTTCATTCACATCATATGATAGGATTTGAGAGGTTTGAGGGTCCCTGGTCCCCCATACGCTATCACTTACAGATTTATTTAGTCAGTAGTCAGAAGTTGTGTGTGTGTGTGTGTGTAGAGAAGGAGAATTACATCCTTGCTTCCCCTCCTCCATCCTGCACATGGTACTGAATGCTTTCACCTCCATCCGTTATTCATCTTAATTTTTTTTCTTTATATATAAACCATTTAAACCCCCTTCCCCCAGAAGGAGCACCACGGCAGGCTGATCTGATAGTAATGCCCCGCGGCAAGTGTCTTGTCTGCCTCGACGTTTTTAATTTAAAGAGAAAATGGACACGCTCTCTGGCAGGGGATAGAAACAATGTGTTCCTTAGAGTATACATATTTTTTGCCTCTCAGTGGAAAGCCATGCTGAGCTTAATAGCAGAATCTGACAGGCTCCCAGTCTCCTCCGCTCTCCCTCGCCTCTTCGCCACAGACAAAGAGTCAACCCAGAACAAATCGGCCATCTACACCGAGAAAACAGTGACGGCTAACCAAAGGAAGCCTGTTAAACCAAACCAGTCATATGTCAGAGTGTGTGTGTGTGTGTGTGTGTGTTTTAGTTCAACTTTTGGCGATTTTATTTCACTATGAAATTCAGTTTATCTGGGCTGCTTAGTGGAATCCTTAGAAATTCCTACTGTATACAGCATGGACTCCAAAACAGACCTGGATTGTAACCATATACTATATACTGTGTACATGGTATTTTATGGTTATGCAAAATGAGGCTCTTTTTTCATATATTGTCTACAGGAGTATTTACACAAAAACATAGAATTCCTCAAAATTTGCATCCTCAGCGTTCCTGAGTTGGTGTAAAACATTAAAACCTTGTGTGATGGTCAAAACAGCTCTGAGCCCTCAGGGCAAGACATCAGGATGTTAGCAGTAGATTATTTGAGTGCAATGTGGAGCTTCAGTGGATCAGACTGTTTGTCCGGCACATTACAAGGACGCACAATCGGATTAGGATTAGGGTTGGGTACCGAAAACCGGTGCCAATACGGCACCGGTACCTATATAACCGGGCCGAAACAGAACGCGAATTTCGGTGCCACTTAAGTGCATGAACTGTCGATTGATTGACGCAGTTGTAATAAGCATCAGATTCATCAACACACATGATCGCTAGTAAAATTAAAATACTGCATTCATGGGGTGTCAGAAATGATCGGAACAATTAATTATTTCCTTAATTAGAAAAATCTTGAGAACTTCGGAAAGCTTTAATAATACAAATTCAAAACATTGTTGCAGTAATGTTACTGTCCATTTTATTTTTGTAGATTAAAAGTTTATTAGATTAGATAAAAAAAATTAAAAGCACAAATCATCCGGAAATGAGAGACCATCCGAGATGCGCGTGAATGCAGCAACTAACGTTACACTCGCTGTGACGGCAGCAGGCGGTCTACCGCTATTTTAGCTTGCTAAATTAAAAACTTTCGTTAAAATGCCTAAAACTAAACAGTCGAGAATGGCTATATTTAAATAAATAATTTATATAAAGTGTGGCTGTATTTCACAAGAAAGGATTCCGACACGGCGACGTGCAGCAAATGATTTACAGAAGTTGCGTGTAAAGGCGAAAACACGTCAAATCTAATGAAACATTCGAGGGCAGACGGAATAAAGTTAAAAGCAGACGGAGGCACCGTGTTTAACAGCTTGTGGACAACAGCTGGCGCTATCAGTGTGGACGACCCCAGTACCAGTCACACCAACTGTAGCAAAAAGGAGTCACCGATTATGACGACGACAGCAGCCTGTCCGCAGGTTAGTAGTAGAGGCTAATGTAATGTTAATAGCAAAATGCAAATCTTGCATTCATGCTAACCATCCGGTCATGGTCAAACGATTTGTAAAAATTCTAATGTAACATGGATTCTGTTTATAATTATGGCTTTCCAGCTGGTTCTAGTAGCACTACAACAGTGACCCCATTTATCATTGCAAAGAAGGCTAATTTGACCAAGGAGAATTTAATTTATTTTTTTTTTGTTCAATAAAAATGTATTATTGAGTCATCCACCATCATTTTTGTGGCTTTTGTAATTTTGGCACCGTTTTGGCATCGGTACCGTTTTAAAAGTATCGATTTGGCACCGGTATTGAAAAAAACCCAAACGATACCCATCCCTAATTAGGATCTGGAGAATTTGGAGGCCCGAGCAACAACCTTGAACTCTTTGCCTGCTAAGCCTCATACACAGCAAGCTGTAATGCACTGAGTGTTCTGATGCATTTCTATTTATTTAACATTATTATTATTATTATTATTTTTTTTGTGGGATCGGACCAAATGGAAGGCGGCGCGGTAGTCTAGTGGTTAGCACTGTCGCCCTGCACCTCCAGGGTCTGCATGGAGTTTGCATGTTCTCCCCGTGCTTGGTGGGTTTCCTCCGGGTACTCCGGTTTCCTCCCACAGTCCAAAGATATGCAGATTAGGCTAATTGGTGTTCCCAAATTGCCCGTAGTGTGTGATTGGGTGTGTGAGTGTGTGTATGTGTGTGCCCTGCGATGGATTGGCACCCTGTCCAGGGTGTACCCCGCCTAGTGCCCGAAGTCTCCTGGGATAGGCTCCAGGCCCCCCGCGACCCTGAACACAGGATTAAGCGGTATAGAAAATGAATGAATGAATGAACGGACCAAATGGGGTGATCTTTGGTCCTGCAGACATAAATAAACTGTGGGTGCACATAAACCTGTTATCGGTTTCCGGGTATAGTGTTATTCAGTTCACCTAGCAGTATTGTTGACGTTATGGCAAATTGATATACCTAGAAGGTTTTTAAAAGGATTGTTTATTTAATTATTCATTTTAATTGTATACATGAATTTAGTGAGGATGTGTTATGTGAAACAAACCAATCACTTAAAATGATCCAAATCCATAAATTAAGACGAGCTCTTTAATTAAGTCAAAAGAAATGGTCCCATATTATATGAAAATGCATTGCTGTGTGTGATGCGTAATGCAGTGCGGTGGCTGAACTGCAATATTGGAAGATTTCTCTTAACACGTATGTAGGAGGTTGCGTCTTCACATTAAGTTGACATTTTTTTTCAGCTTTCGGCAAACGTTGACATTTTCGTAGGCGTCATTAACTGCAAACCAGTTGTGCCATAAACGCACTTTCGTAATTTACTGGGCCGAGGTATTAATCAACACACACAGAAGCATGAAGAAAATCTATAAATCTGGCGGAAGCCTGTTGGTTTCTTGGTTATAAACCTTTAGACTGTTTATAACCAAGCAACCAACACAACATGCAACAGTGTATACACACACACACTTGGTACACACCAGGTGTACCACACACCAACCATATCAAATGTGGTAAATACTCCTCAGTGGACAATAATGAGGGTGTGAGGGGGCAGAGACTCTCTCTCTCACTCTCTCTCGGCTCTGCAGTCTAGCCCATCAATCCTACTTTGTGTGCTAATGATAGAGCCTTGCATAGCATCCAGCATACAAGCAATGAGAGGCAGCAGGCATGAAAAGCAGAGAATCTACTGCCAACAGATGAAGAAAAGGGAGGGACTGCAATGTGACTGGAATCAGCAATCAGCAACCTGCTGTTACAAACACACATACACACACACGCGGTACCCATACATGCACATAATACGCACATACACTTTTACACTCTCACTTGGATAGAGTGAATGTTTCAGGGTCATTTCTCCTCAATGCCGAGCAGAAAAACAAGCATTCCTCAAACCGTTTGTCCGAGTACTAATACTGTAAGACAAAAATGAATAACCAGAGTGCTATTAAGAAAGAGTCATACATAAGACTGTACAAACCGGATTCCAAAAAAGTTGGGACACTAAACAAATTGTGAATAAAAACTGAATGCAATGATGTGGAGATGGCAAATGTCAATATTTTATTCAGAATAGAACATAGATGACAGATCAAGAGTTTAATCCAAGAAAATGTATAATTTTAAAGGAAAAATATGTTGATTCCAAATTTCACGGTGTCAACAAATCCCAAAAAAGTTGGAACAAGGCCATTTTCACCACTGTGTGGCATCTCCCCTTCTTCTTTACAACACTCAACAGACGTCTGGGGACCGAGGAGACCAGTTTCTCAAGTTTAGAAATAGGAATGCTCTCCCATTCTTGTCTAATACAGGCCTCTAACTGTTCAATCGTCTTGGGCCTTCTTTGTCGCACCTTCCTCTTTATGATGCGCCAAATGTTCTCTATAGGGGAAAGATCTGGACTGCAGACTGGCCATTTCAGTACCCGGATCCTTCTCCTACGCAGCCATGATGTTGTGATTGATGCAGAATGTGGTCTGGCATTATCTTGTTGAAAAATGCAGGGTCTTCCCTGAAAGAGATGACTAGATGTTGTTCTAGAACCTGAATATATTTTTCTGCATTGATGGTGCCTTTCCAGACATGCAAGCTGCCCATGCCACACGCACTCATGCAACCCCATACCATCAGAGATGCAGGCTTCTGAACTGAGCGTTGATGATAACTTGGGTTGTCCTTGTCCTCTTTGGTCCGGATGACATGGCGTCCCACATTTCCAACAAGAACTTCGAATCGTGACTCGTCTGACCACAGAACAGTCTTCCATTTTGCCACACTCCATTTAAATGATCCCTGGCCCAATGAAAACGCCTGTGCTTGTGGATCTTGCTTAGAAATGGCTTCTTCTTTGCACTGTAGAGTTTCAGCTGGCAACGGCGGATGGCACGGTGGATTGTGTTCACTGACGATGGTTTCTGGAAGTATTCCTGAGCCCATTCTGTGATTTCCTTTACAGTAGCATTCCTGTTTGTGGTGCAGTGTCGTTTAAGGGCCCGGAGATCACGGGCATCCAGTATGGTTTTACGCCCTTGACCCTTACGCACAGAGATTGTTCCAAATTCTCTGAATCTTCGGATGATATTATGCACAGTTGATGATGATAACTGCAAAGTCTTTGCAATTTTTCGCTGGGTAACACCTTTCTGATATTGCTCCACTATCTTTCTGCGCAACATTGTGGGAATTGGTGATCCTCAACCCATCTTGGCTTCTGAGAGACACTGCCACTCTGAGAAGCTCTTTTTATACCCAATCATGTTGCCATTTAACCTAATTACTGTTAATTGGTCTTCCAGCTCTTCGTTATGCTCAAATTTACTTTTTCCAGCCTCTTATTGCTACTTGTCCCAACTTTTTTGGGATTTGTTGACACCGTGAAATTTGGAATCAACATATTTTTCCTTTAAAATGATAAATTTTCTCGGATTAAACTTTTGATCTGTCATCTATGTTCTATTCTGAATAAAATATTGACATTTGCCATCTCCACATCATTGCATTCAGTTTTTATTCACAATTTGTTTAGTGTCCCAACTTTTTGGAATCCGGTTTGTAGAAAGATTAATCACTTTAGACATTTTTCCATTTTTATTATGTTTTATTCTAGAGATTCCAGAGATTTTTTCTATTTTTATTTAGTGGATAAAAGTCAAAACTTGAAAAAGTAAAAAAGTAAGGTGGGTGATATGGACCAAAAATTATATTGTATTTTAGGCTGAATATTGAAACGAGATATACAATAATGTGCAACAGACAAAATCTCAGTCCGTCCTGACTATACTGTATATTAGGGACAGAAATCATCAGAGACCAGCTGATATGATATCAAAAATACTTTAATATGTATTAAATTGATTCTCTAAGTACTTTGGTTTTATAAATTCTTAGGTCGATATTACGTAATTGGGTTTTTTTTTTTCGATTTAGTTACAATTCTAATCTAACTTAGCTCATAATTCTCTGCCTGTCAATTTGTAAATGATTTAGTGCACATAACCTATAGGATTATAAAGGAATGGCAACATTTTACCACCTCAAATGCAAAAAAAAAAACCACATATATAACAAAAGACTCACACAAATGAATCACAACACATCACTGTATTGATTTTTACTATACTGTATATATATATATATACTGTATATACTACTCACAGTTGTTTATACACCAAGATAAAGTGTAAACTGAATTAAGTTGGACTAAATTAACTGCCTCTCACTATCAGAGACAGAACCTAAAATAACAGACACATTTTTTGGAAAGTTATAAAATCGTGATAAGATACGGGCCAAGAACTTCATGCCAAGACCTGGTGCAAGGATTTTAGAAGCTGCTGATGAGCCAATAACAGAAATGAGGGCTGTCGTGGCCACAGTCTCACCAAGGCAGTTTGAGTTTTTTTTTTTTTTATAAATTCCCTGCTTCCTCTTGTATCTTCCTCATTGGCTGATTTGATAATTACATGAGCAAGCAGGAGGTGATTATAGCTGCTGGTGAGTGACACATTACATACCTGAGTCATATCAGGTATCCAAGTGATATCCGGCATCTGATTCACAGAACATCTCAATCACATGATTTATCTGACTTACATCACTTTCTGTATCTGACTCATGTCTCAATCTTGTTAGAGCTAAATTGAATATTCCATCTGACACATTCCACCAGCACCTGTAAATACACTGTCCAGTTACAAAAACACTATTTGCACTTAAATTAAGAAATATTAGGGGCCTTTGATTAAACAATTATTCCAGTGATTGACATGTTACAACTGACAACATTTATTTGAACCGTAGCTTCTCATTCCTCCAACTACCATCACGGTCATACTGTACGGTGGTCACGAAAATGATTTTAGTGTTTAACTGTGAAGTGGGCGGCACGGTGGTGTAGTGGTTAGCACTGTCGCCTTGCACCTCCAGGGTCTGGGTTCGATTCCCCGGCCAGGCTCGATTCCCGTCTCTGTGTGCATGGAGTTTGCATGTTCTCCCCGTGCTTGGTGGGTTTCCTCCGGGTACTCCGGTTTCCTCCCACAGTCCAAAGACATGCAGGTTAGGCTAATTGGCGTTCCTAAATTGACCATAGTGTGTGAATGAGTGTGTGTGTGTGTGTGTGCCCTGCGATGGATTGGCACGCTGTCCAGGGTGTCCCCCACCTCGTGCCCAGAGTCTCCTGGGATAGGCTCCAGGTCCCCGCGACCATAAATACAGGATAAAGCGGTATAGAATGAATGAATGAACTGTGAAGTGATGTGAGAACTCTACAGAAGAAATAAGGTCGTTAAAAAAGTAGAAGTCACAGTCAACACTGCAAGTCATCGGGATTTGCTAAGGATGACTTTACGGAACGGTTCGACTTTGCTGAGATTTATACAAGATGATTTTACTTTATCAGAAAGAAACACCTTTCTGGTTTCTGGTAACAGCACAGATTACTCATCCCATCGTTATATCAGCTGAGGAATGGCTAAACATGTTCCTTTCATCACTTTAAATGTATTTCTGATGTTTTGGGTCAAAAAATGTTTAACACAGCAATATACAGTATGATACCCCGTTACTGTACATATAGCATACAACATTTTTATTATTACTAATATAAACATTCATTTGTGATTAGGATTTCGACTCAACAGTCATACATAAATAATTAATTATAAGCTACTCAAAAATAGTACAAAGATACAGAATACAGATTGATTTGTATTCTATGAAGTGATTCCAAGATGGCGCCGGTGAGGTCGGCTGCCGTCACGACTGCTCCGACCACCTTTTCTTTGTTTTTGTTCTTTAAGTTAGTTTTCAGTGTTTTAAAATCGGCAAAATCACCACCATTGAGTACATTAGGTATGATAGAGATACTCTTGTTTCTATTGGTATACAATGTACTCACAATTCGACAGTTTTAACTCCGGATCCGAGCTGGCCGAGTGAGATCCTGAGGGAGAACAATGGACGCGACGCGAAGCGACGAACCCGAGGGAGACGAGCTGGTGTGAGGAACCGGCTCAGGGCCCGTGCACACCGCACACCTCTGCCTAGTATCCTGCTCGCCAACGTCCAGTCACTGGAGAACAAGCTCGATGACCTCAGGGCCAGGATAAAATTCCAGAGAGACATTCGGGACTGCAATCTCCTCTGCTTCACCGAGACATGGCTGAACCCAGCGGTGCCAGACCACGCCATACAGCCGGCCAAGTTCTTCTCGGTTCACCGCATGGACAGGACGCGGGACTCGGGGAAGTCAAGGGGAGGCGGCGTGTGCTTAATGGTGAACAACAGCTGGTGCAACAGCGCGAGCGTTGTTCCTCTTACACGCTCCTGCACACCAAACCTGGAACTACTGTCCATCATGTGTCGTCCATTTTATCTTCCACGGGAGTTCACATCGGTCATAATCAGCGCCGTTTACATACCTCCACAAGCGGACACTGAAACTGCCTTATGCGAGCTGCATGAGGCGCTCACACAGCACCAGACACAACACCGGGACGCTGCGCTCATTGTGGCGGGGGATTTTAATAGTGCCAACCTCAAACGCGCAGCGCCGAACTTTTATCAGCACATCACCTGCCCCACCAGGGGCGAAAGGACACTGGACCACTGTTATACCACGGTCAAAGACGGTTACAAGGCACAATCTCGTCCAGCGTTTGGTAAATCCGACCACGCCGCCATCTTCCTCATGCCAAAATATAAACAAAGGCTGAAACAGGAAGTTCCGGTTCAGAGGGAGGTCGCGCGCTGGACGGACCAATCGGTGGCCGCGTTACAGGACGCACTCGATGACGCAGACTGGGACATGTTCAGAAACAGCTCCGATGATGACGTCAGCGTGTTTACGGAAGCGGTTGTGGGATTTATTGAAAAGCTGGTAGACGATACGGTAGAGAAAAAGACTATCAGAACGTTTCCCAACTAGAAGCCGTGGGTGGATAAAACCATCCGCGACGCTCTGAGATCTCGCACAGCTGCCTACAACACGGGACTTGCATCGGGGGACATGGAACCGTACAAGGCTGCGTCATATAACGTCCGGAAGGCGGTGAAAGAGGCGAAGCAGCGCTACGGGAGAAAACTAGAGTCACAGCTTCAACAGAGTGACTCTAGGAGCCTGTGGCAGGGACTGAGAACAATAACGGACTACAAAGCACCAGCATCCGGTATGACGAACGCGGACGTGACTCTGGCAGACGAGCTCAACATCTTCTATGCTCGCTTCGAGGCTGCAGCTAAAGACGCTAGCGATGCTAATGCTAACGGCGCTAATGCTAACGGCGCTAATGCTAGCGGCGCTAACGGCTGCAGACAGGAAGACACAGCCAGCACCGGGAACGCGCTCATCATCTCCGAGCATGACGTGAGGAGAGCCTTCAAGAGAGTGAACACCAGGAAAGCAGCAGGACCAGACGGCATCTCAGGCCGTATCCTCAGAGCCTGCGCAGACCAGCTAGCACCTGTGTTCACTGAGATATTCAACATCTCTTTATCTCAGTCGGTGATCCCCACATGCTTCAAAGAGTCCATCATTGTTCCTGTTCCAAAGAAACCACATCCTGCTTCTCTCAATGACTATCGCCCTGTAGCTCTCACCTCAGTAGTGATGAAGTGCTTTGAACGCCTTATCAAAGACTTCATCATTTCTTCACTACCCGACACACTGGACCCACTACAGTTTGCATACCGTCAGAACCGCTCCACAGACGATGCAATCTCTCATCTCCTCCACACATCACTCACTCACCTGGACACTAGGAAAGGGAATTATGTTAAAATGCTCTTCATCGACTACAGCTCTGCTTTTAACACAATAATTCCCTCCACACTCACCACCAAGCTGGAGCACCTGGGACTCAGCTCATCTATATGTCAGTGGATCTCCAATTTTCTGACTGGCAGACCACAGGCAGTAAGGATGGGCGGACATGTCTCAGCCACACTCACTCTTAGCACTGGAGCCCCCCAAGGTTGTGTTCTGAGCCCCCTGCTGTACTCCTTGTACACCCACGACTGCGTGGCCACTACCAACTCCACCTCCATCATCAAGTTTGCTGACGACACCGTCGTGGTCGGACTGATCACCAACAATGATGAGTCGGACTACTTAGAGGAGATTGGAAATCTGGAGAACTGGTGCCAGAGGAACAATCTCCTCCTGAACGTCAGTAAGACAAAGGAGCTGATAGTGGACTTTAGTACAAAGCAGGAGAGGAACTACCAGACCCCCGTCATCAACAGGAGCCCAGTGGAGAGAGTGGACAGCTTCAGATACCTCGGTGTTCACATCACGCAGGACCTATCATGGTCCTGTCACATCAGCACCGTGGTGAAAAAAGCCCGGCAGCGTCTCTACCACCTCAGACGCTTGAGAGACTTTAGACTGCCCTCCAAGGTGCTCAGGAACTTCTACTCCTGCACCATAGAGAGTATCCTGACGGGAAACATCACGCCCTGGTTCGGGAACAGCACCATGCAGGACAGACGAGCTCTACAGAGGGTGGTGCGATCAGCCGAGCGCATCATCCGCACTGAGCTCCCTGACCTACACTCCATCTACAGCAAGCGGTGCTGGACTAAGGCCAGGAAGATCATGAAGGACCTCAGTCACCCCAGTAATGGACTGTTCTCTTTGTTGCGGTCTGGGAAGAGATTCCGCTCCCTAAAGGCCAACACAGAGAGACTGAGGAGGAGCTTCTTCCCGCAGGCGATAAGGTCTCTCAATCATCACTACACCACACAGGACTAATAACATCTTTTAAGCTCACAACACTGACTGGACAATCATGGACACATTCATACACACTTGCACTAAATACTCATACATCTGGACAATTGCACATGTCACCTCCATGCATATTTGCACAACCACTGACACTTTAATCATATATTTTTGCAATATTTTATTATGCCTTATGCACAGTTAATTTTACTAGTTAAAATTATTTCTTTAGTATTTACTTTTTATTGATTATTTATTTTACGTACAAGATTTTATTTTCTTTTTTTAAGGTCACTGGCGGTCGTATAAAGCATTTTCCCTGCATATTATACTGTGTATGATTGTGTATGTGACCAATAAAATTTGAATTTGAATTTGAATTTGATTTATATGTACGCAATGATTTTGAAAATTGTCAGCATGGGCACTCTGACTGATCTGCAGCTACATACAGTAGCCCTATACACAACTTCCATGTGCTTTGACTTCTCACACCTTTCTATTAGACCGTTTTCAGCAATCAGAGATACAATTCAATTCTATTGGCTTAGAAGACACAGGCCAGACTTCACTCCCCACTTGCATCAATGAGCCTTGGCCGCACATGACCCTGTCGGCGATTCACCGGGTGTCCTTTCCTGGACCATTTTTGCTACAGTATGTCCTGACCACAGCAGACTAGAAATAGCTCACAGGATCTGCAGTTGCCCTGACCTCGTCCTCCAGACATCACAACTTGTCAACGTTGCGCAAAATCCTTATGCTTGCCCATTTTTTTCTGCTTCTTACACATTAAAATTCAGGAACAAAATGTTCATTTGCCACCTAATATACTGTATGTTATCTACTTCCAGTTGCCATTGTAATGAGAAAATTCATGTTATCTGCTTCATCTGTAAGTTGGCATAATGATATGGTTGATGTGTGTAGCTTTTAAATAACAATCTAATCACATACACCAAAAATATTAACATTACATCCATCACTAGATCAAACTTCTCGTTCTTTAAGTCTCGATCTGTGTGTGTGTGTGTGTGTGTGTGTGTGTGTGTGTGTGTGTGTGTGTGTGTGTGTGTGTGTGTGGGTGAGGCTCACTTGTTCTACAGAGCCTTCATAAGTTAAAAAGACCCTACGGCACAGTATCATATTAGAGCTTTCGTCTGTTTAATATTTGGTTGTGACGTGCTAATAATAGTCAAGACAAATTAAGATGAATTTTGCAGGGCGTGTATGGATAAGCCAGCACTTCACATGCGTAAAGCCTAATTATTCTGCCTCCTGCTTGTCCTAAGCCAGGGCTTTTTTTTCCGGGAGAGTATTCTTTAAGATCTCAGAGTTTGATTAGTCTTTGCCGTTAGATGTGCACTTGTCCGACTCCAAGTCAAGTGTTGAATCCTTGGCTTTTGGTTTTAAGGCTTATGGTGTAATTTTGAAAGGATTTAAACTGTTTTTTTTTTTAAACATCCATATTCATTAATGTGCTTTCTAGTCAATAAAAGTGCACATAAACATGCACAAAAGTACACACATACAGTATGCTCACACACAAACCTTTATATGACAAAAGAAGCACTGATGCAAAGTGGTGGGAAAATCTTACAATTTAAATTGTATTTGACAAAGAGCCAATCCAAATAATGAATCAATTTTATTTAAAGGACATACCAAGGGCATCATGTCTGCTGTTTCCATTTTGTGTAAGTGTTTATTAGGGCTGCACGATATTAGGAAAATATGCGATATTGTTGTTGAATACTGCAATAACGATATTTCTTGCGATATAACATTTCCCTAGAGAAATGCATTTTTTAATTATTATTATTGCCTATTTTTTTATTATTATTTATTTATATGTAATGATCATACTAAAATAAACAGGTAATAGATATTCGTCTGATGTAATTAAATCTAATTCAGGCTAAAAAGAAACTATACAGTGGTGTGAAAAAATATTTGCCCCCTTCCTGATTTCTTATTCTTTTGCATGTTTGTCACACTTAAATGTTTCTGCTCATCAAAAACCGTTAACTATTAGTCAAAGATAACATAATTGAACACAAAATGCAGTTTTTAAATGAAGGTTTATGTTATTAAGGGAGAAAAAACACTCCAAATCTACATGGCCCTGTGTGAAAAAGTGATTGCCCCCCTTGTTAAAAAAGAACTTAACTGTGGTTTATCACACCTGAGTTCAATTTCTGTAGTCACCCCCAGGCCTGATTACTGCCACACCTGTTTCAATCAAGAAATCACTTAAATAGGAGCTACCTGACACAGAGAAGTAGACCAAAAGCACCTCAAAAGCTAGACATCATGCCAAGATCCAAAGAAATTCAGGAACAAGATCTATCAGTCTGGGAAAGGTTATAAAGCCATTTCTAAAGCTTTGGGACTCCAGCGAACCACAGTGAGAGCCATTATCCACAAATGGCAAAAACATGGAACAGTGGTGAACCTTCCCAGGAGTGGCCGGCCAACCAAAATTACCCCAAGAGCGCAGAGACAACTCATCCGAGAGGCCACAAAAGACCCCAGGACAACATCTAAAGAACTGCAGGCCTCACTTGCCTCAATTAAGGTCAGTGTTCACGACTCCACCATAAGAAAGAGACTGGGCAAAAACGGCCTGCATGGCAGATTTCCAAGGCGCAAACCACTTTTAAGCAAAAAGAACATTAAGGCTCATCTCAATTTTGCTAAAAAACATCTCAATGATTGCCAAGACTTTTGGGAAAATACCTTGTGGACCAACGAGACAAAAGTTTAACTTTTTGGAAGGTGCGTGTCCCGTTACATCTGGCGTAAAAGTAACACAGCATTTCAGAAAAAGAACATCATACCAACAGTAAAATATGGTGGTGGTAGTGTGATGGTCTGGGGTTGTTTGGCTGCTTCAGGACCTGGAAGGCTTGCTGTGATAGATGGAACCATGAATTCTACTGTCTACCAAAAATCCTGAAGGAGAATGTCCGGCCATCTGTTCGTCAACTCAAGCTGAAGCGATCTTGGGTGCTGCAGCAGGACAATGACCCAAAACACACCAGCAAATCCACCTCTGAATGGCTGAAGAAAAACATAATGAAGACTTTGGAGTGGCCTAGTCAAAGTCCTGACCTGAATCCTATTGAGATGTTGTGTCATGACCTTAAAAAGGCGGTTCATGCTAGAAAACCCTCAAATAAAGCTGATTTACAACAATTCTGCAAAGATGAGTGGGCCAAAATTCCTCCAGAGCGCTGTAAAAGACTCGTTGCAAGTTATCGCAAACGCTTGATTGCAGTTATTGCTGCTAAGGGTGGCCCAACCAGTTATTAGGTTCAGGGGGCAATTACTTTTTCACACAGGGCCATGTAGTTTTGGATTTTTTTTCTCCCTAAATAATAAAACCCCTCATTTAAAAACTGCATTTTGTGTTTACTTGTGTTATCTTTGACTAATAGTTAAATGTGTTTGATGATCAGAAACATTTTGTGTGACAAACATGCAAAAGAATAAGAAATCAGGAGGGGGGCAAATAGTTTTTCACACCACTGTATGTCAAGGAAGTTGCAAATATTTAGACTTCAAAACACTATGAATGACTTAAACCCCTCAGCAGATATTCTGACTTCTGGTTTGCTGTTACTATAAACCTGCCAACACAATATGAATTACTTTCAAACATGACTTTTTATTTACATGTAACCATACACTCATCAATAGTGTCTTAAAACAAGAGCATCTTTTAAACTAAATATTCTCTTTGGCTTGCCTGTTTTTTAAAAATAAAAATTATTAAACAAAAATTTAATTGAAAAAATCCTATTTGTCACACACACGCATGCACGCACGCACACACACGCACACACTCGCTCCGCGACCGACACTAGGACCCGGAAGTAATGTGGGCGTGAACTCAGAAGTATAAGAGGAGTAAATAAAGCATTGCATACAGCTTAGTCACTGAGTTCGCCATGTCGGTTCAGATTGTTTACTTTCTGATTCGAGTGTGTGTTTATAGGACGCGGGTTAAATGTGTGTTTTTCCCTTGCTCCCCTTCTGTGAGAGTCCTTAGACTAATTTGCGTGGTTATCCTGCCTACTCGCTTGCTTCCGCGTTTGGGTTTACCATCCACGCTACAAAGGGCTAACGGCTAATCGCTAAGTCGGGCTAACGGCTAATCGCTAAGTCAGAATGAAGTATAAAGATATAAATTATATATATATATATATATATATATATATAAGATATAAGCGGGTATAAACATAGTAAGGGCCCATCTGATTGGTCAAATTTGGACACACAAATGCTTGGCAAATAAAGTATTTATCGCAACTCTTTGCGATATGGTTATCGCGCATGCCATTATCGCGATAACGATATTTTTTCGATATATCGTGCAGCCCTAGTGTTTATACCTCATCTGGGGAATATGACATATCAATGCTGTAACTGTACTTGCAGCAGTACTTATACTGACAGTAAAGATTTCTCTATGCAGGACAATTAGCGTGTGCTTTCAAATATAATTTCATCATCAGCTTTATTAAGAACTTGCGGTACACCTGCACATTCATGCAATATTCCAATCAGCCAATCATGTAACATCAGCATGATGCAGAAAATCAAGATTAAGAGTTTCAGTTCATCCTCACACCAAACATCGGAATGCGGGAGAAATGTGATCTCAGTGATTATGACTGTTGCACAAACATTGGTGGCAGCTTGAGTACTGCAGATCTCCTGGGGTTTTCATGTACAACATGCATGCAGAATGATATGTGGTAAAATCCTCAGTGGTGATTTAACACTTTCAGAGTTCATATGAATCCAACATATGAACATATGGAAAGGGACGTCTTGAATTTCATAGCTACGTAGTAATAGCTGCTAAACAGATAAAGTGAGGCATCTGGCTCTCTTCCTTCTTCTGGATATCAAGAAAGTTACAGCTGACTAAATAC
Source organism: Channallabes apus (assembly GCA_030522415.1). NCBI lineage: Eukaryota > Metazoa > Chordata > Actinopteri > Siluriformes > Clariidae > Channallabes > Channallabes apus. The sequence goes on along the minus strand of CM060128.1, from coordinate 21,333,129 downwards.
GTGTCATCCTACAGAGCAAAATGCAAGGCATATTTTTGCTAAAATTGCATCTATTGTTTGAAACGAATGAGCGGTCACACAAATATGATGTGTTGTAACCCAGACAATGGGATCAAAGCTATTTCAGCAGACTAAAGCATCCACTGTAGAGTCAGATCAAAGTCACTTGTAATTATGAATGTCAACCGTCATGATATGAGAATCTGATCAGACCAAAAAAAATCCAAATTGAGCAATGTCGTTTGTAATGTAAACGTCACTTATAACTGGATCAACATAAGAAGGTTCATTGCTAAACAAGTACATTTTACAGTACGTCAAGAGATCCTACCTTCTTCATTATGACTGGTTCCAAGAAATCAGTCTTGTCTATTATCAGTTAGCAACGCAGAGGATGAAAGAGGCTTAAAAAAAAAATAAAACAGGATTACATTCATTTAGAGAAAACTTTTTTCCAGGTTTTTTTCCCCCTTCCATGTCACATATGGGCAGAACGAGTAATTTTGCTTGGTAAATGGAAATAATAAACGTCGAGTGTGAATCAGGCGGCACGGTGGTGTAGTGGTTAGCACTGTCGCCTTGCACCTCCAGGATCTGGGTTCGATTCCCCGGCCAGGCTCGATTTCCGTCTCTGTGTGCATGGAGTTTGCATGTTCTCCCCGTGCTTGGTGGGTTTCCTCCGGGTACTCCGGTTTCCTCCCACAGTCCAAAGATATGCAGGTTAGGCTAATTGGTGTTCCTAAATTGCCCGTAGTGTGTGAATGTGCGTATGAGTGTGTGCCCTGCGACGGATTGGCACCCTGTCCAGGGCCTTGTGCCCTAAGCCTCCTGGGATAGGCTCCAGGCCCCCCGCGACCCTGAATAGAAGGATAAAGCGGTATAGAAGATGAAGAGTGTGAATCAAGAAGAATGATGATTCCTTGATGATTACATAGACCACAGAAGTGAATATATGCAAACTTTTTTGCATATATTTTTGCACTCTAATTGTGACCTTTATCTGCATGATTGCTTGCATGGCTCTACTTTTTTTTTTTTATATGTATGTTAAATTTTTCACTCCTCTTACATGCTGTGCCTTGTCCATGATTCATTTTAGATCCATACAGTATGTGCTTAGAATGAAACACTGCTAAAAAAAAAAATAAAATAAAAAAGCATGTCCTAATTTGTAAATACACACCTTATCACTTAATCTTAATCCTATTTTGGATCTTGGGACTGATACCGACATATTTTGGCCCACAGTAATACGGAACAGATTGTAAGCAGTGCTTAGTGTACGAGGCTGAAGCACAAAATGACATTTTAATTTGAGGATAATGACACTGAGTTCACCAAATTCTTCTTATCTGCCCATCAATTGACAAGACTTTAGAGGTCATCACCTCATCACACCCTTTACAACGTGTACACGAGCTCTCTGGACGTCTGGGCCGTGTTGTGAATGTGTCTGCTTGGGCTGCCAGATCAGGCAACAGATTCATCTCGATGATGTGCCAAATGTGCCACAGGGCTCTATGGGATACCAAGCAGGGGAGGAAGAGACACGCCGACTGAAGCAAGGTCGATGAGATTTGCCAGACCTTGGAATCTCCACAGCTTTCTGACCTTTCTCACTGCGTTCCAATAGGCTATGCATAGCCAAGAACACGCTTCACATCCTGCTACAGATCATTCTGATTGGCCCTCTTAAATAAACGAGGTCAACTAAAGGATTTTGAAGCACTTCCAAATATAATCTCTCTCTCACACACACACACACACATACATACACACACAAAATGTGGGTTATTAGAGCCAGTTACCAGTAGGAATGGGAATCACCACGGACCACCAGATACAGTACGATATCACGATGCATAGGTGTCGATGTAACTTGTGTTGCGGTTCTGCTAGTATCCTAATTTTTAAATGTCCATTTTTATTTTATTTTATTTTTATTTCTTTATCATTTTAAAATTTGAAAAGATTGTAGCAAAAAAAATTTGGTCCTTCCACACCGGATGCTGTGCTGCCTTCCAATGTGTGAATAGTTTAGAGTGCACCACCTGTGGGATTATAGACCTCAAATGCAAACATGTATAAACTAAAAATGTTACTAGAGTGGGCAGAAAGAAAAAGTAGTTTCATGAATAACTTATGATCCCTCGATTCCCGTCTCTGTGTGCATGGAGTTTGCATGTTCTCCCCGTGCTTGGTGGGTTTCCTCCAGGTACTCCGGTTTCCTCCCACAGTCCAAAGATATGCAGGTTAGGCTAAATGGCGTTCCCCAAATTGCCCGTAGTGTGTGATTGGGTGCGTTAGTGTGTGTATGTGTGTGTGCCCTGCGATGGATTGGCACCCTGTTCAGGGTGTACCCCGCCTAGTGCCCGAAGTCTCCTGGGATAGGCTCCAGGTCCCCGCGACCCTGAACACAGGATTAAGCGGTATAGAAAATGAATGAATGAATGAATGAACTTATGATCCTCATTAAATCGAAACGCCATCGAATTGAAGTTACTGATACTCGAAGAAGGACAGAAAGAATTGAGAAATAGTGGCACAAGAACCCAATTACTGTACATCTCAAAAGTATTCGGTTCTTTTCTGCATCCAAAAGCCATATAAAAATTAAGGGACTCGGATCAAAAAGGGCACTTGTACAGTAAGAATGCCAACCCAATTCTGTTTCCATTGCTTGGCTCATTCAACTTTATTAAACCTCATGAGTCTTTCTTTTCCCCCTTTTTTTCTATTATGCTTTACTGTAGGCGTCTTGCTCTTGAGTCAGGGACAATGTTCTGATAAAAACCCCTTCACTCAACATCATGAATAAACATGCACAGACTGTAATGGTCAACACAAAGGCATAGAGTCTCAAAGGAAGCTTGATAGTATGTAAATTGGTAGAAAAAGAAAAAAAGAGAAGTGATGTAGAGCTGAGAAGAAGGAGGTTTGTTGTAGCCGACTGTCTAAAGCTTAAGCCGCAGATGATGTCATTCTCATTGTGTGACAATGGTGTGAATATTTCCATCCAACAGGCCTTATTCATCAAGATGGAGTATTTAGAAACTGTTTACACACAGTGGATTCATGAAACTAGCTGGGAAAAACATCCATATTCTATGTGACTCACTATTACCTACGAGGACGTTCGAGGAAAAACAGAACTTGTGATTGTGCAGATTAACAGAACACACTGATGAAAGTAAAAAGCCCCTTTAATTCTCAATATAATCCGTTATTACACTAATGCATTCACTCCAGCGCTTGGATTTGGAGGGTTTGGATACAATCAATTATGAAAGTTTTCTCAGTACACCAGAGCCATTGTCAGACTACCCGTTTCACGTCTGGCCTCCCAGGAATTACTTTAATGGTCTAAACATGTGTAAATGGCTTGGAGCGAAGTCAGGACTATACAGTGGGTGGCAGTAACTCGCAGCTGAGTTCCTGTAATGTGCAAATGATTGTACAATTTCTCCAGACAGTGTGTGTCTTCCACAAGTTGGTTCCAAGTTATGAAAGTGCGGAGAAAGTGTTTTTAATATAGGAAAAATTATCACCATAATATTTTCGGCCCAGCTTTGCTTCCCATTTCAGTTTAAAGAGTGACATGACTGCACACAGAATCAGAGGCAAACAGAGGTGCATGTCCACACACATATCAACTGTCTCGAAACTGCAGATGTTTTTACTGTATATGTATAATAAGTATAAAAGACTTAACAAAATGGAGTATAATATGTATATTTATTTATTGTTCTTCGCTTGTATGGTTAATGTTTATTTTATGTTACCACTCAAACAAACCTACTGAACTGTTGACGAACAGAAAGTACTGTATATGTATAAGCAACAGTATAATAAATGAACACTTTCACACACTCTGGTCCCACAGGGGCATGAGGAAAGGAGAGCATGGTAAGAGGACCTGGTGTGTGTGTATGCATGTATGTGTGTGTGTGCGCGCTTTCTGAGAGCCCCCTGAGGAGAACATTGGCTCAGCTCAATATGGGCCACCTGCTCTGGCACTCCAGACAGCAGCCTGAGGGGCAAGTAGACACAGGAGCCACAAGCAAGCCAAGAGGATTCTTACACACTACAACATTTCTTCAATCTCTTTACAAACTTCTTAAACTCACACACACACACACACACATATATATATATATATGCGCTACGCTGAAGACCTCAGTCCCTGTTAAACACTGTGCCAGACGTCTAGGAACAGCCATACAGTATTTTGCAGAGGAGATGCTCTATGCTCCTGCTGCTGCTGTTACCTGGAGCTCTGCCTCTCAGACATTCCAACAGTGTTGTCTGTATCACTTAAATAGTGTGTGTGCGTGTCAATCCTCTCCTCTTTACCTTGGGCAAGGATGACATTAGGATGAAAGAAAGTCTGCAATGCTTTAGGGAGCATCAAAATATGGGTCAAATACTTTGTCTGTATTTCAATCTTAATTTAATGCAAGAGGACAGGTCCAGTTGGGACCCAAAGAAACAGTTCATCACGGTGATGGTTTTGAGCTGGAACATCTCTATGCTACTCAGTACAGTATAACGTCTCTCGTCTTCACCTTTTTTTTTCAACATTATTCATCACAGTGTGTTAATTAAAGCATATGCGCATCCTTAAAAAAATAAATCTTCTATGCCGTTCTGCGGTGTGGAATACAGTAGTGTGAAATAAGAGAAGCTGATTACCAAGAATGTGTTTTAGTGTTTGAGTTGTGCCAGGGTTGATAGGGAGCTTCGGTGCTGAAAGGTAATTAGTCCCACCTGGGGTATGTGGGTGTGAGTGTGTGTGAGTGAAGTACTGTACAATTTGTCTCGTTAATCTGCCATGGGGGTAATTAAATGCATGGTAACACCTGGAACCAGGATACAGTACGTGCCTCAAATCGCCTGCCCATTCAGCTTTACTTGAAAAGCACAATCTATTCACAGACACCACAGTTAAAAAAAATAAAATAGAAAAACTGTCTGATGGTACTGATTTTTTTGGACTGCGCTTAGCTTTGGTAACAGCGCATGATTGCTCCACCATTGTTTTGGAAACCTCATGCAACGTCAACATTTACTGCATTCATTTTGGAACATGATCTTGTATTACTGGTGACAGAGTTGAACCACTCCATAAAGTGTTCTCCAGGACATCCCAAAGACTTTCAATGGGGTTAAAGTCTGGACTGTGTGGTAGCCAAATCATGTGTGAAAATGATTCCTCGTGCTGGAGGAACACAGGTCTACCCTGCTAAGTGCTCCACTGAATGTACTTGATTAAAAGCCCTGCTATGATGTAAGCCAGGCCAAGACCATTTAATTCAGTCAACTTTAGCTTTGATTACAACACACAATGTGATGGCCAGTTCATGTGTGAAAATGGTTCCTCATGCTCCCACAACCACTATTTTACAACTTGAGTCGTGGAATATGCCAGTGCCATCAAGAAAAAACAGCTGCATGGATGTGATACCCTCAGTACATTCAGATTGTCATGAAGAGTCATGCTCTTTCCCTTCTTACCCTGACGCACCCATCACTCTGGAACACAGTCAATCTGGACTCATCAGACCGTATGACCTTTATCAGTTCCTCTAAAGTTGCAGCTTACTGTACGCTCCCTAGCAAGCTGAAGCCTTGTTATCGGATTAGTCTAGATGTTCTGAAATCCAAACAGCTGTTTAGTTCTAATCCTGTTAGTTCTTACTGCATTACGTGTGTGGAAATGTTATTATTTTCACTATTCATTATAGTACTGAATTCTGGCTTGAATTCTATGGCCATTTTTTTTATGATGCAACTTTATCAAGTGTTTAAGTGATCTGAAATCATGTACAGTAACTACAGTATCATGTTGATAGTTCATTATCCTTCCAGGTTTTAACAATGTTTTGGACAATTTAAAACAACATTTCAGTAATTTCACCACGCTTCTTAGTTGTTTTCTTTGCTTGACATTGGCCAATATAAAATACATTTTTTTTTACAATGTTTTTAATTCATATATGTTTGTATTTGAGATGATAAAATTTTGCAGCTCCTCTTTAATCCTGCAGGTGATGCACTCTAAACTATTCACACACTGGCAGACAGCACAGCATCCTGTGTGGTAGGAGCAAATTATTTCACAAGTTTGTTTAGAATTGCAACAAAATCTAAAAAGAATATTAATATAGAATCAGGTTACTTATAACAAAACAAAATCATGTTATTCAATGTTGATTCTTACTTGTTACACTCACTTGATTCACAAGCTACCTTATGGTGGTGTTATCTTTGCACTCTTTGTGTACAGTACAGTGAAAACACATCAATATTACATATTTTATACATTCATTCATTCATTTTCTATACCGCTTAATCCTGTGTTCAGGGTCGCGGGGGACCTGGAGCCTATCCCAGGAGACTTCGGGCACTAGGCGGGGTACACCTTGGACAGGGTGCCAATCCATCGCAGGGCACACACACACACATACACACACTCACACACTACGGGCAATTTAGGAACGCCAATTAGCCTAACCTGCATATCTTTGGACTGTGGGAGGAAACCGGAGTACCCGGAGGAAACCCACCAAGCACGGGGAGAACATGCAAACTCCATGCACACAGAGACGGGAATCGAGCCTGGCCGGGGAATCGAACCCAGACCCTGGAGGTGCAAGGCGACAGTGCTAACCACTACACCAATATTTTATACAACTATGTAATATTTTGGGAAGAAACCAGAAGAAAGCAAAAACAGGAAGAACATGCAAACTCCGTTCACACAGACCCCAAGGCGGGAATCGAACCTGGACCCTGGAGGAGCAAGGCGACAGTGCTAACCACTGACAAAATGTTTATAAAATAGTTTTTTTTTTCTTTTCTCCGTTCGACTCTGCCATACTTCTGCTATTTTTCTTCTTGTCAGTCTTTCTACATCTCTTACCACGCCCCAACTGCTGTTCTGAATTCTCTAAAGGAAACCGCAAACACATTACATGGGCTCTGAGTCGCACAGAGAGGACGGTAAGTGTTCATATAGCTAAAGTTATTGGATGTAATCTCATCACCAATATTGTTACTTATTGCAGTTGCAAAAACAAATCTAAAGTCCAATTATGGCTCTAACTCTCCAAACATGTTGTTATACAGAGGCTCGGAGGCTGATCTTTGTAGCGATTAAAGCGCATGTGAGAGATCATTAATCTTCATTCGGTTTCAAGTCTGCCAAGGCACTTTCAAGACTTTCAAGCTAAACCTCACAGAGGGAGACGGAAGTGTTAAGCACAGAATTCAACCTCTGCGCTTGACTCGCATCTTCAGCCAAATTCAAAGTAGTTCACAAATCACCCTGAAAAAAAATGTACAAGCAAAATACACCTCACAATCATGTACTGTATCAGGGAACTCAGTGCCGCTATGCAGGACCAGGTTGATTGTGAAGACCAAAGTTGTTTAACGTCGCTTGCTTGACTAAAGCTGGCTGTAATCCAGACAACAAGGACACTCGAGCAACACAAAATTAGGTTAAATGAACAAAGGGAAAAAAGCAAGCAGCGTTATTCGAAAGTGCTTCTCGTTGGAAGCAAATGGAAAAACAAGGTAAGGTAAACTACTAATGGATTGTTCCAGCACTTTTACCTTATTAGATTCTTTTTTGGAATATGGGGGTGCGGCGGGGGGGGGGGGGGGGGGTTGGGGGGGGGATGGGGACAACTGTCCATTTTATATCAGGTAGGCTTCCATCAACTTAAAGGAGATGAGTAGGAATGACAGCCAGGGCAGAAGATAGGAGAAAGCTAGAACACACACACACACACACACACACACACACACACACACGCACACACTCACCCACACACACATCTTGCTTGCTATTGGCTGAGGCTTTAGAGAAGGATTGCAAACTATTCAGTTCACCGTCTGACTGATGTGTCTCTGCTTTAAATTGCATTAACCTCAATGCCACAGCTGGAATCATAGAAGAAGGAGGAGAAGGAGGTTTTGTTTCATTTATATACTGTAGGTAGTTATGTCAAAGTTTATGTAGAGGTACAGTACAGTAGTCAGGATTATTATGGAGAGATGGTGGAAGAACCAAGCTGCATCTATTTACACACCTTTAACACTAATTTCATTTAATCGGATTTATTCCGAGACACACGTGTCACTGCCAAATACTGTGTATTTGAAATACTGAAAATGTGCATAAGTATTGTCTACTCCCAGAAATAGAAGTTACAGCACACATGCAATACATATACTGAAAATACAGATTAACACTGGAAAACAGTGACCTGGAGCCTATCCCAGGAGACTTCGGGCACTAGGCGGGGTACACCCTGGACAGGGTGCCAATCCATCGCAGGGCACACACACATACACACACTCACACACCCAATCACACACTACGGGCAATTTAGGAACGCCAATTAGCCTAACCTGCATATTTTTGGACTGTGGGAGGAAACCGGAGTACCCGGAGGAAACCCACCAAGCACGGGGAGAACATGCAAACTCCATGCACACAGAGACGGGAATCGAGCCTGGCCGGGGAATCGAACCCAGACCCTGGAGGTGCAAGGCGACAGTGCTAACCACTACACCAATTATATGTCAAAATTTCCAGGTTCTGTGTTCTCTTCTTTTTCTTTTGACTGCTCCTCTTAGGGCTCGCCACAGGTTTTGTGACGGATGCATTTATCCAGGCTTGAGGCCATTCAAACGTCTGACACGAAGTCCACCAGGGAACTAGTTGCCAGGTTTCATATTATGCCTGTGTATTGTACTGGATAACAGAAATGCCCACCACTGTTAACCTTTTCTGAGCCTGAACATGTTTACCGACTTTTAAGTATTACAAAGTGCATTTTAGAGATAATGAAACCTGGCAATTCTATGTACAAGCTTCAACAGGTTTTTAAGCTTAAAATTAAATGGAATCGTTTTATATTGTGGGATCAACATCCCTATGCACACACCTTGTCTGAAGCATCTACGATACTTGATTAAATCCCTAAGAGACTGCTTTTCATTTCTTTCTCCACAGCACAAAGCTATTTCAGTAGTACCCTTTTTGTCCTTGGTGTCCAGATAAAATAATATACTTGCAGGTTTGCATCCTCAGTGTACAATTTATTCTACAGTATATTATCATTTCTGTTAGAAGAACTCAAAATGGTAAATAATAAAGGGCTAATAACAGATAGGGAAGTGGTCTACACTAAGTGTTACTGATGTCTACTGTCTTTGCATTGTTTATGAAAATTCATCCAATGTGGAAGTGCCAAAACGCTTTTTTAGTAATTGTACTGCAAAAAACACCCCCGTGAAGAAAAAGGTTAAAAAGTCTGCAGCAGTATGGGAGAACGCAACTACACATTTCCGCAAAATACTCAAAAGGAGGCAAAGCAAGTGTCATTAGAGAGGATTCTAGTTAAAGAAGTTTGCCAACAGAGCAGTGATTCCGTTAGTGTGTGTGTGTGTGTGTGTGTGAGAAATTCGTCCTACATAGTAGCCCCTCTTCCTCTCCTCTCTCGTCTAAATTGTTTTATTTTTACTTTATATTTTGTATTAATTATTTTTTTTATATACTGTATGAATACTTTTGGGTTGTGTAATGAATCATCTGAGTTTCCATTATTTCTTTGGGGAAATTCAAATTTGTGAAATTTGATATACAAGTGCTTTGGATTACAAGCATGCTTCCGGAACAAATTATGCTCGCAATCCAAGGTTTAACTGTACACAAAAAAATAAATAAAAGGCTGAAATTAATTCATTAATGACTAGCACATAGTTGAGCTACATATTCAAGTTTAGCATTACAGGACTAAATTCAATCTCTATAGAAAATACAGCTAAACCAACACAAGTGCAATGTATATTTTTATTTTAAAACAAATTATTAATTAAATATTGAATTTATACTCAATATGAAAATGCAGTACAGCATACATCAGCTAAGCTCAGAGCAATAGAGCTTAACCAATATACATTGAAGTCAGCACTGCACTGGAATAAAGTCGATCTCGTCCAGATTGAAGGATAAGCTGACTGTCCTAGCCATCAATTTTCTCAACAACAAAAAAAAGAGGTCAATGAGGGCAGAGAGTTCAGTGCTTCATTGATGGTGGGCTTAACCAGTAATTCAACTGAATTTAATGTGGCCATCGGTGACAATCGGGCCATTTTTCACTTCATTTCTCTTACTCTCACTCATACACACACAGACTTGCTGTTTTTCCAAATCAGTAATTTGCAGAAAGGTTCATGATGTGTAAAATAGCAGCATTTTATGAGCCTTAGCTATGAGGAATTGTAATCGTTAAAACTGAAGTTGACTGTAAAAGCACTAAGGATGGATTTTAATTTCCACATGAGCTCTAGGACTAAAGTGGAGATCTCAGAATGATGCAATGGCAGACAGAAGGGAACACTTACTGTATGAGCTCTGGATGAATTACATACTAATACACACACGTGTCCATGTGATGCTATCTTCCCTTACAGAAGGCCAAGCTCTTGCCCAAATTGCCTCCTTCCAACTAGACATGCTTGCCAGGGCAAATTACCCAAGCAGTCACACACTGAGAAATAATAATAACAACTTTATTTAAGCAAGCACAGATAATCACACACACACACACACACACACACACACACACAGTCATAACTACATTAAATATTGGTTATCTTCATGGTCCACCTTCCTAACATAATTTTGCCACAGCCCCACCCCTGCTAGATCCCTTCTACTATCATTTTTCACCCACACACACACACACACACACACACACACACACACACAAACCTCTGTAAGCAATCAAATCTTTGCCTTGTGTTAGGGAATTCTCATTATGTATTAGAGTAAAGGAGCATTACTCCACTTGACTTTCCACACAAACACACAGACACACACACAGGGCAGTTTTTTTCAGTTTGACCTTGTGAAGACATTTGGTTGCCCCCCCCCCCACACACACACACACAAATCTCACCTTCTATTTACCTTCTGTTGGATGTAACCCAATTTTCCAGATATATTTCTTTAAATTTTTTTTCTTTCATTTAGATTGTCTTTTGGTTTACTGAGGTTAGGTTTTTTTTGTCAATTATGTCAATGGAAAGTCCTCCCAAAAGACAGAAAGACGTGTGCGTGAATGAATATGTACTGTATAATCTCAATTTTTACTCTGTGCGAGTATCTCATTTAAAGAAGGAGGGTTATTAAGCCTTCCTCTTATACTGTAAGAGCCCATTGATATAGAGAGGCTCATCTTACACCGTCTTTATCTTCCACAGGCTAATGCAGATGGAGCTAATTGACGGTTCTTGATCTTAACTTGCAAGCTAATACTGTACAAAGAGGGAGGGTTTAATGCACAACTACGATCCTGGGAGGTCTTTTTGAAATGGAGAGAACTTAAACTCTGACATGGGACACACAAAAAAAGGGTATTGGACATGTTTCCATCCGATGGAGGCGTTCTGCTTTTGGAAAAATCCTGGAGAGATTCACTGAAGCGTTGCCTTACACAATGGAGCCAAATGACCTCCAATTCACACAACAAAAATGGGTTAAATGAAGTGTAAACCTCACTTGGTAGAAAATACTTTTTACAATTAATGGTAAAGTCATTCATTCTGCTCAAAGTTTGATGACTTAAATGTTCTGACAATTGAAATGGGAGGAAATTCACCACTGCTGCTTAGTCATACCTTCAAAACCATGTGCAACATGAATAGACAAATTAAGTCAATTGTTTGTCCTAATAAGTCAGACCGTCATTGTTTGCCCTTCATTTCTCGCAGACATTTATACCCAATGTATACCCAGAAGTGTGTGGACACCTAAACAACACACCCATATGTCCTCGTTAAACATTCATTCATTCATTCATTTTCTATACCGCTTAATCCTGTGTTCAGGGTCGCGGGGGACCTGGAGCCTATCCCAGGAGACTTCGGGCACTAGGCGGGGTACTGTACATCCTGGACAGGGTGCCAATCTATCGCAGGGCACACACACTCACACACCCAATCACACACTACGGGGAATTTTAGGAACGCCAATTAGCCTAATCTGCATGTCTTTGGACTGCGGGAGGAAACCGGAGTACCCGGAGGAAACCCACCAAGCACGGGGAGAACATGCAAACTCTATGCACACAGAGACGGGAATCGAGCCTGGCCGGGGAATCGAGCCCAGACCCTGGAGGTGCAAGGCGACAGTGCTAACCACTACACCACCCCTACTACTACTACGCCCCTCGTTAAACATTATAAACCAATTCAAGATTAAGTCCTCCTTTGCTGTAATAAAACCCTCCACACTTCTGGGAAAGTTTTATACTAGATTTGGGAGGAATGTTGGGAAGATTTATAATCTTAGGAGCAGTCAGCATTCTAGCTCAAAACGTGTTCAGTGGGGTTGAGATTAGGGCTCTCTGAAGGACACTTGTTGAGTTCCTCACTCCAAACTGGTCAAACCATGTTTTCAAGGACCTTTGGTTTGTGTCGTGAGGCATTGTTATGCTGGAACAGATTTGAACTGCTTAGTTCCAGGGAAGGGAAATTGTACAATTATTAAATTGTATTGAATCTCCACGGCGTGTAGTGATTAGCACTGTCGCCTTGCACCTCCAGGGTCCGGATTTGATGCATGCTCTCCTCGTGCTTGGTGGGTTTCCTCCCACAGTCCAATGACATGCAGGTTAGGCTAATTGGTGTTCCCAAATTGACCGTAGTGTGTGAATGTGTATGTGTGTGTGCCCTGCGATGGACTGGCACCCTGTCCAGGGTGTACCCTGCATCGTGCCCCAAGTCTCCTGAAATAGGCTCCAGGTCAACGCAACCCTGAATACAGGATAAAGCGCTATAGAAGATGAGTGAGTGAGTGAATCTCCACGGCATTACTATACAAATGAGTAGCAAAAGTTAGAGAAAAGCCCACGTACTGTACCAGTGTGATAGTCAGGTATCCACATGTAGTGTGTTTTAAACATCTGTCAGAGTTTGCAAAAATGTTTTGAGTTTATAAAGGGCCATTTGTAATTAATTTGCATTTAAGAAGTATGTCTACAGATGTCTGTCTCTATCTGAAGCATTCCAACCATCTTCTCACATATCTCTCATGCCCCCTTTCTCTTCACCTCTTCTTCAATCCTGTTCTATATGTATCCACTGCCTCCCTTCTCTGGCCGAGGCAATAAGAGAAGAAAAAAAAAGATCCAGAGATGGGATTCCCTCAACCACTGTCAGTAAGAGAGAAAGCAGAGGAGAGTGACAGAGAACAAGTGAGAGCAAGTGTGAGTGAAAAAGAAAGTAATTTCCATCCAAACTTGCAGCTGAAGGGAACATAAATGCAATCGTGGCGGAGAGATGGGCTTTCATCCTGATCAAAGCCAGGGAGTCGATTTCCCAGGCAACTATTCAAAAGGCGGTATTAGCAGCCAGTGGTGGTGGGGCAAAGAGCTTAGCCAAGAACGGGGCTGCTGACACGGGTGAGGAATCACACCGCCACAGCTCGGGCAACACAGCTTGGCCTAGATTGGTCCCGAATTCACAAGCAATCAAATCGGCATGGAAAACCCCCTGTTGAGCAACACACACCGACCCTGCTGACAAACCCGATCTCTTCAGCTCAAGCTTGGGTCCACCAGTGCACTGGAGGAAGTATCACACACACACACACACACACACACACACACACACACACACACACACACACACACACACACACACACACGTGAATTGTATTGTTTGCAGCATTATGTACAGTATTATCAACTATCCATCTTTAGTTTGTTGATTTTAATAAAACATTGAAATGAATTTCAATTTCACTAATGAACATTAAATGAATTTATTCATTTAATTGATTTTTAAAAACTACAACAAATCATAATTTTTTTTAAACAAGGTCTACTCTGAATCAAGTAGAAGTATTACTCTGAATGCAAAAAATATGGGAGTCATAGGCTGCTTGTTGAGTTTTTATTTTTTCATAAGTGGTGTGATTTCATATTTAAAAAACACAAATCTCTTTAAAAAATTGTACGTTAGTACAATTAAGGAAAAAACTTAAAGTCAATCTTTTTAATTTAATTACATTTAATCTGATTTGTATAGAACGTTTAACACATGGACATTGTCGCACACCAGCAATACAGAAAAGAAAAACATCTACTGTATATAGAAACTGCAATGTATATATTTATAGCTTTATTATTTTGTCCCTAATGAGCAAGCGGAGGGTGATAGTGGCAAGAACACCACCATCACGGAACCAGATAACGAACTAGATTCAATAGAGAATCCATTCTTATTTGGGTGATACCACATCGTCAACATCAAGTCCATTTTTGTTAAGTTTACCAACTGTTCACTGATAAAGACTTGGGCACAAAATTGTTTGTGGTGGTTTCAATCCTAAAACTATTTACTGGAAGTGATTACAATCACAAGTCATCACAGAAAAACTGCTTGCACCAATGCAGTCTAAAGTCATCTTCATGAATATTAAGGGAAACTGTCCTCAGTTATCACATGTATCCTCAAGCAGACCACACAGGAAACTATCTAGCAATACCAGTATAGGATATTCCTCATGTGCATGACATCATACAGATTTTCTTTTTTTTTTTCTTCTTTTAAAATTTTTTTTGTATAACTTCATTTTTCAAAAAGCATATGTAAGACATAACATATAGTGTACTTATAACAATACAACCACCTATTCTCTATAATAATAATAATAATTTAATAATAATGATAATAATAATATTATATACTCGTGTTCATATATATATATATATATATATATATATATATATATATATATATATATATATATATATATATATGTACATAAAATGTCTTCCCCTCACCCCCCACCCCCTTGCATCTAAATTTACTTTAATAGACTTTAGTTTATTTTAGTAAAATGCTCCAAGAATGAGCCCCATATTTTTTTTTTTACGTTTTTGGTGATTTCCTAACATTGAAAAGTATTTTCTCAGGAGTGCAGTATGATGTGAGTTCGTTGATCCATTGTTTCCTTGATGGGGAGTGAGTCGATTTCCAGTTCTTTAATATGCATTTCTTTCCTGCAGTTCCAGCCAGAAGGATGAAATATTATTATTAGAAATGTTTAATGATTCCATATCTCTTATAACCAGATTCTAGGGTCACAAGGAATCATTTTATCGCCCAGGCCTAGTAAAATCTTTAAAATAAAATAAAAAATTATCAAACTTACAAGAAGCTCCACAGCTGAGGATTACAAAAGGTTATAGAACAAACAGGGAGTCATGAAGGGGTCCTTGGACCTACAGTAATAATAACCTAATAATTATAAATGATTTAATTTTTAACAGCCATTAATTAATTAACGTTAACAAACGGGCACTGGTGGCTCAGTGGTAGGTGTTTCGCCTGCCATGCAGAAGGCCCGGGTTCGATTCCAGCCAGTGCCCAAACCCCCCAGCCACTGGATGCAGTGCCGGTCCCAAGCCCGGATGAAATGGGAGGGTTGCGTCAGGAAGGGCATCCGGCGTAAAACCTGTGCCAAGTTGTAGTGCGGACTGGATATTCCGCTGTGGCGACCCCTTGTCGGGAGCAGCCGAAAGACCAACAACAACAGGGTCACAAGGAATTGGGGTACTTATCACCAATGAGGAAACATCAATTATATATTCCCAAAGAGCTTTCAGGGCATGACAATTCCAAAGCTTTTGCAATAGATTCCCTTCATATAATATACACCTTTGACACTTTGAAGATATTCATTCATTCATTCATTCATTTTCTATACCGCTTAATCCTGTGTTCAGGGTCGCGGGGACCTGGAGCCTATCCCAGGAGACATCGGGCACTAGGCCTGGACAGGGTGCCAATCCACTTTGAAGATATGTTAACATTTAACATATGAAGTCTTTGGGAAATATAATATATCTGGTGCAAAATGTTAAATTGAGTTTGTTGGCATTTAGTAGATATTAAAGTAGTCTGTCCCATTCAACCATACAGATTTTCTAACTGTCTATAATAAAATGTGTACATGTATCAACTGGGAGCAAAAGAAAGAGAACTTCAGTTGTTTCTAATCCAGGGCAAGCCAAACATGCTCCTATTTAACACCTACATTATGAGAAGAGATATACAACACACTAAGGGTGTTTTCACACTAGGCGGAATTGATTTGTACGATTGCCCCCCCTCCCCACTCCCTCGCTGGGCAGCATTTAAATAATTTTTGTTCTATTTCGATTATTGGGGCATTGCGATTTTGTATTTGATTTGATTCAGTAGTAGTTCTGTTTATTGTTTGATTTGTCTCATGCTTCTATATTCCTACATTATATATAGGTTTTAAAATATTAAAACTACTAAAAGTATCAAATACACATTAAAACGCTGAGTAACTTGTGCTGTTGCCATTGTGTAAATGTCTATTGTCTTGGACAAAGCAATTAATCTTAATTTTTCCTACCAATCTCCTGTTCTGCACTCAAGTAGGTGGCACTGTTTCACCAACTGCCCATAAAATAAAAAAGAAGATGAAGCGATACTCCTGCAAAATGTGAGTATTTGCGGAAAAAGGAACAGTTTCTATTTTCTGCCCAGGTAAATTTTAGACCAAAATAAAGTTTTTTTTTTTTTTTTTAAGATTAATTATAAACTGATTTTAATGGGTTAAAAGAGAGAGAGAGAGAGACGGACCATAACAGATATAACGTAGCTTATTGCAGCTACCTGTAAATGTAGTTAAGAACAGGAACTAGCTAGTCCTGCGGTTGTTCCACAACTTAATTTCTAACCATTAACGTGCATGATGAGTCATTCATTAATAAATTAATAATTGTTGGCAAATTGCTGTGATGCAAACGCACCAACACACTCCAGAATGTTCTAAAATGAACGCACCCGTAATGCACCCTTTATTCCATACATGTAACAGACGACTTCAACCCAGACGGTTCTTGCCAGTTCGGTGACCACTTGCTGGTTTATTTGGAGATAAACCAGATGGCCATTTCATTAGTGTACAGTTAAACTAAATAGTGGGACTAATATCACAGTGCTAGCATAGCCCCAAAAGGGGAGCATCTGACGGAACACACAGACAGCTGGTCACATATCTCCATCAGAAATCTGCACACAAATGGGAGTGCGAGAGAGAGAAAGAGAGAGAGAGAGAGAGAGAGAGAGAGAGAAGCAAATTTCTCTGCCCATGTATTCATGAATCCATTTCTCCGTCTAGTCATTTAAGCATCCATCATTTCTTTTCCCATTAATGTCACCTGACCATGCTGCAGCACAGACATCTATCCACAGAAGCTTGTTTCAGCCTAACCTCGTACTTCTGCGTAAAAGCCATCATGACTGCTACCTCCCGCCTCCACGCTGCATCCCACTCGCTCGGCTATTGAGAAATGCAGCCTTTTCATTTCAGTCGCTTAATGGGAGCAGAGAGAGGCCCATGCATACTAAACATCTCTGGAGCAGTGTGATCTTTACAGAACCCAAAGGGGCACCAGAGAGGGGTCTCAGCTTGGATCTTACTCATTTGCTCTCTCACTCCTAGAGCGAAAATTACAATGAAAACAGGCTTTAAGAGCGAAAAAAAAAAAAAAGAAAGAAAAACAGAACTAATTAAAGACCATTCACAAAGTCAGAACGGAATTGTTCCACCAAGCCGAGGTCCTTCGGGAGTCATTTTGTTTTGGTGACATGCTACCTATGCCTATGAGATTCCTACTAACGCTTAGGAAACAAATGTGTGACTGTATGTTTTTGTGATCTCTCATAAAAGACCTGTCCTCACTGACACAGTGCCACATTTTAATTTACTTTATTTTCCTTTCTGCCAGCTACATCCAAATGTCAAAAGAAGATGGATTATAATTTTGCATCCCAGAGTGAGGCATGCATATCATCAATGACTTCAGAACACCTGCTCAATAAAAATGCTTGCCCTGAGAAAGATACATCCATTGTGAGTGCATCCCCAGAAGAAGCGCTTTAACTAACACGTTAATGCACTGTGACCAGCGCAAATGCCGCATTTCAGCTCACACACCCCGAGTTGTTATTTGGCATGCAGCACATGCACCAGAAATCTCAAAGGACTGCGTTATCAGGCATTGACTTTTTGTCTTGGCTTTTTCTTCCCTTTCCTTCTAAGGGGAAGATTGGAGGCAGTAGAGCGGAGCATTCCTCTATACCGCAGTGACAGATGTGGAGAGGTGAGCGAGCACAAGCGGAGAGGGGGATTATTTATTATTACTGATTTCAACTGGAAAGGGGGGGTGGGGTAAATATGAAAAAAATGAAAAAAATGTGTTTTGTCTACGGATCAACAAGGTAATGTAGGTTTTAAGAAAGTGAGCAGTTTATGAGGTCATAAACAAGAAACAGATAAGTGGATCAGAGTTGGTGGGGGAGAGTAAGAGTGAGTGAGAGAGAGAGAGAGAGAGAGAGGTTCATTAACAGTGACTAAGATCAAACACGAGCAAGATATAGATTCATTCATTCATCTTCTATACCGCTTTATCCTGTGATCAGGGTCGCGGGGGGCCTGGAGCCTATCCCAGGAGGCTTTCGGGCACAAGGCAGGGTACACCCTGGACAGGGTGCCAATCCATCGCAGGGCACACACACACACACACACTACGGGCAATTTAGGAACGCCAATTAGCCTAACCTGCATATCTTTGGACTGTGGGAGGAAACCGGAGTACCCGGAGGAAACCCACCAAGCACGGGGAGAACATGCAAACTCCATGCACACAGAGACGGGAATCGAGCCTGGCCGGGGAATCGAACCCAGACCCTGGAGGTGCAAGGCGACAGTGCTAACCACTACCCCACCGTGCCACCGATATAGATTCACTCTAGTTAAATTGGGCAAATATTAGAATGTATGCTTTTCTACAGAACAGCAAGAGTGACACTGAGGAGACAACACTACACGTCTTAACCGAGTGTCAACCAACCAATTACTGAAAAACTGTACAAAAAAAAAATATATACAAATTCTGAATATTTATCCTCACCCCTACAATCTCACCAAGAACTGCACATACAGTTAGAGAGCAGAGTGTGACTCAAACATGGCTGTTAAATCTACAGGTTCTATTATACATGATGTATTATATACAGTATGGTGCGACATCTTTTTTTTTCAGAATATGATGCATTCTGTACTACATGAACCTACAGAGAAATGTAGCCTATTTCAAAATATCATACATACAGTATCTACAAAAAGTGCTGAAAAAACTAATCACAAGAAAGAAGATGAAAAATATATTGTCAACAAAATGCACGGCTAAATGAGTTTCCACATAATGTACCATTCTTTCTTGTCAGATTTTTGTACATCTCAGTGGTTAAGATCTAGACATTATTACAGTAAATAGTCTAGACATGTGTTTTCTTGTTTGAAGCTGCACTCTTCAAAATGTCTCATTTCCCTCTGAAATTAATAAAGTGCATTGTCTATCTATCTATTTATCTATCCATCTAAAAGTAAGAACATGTCAAACCCATCTTTTAGCCCTGCATGTGTGAAACAGGTCACATGATTCAAATCAACATAATGGTGGCATTAATTGTGACTCTAAGGCTGCGTGTGCAGATATATATTTATATACACGTATATACAGTATATATGTGCACACACACACACTTAGTGCCACAATTATATACATATACACACATATACAGTACACATCGCACAAATGACATGCCATTGTGCTAATTACCGGACTAGACTAGACCTCCGAACCCAGGCTCAGGATCCCAAATGAGTATTTTGTCCTTTGTGGGCTGCCTCCCACAGGACGAGGGCATTGCTTTAGCTGTAATTAGGAAAAGCAGATAATGTCACCCAGAAGTGACAGATCGATATGCAGGACAAGAAACGCTAGTCAATGCCTCCTCTCTGAACAGGACAGAATTCTGAGAGACGGCATGCCCCTCCAGGCCAGGATTTCCCCAGGGCATATAAATGAGAAAATGCTGAAAGATGTTAAAAAGCAAAATCTGCAAAAACTTTGTTATGACAGACAAATCCTTCTGTTTAGCTCACCTTTGGTAAGCATTTTATCCTTGAGTGAGGAGGTCATAGTAGATCCAGAGCCTTTCCAGGAACACTGGATGCAATTCAGAAAATAAATAGGACAGTAGTCCTTCTCAGGGAAAAACACACACACACTTACACTATTACACTAGGAGCAATTTAGTGTAGCCAATCCACCTTCTGGCAAATTTATGGGGTTGGAAGGAAACTAGAGAACAATAAAGCTGTGACTCACAAGCAGAGTGCTGAATCGATAAGATTTCTGGGCATTGCGATTTTCCATTCGATCCGATTGAGTAATTTCAACTAATATTTACTGTCTGATTTGTCTCAAGCAGCTTTATATTTTTTATACTAAAATACTAAAAGTATTTACTAAACCTTAAAATGATGATGTGTACATGATTGTTTATATTTAATGTCTCGTTCCCGTCTCTGTATGCATGGAGTTTGCATGTTCTCCCCGTGCTTGGTGGGTTTCCTCCGGGTACTCCGGTTTCCTCCCACAGTCCAAAGATATGCAGGTTAGGCTAATTGGCGTTCCTAAATTGCCCGTAGTGTGTGATTGGGTGTGTGAGTGTGTGTATGTGTGTGTGCTCTGCGATGGATTGGCACCCTGTCCAGGGTGTACCCCGCCTAGTGCCCGAAGTCTCCTGGTATAAGCTTCAGGTCCCCCGCGACGCTGAACACAGGATTAAGCGGTATAGAAAATGAATGAATGAATGAACAAATCGATAATCTTCTGCTTCTCGCTTCAGTCCATTAGGTGGCGGTATTGGACCAGCTACTCAGAAAGTCAAAAGAAGTCGTCTTCGTTGTTGTCGGAAGGATAATCTTGCAAAACGAGAGTATTTTGCAAAAATTGTGGCCTAAGATTCGAGCAATTTGTATTTTTATTTGGAAATTTAACCTGTTTAACAACTGAAAGTTTACATAATTTTTTTTTATTTATTTTAAATAGATTTTGCTCATAAAAAGCACTTTTCTTCAGGGTGATGGACTGATCGCCTGCGCCTTCCACTCCAGTAGGTGGCAGCATTGCCACCAACTACTTAAAGTTAAGTAGAAGAAATGATACTCTCACAAAATGTGAAGATGGAAGCGGTTTGTGTTCTCTGCTGGGATTGTGGTATATTTTCAAAGAATTTATCAATTTTAGAGAACTTGGAGCTTAGGTTTAAGGTAAATTTACCTAAATAGTTTACAAAGGTGTGAATTTAATCTGAATAAAAGACTGACTAATTAATGCAATTAACTGAATCGAACAACAAAAGACTGATTAAATTGCATAATCGATTAAGTCACACATGTCTGGAGAAAATCCAGATGAGCACGGCTGGAACGCGCGAACCTTTTCATAGAGTCACAGTGAGGAGTGAGGAGGCAAAACTACCTGATAGGTTACAGTTGTTTTGATCAGGTGTTGCTCAGGGATATTCTTTAAGACCATGTTTTGGCCCCTGGGCTGCACTGAAATAAAATACCTTAGACTTTTGACCTTAAAACGAAGCCAGTGTATGCATTCACCCCTGCTTTGGAATGGTTCACAATTTCCCCCCACCATTTCCAAAGAAGGATTGTCCATATTAATTTCACCTTGCTTGTGACTGTTAACAAGCAGGACAGACAAGTATTAGTCATGCTCCAGGTTCTGAAAAGAACAGCATGGATCAAAACAAAAACCGACCTCCACGGCTCTAGCCAAGCAGCCAGAGCTCATTAGCTGACTCTCTGCTTAACTCACTAATGCAGCAGAAACAATTCCTTGCACGCATCCTTACTCCTGGTTCTGCAAAGCCCCCAAAACCAAAGCCCAGCTTTTAAGGATGACTAAACGAAGCCAGTGTGGATAGCGAAACAATGTTGGCTTTGTAAGGCTCTACGCACTGTTCCGCGTCTCCATGGACACACACTGTTGCCTGCTGGGTCCATTCAGGCAGAAAGGGATGCCTTCCCATCGACATGCACTCAAAAGTCCGGAACACAGAACCCACGCTCGGCGCAGGAACCCCATCGTGGTCTGCTTCTGTCGATCGCCAGGTGGTGTGTGAGTAGGCTGGCGTGCCAATAGGCCAACGACTGGCAGAATGCCACCTCTGCCTGGATCAAGACCCTCTATTCAAATACACTACCTATAATGAACTCCGCAATAAGGTCGCTAGCAAAGACACGCTCTGAAACAAAGCACACATGTGGAGTGATAAAACTCAACCTATAAAATTGGTCTAACATACAAGCAATAACATTAATAAATTAATTATTTTAGTGTAGAACGTGTCAAAAAATGACATCCTGTGATTATCATTTGTGTTGTTATATCTTCCTCACCATATCGATTTAGATGTAAATAGCCAAAGGTAAAGATACAGTGGTGTGAAAAACTATTTGCCCCCTTCCTGATTTCTTATTCTTTTGCATGTTTGTCACACTTAAATGTTTCTGATCATCAGACACATTTAACTATTAGTCAAAGAGAACACAAGTAAACACAAAATGCAGTTTTTAAATGAGGGGTTTTATTATTTAGGGAGAAAAATAATCCAAACCTACATGGCTCTGTGTGAAAAAGTAATTGCCCCCTGAACCTAATAACTGGTTGGGCCACCCTTAGCAGCAATAACTGCAATCAAGCGTTTGTGATAACTTGCAACGAGTCTTTTACAGCGCTCTGGATGAATTTTGGCCCACTCATCTTTGCAGAATTGTTGTAATTCAGCTTTATTTGAGGGTTTTCTAGCATGAACTGCCTTTTTAAGGTCATGCCACAACATCTCAATAGGATTCAGGTCAGGACTTTGACTAGGCCACTCCAAAGTCTTCATTTTGTTTTTCTTCAGCCATTCAGAGGTGGATTTGCTGGTGTGTTTTGGGTCATTGTCCTGCTGCAGCACCCAAGATCGCTTCAGCTTGAGTTGACGAACAGATGGCCGGACATTCTCCTTCAGGATTTTTTGGTAGACAGTAGAATTCATGGTTCCATCTATCACAGCAAGCCTTCCAGGTCCTGAAGCAGCAAAACATCCCCAGACCATCACACTACCACCACCATATTTTACTGTTGGTATGATGTTCTTTTTCTGAAATGCTGTGTTACTTTTACGCCAGATGTAACGGGACACGCACCTTCCGAAAAGTTCAACTTTTGTCTCGTCGGTCCACAAGGTATTTTCCTAAAAGTCTTGCCAATCATTGAGATGTTTTTTAGCAAAATTGAGACGAGCCTTAATGTTCTTTTTGCTTAAAAGTGGTTTGCGCCTTGGAAATCTGCCATGCAGGCCGTTTTTGCACAGTCTCTTTCTTATGGTGGAGTCGTGAACACTGACCTTAATTGAGGCAAGTGAGGCCTGCAGTTCTTTAGATGTTGTCCTGGGGTCTTTTGTGGCCTCTCGGATGAGTCGTCTCTGCACTCTTGGGGTAATTTTGGTCGGCCGGCCACTCCTGGGAAGGTTCACCACTGTTCCATGTTTTTGCCATTTGTGGATAATGGCTCTCACTGTGGTTCGCTGGAGTCCCAAAGCTTTAGAAATGGCTTTATAACCTTTACCAGACTGATAGATCTCAATTACTTTTGTTCTCATTTGTTCCTGAATTTCTTTGGATCTTGGCATGATGTCTAGCTTTTGAGGTGCTTTTGGTCTACTTCTCTGTGTCAGGTAGCTCCTATTTAAGTGATTTCTTGATTGAAACAGGTGTGGCAGTAATCAGGCCTGGGGGTGACTACAGAAATTGAACTCAGGTGTGATAAACCACAGTTAAGTTATTTTTTAACAAGGGGGGCAATCACTTTTTCACACAGGGCCATGTAGATTTGGAGTTTTTTTTCTCCCTTAATAACGTAAACTTTCATTTAAAAACTGCATTTTGTGTTCAATTATGTTATCTTTGACTAATAGTTAATGGTTTTTGATGAGCAGAAACATTTAAGTGTGACAAACATGCAAAAGAATAAGAAATCAGGAAGGGGGCAAATAGTTTTTCACACCACTGTATAATCGCTTATGACACTTTGAATTCTTCGTGTTTTACAGCCATGAACAATTACAGCCATGAACAAATGACTTGTCAGTGTCAGGAAGGTCAATGTGCAGTGTGTGTCAGGACTCATCATCATGGCACTGACCTGGGACTAAAGAAGTTAACTGTGCTCAGGGTACACCATTTTTCAAGGCAACACATCCTAGTGCAGATATACTGGTGGTCAGAAGATACATTGAAATCAGTGATGCATAGAGGCAGTTCCTCTGGACATCACACAAAAGAAGAATAAATTAGCTTGAAATACCAGCCTCCAGAGAGACTGGTTACTTGTGGTGTGTTTCTTCACCTACAGTGAAGATAAAACTTATTGATAGGAGCTCTTGCTGTTAAGCACAAAAGAGTGTTTTCTTAAAAAGGAATCACTATAGGACCACTTGTGGTTTGTGATGCCCTGATTACAAGGCAGTGGTGTCCAGATAGGAACTCTATACCAAAAAAAGGCCTGATGAAACAGCAAATGAGCCTCGTTTATTAATATTTTATTGTGTTTTTCTCAAAAATAAAATCCTACCAGATTTACAAAAATATTAGTACCTATTTTTTTTAGTACTCATGTACATATACTGGTATACACCTGGCAATGGCAAAGCCCATAAAACAGTGCTTCCTAAGTAGGGCTGCATTATTTGTTAAATTAAAAAAAATCACATTGGCACATATAGTACTGTGATTGCGATATAAACTTTTTTAACTAAGTCAATGTGCAAGTTCAATAATCTGAGTGACTTTGACAATGACTTTGATCATGATGGTGAGACGACTGGGTCAGGGCACCTCAAAAACAGCAGGTCTCGTGGGATGTTCCAGCTATCTCAATCCAAGTGATCATCTGTTCTAATCCCTGGAGGTCCTATGCCATAC
Source organism: Channallabes apus (assembly GCA_030522415.1). Lineage (NCBI taxonomy): Eukaryota > Metazoa > Chordata > Actinopteri > Siluriformes > Clariidae > Channallabes > Channallabes apus. The sequence goes on along the minus strand of CM060128.1, from coordinate 21,308,165 downwards.
AGCATCATGGGTGAGTTTCATCCATTTACAAAAAAAAAAAAAAAAAAACTTGCTGGCAGATAACTGTAGAGGAATCAGTGAAAGTCTGGCGTAGGTCTAAGTACTGAATGAGTTAGGCTTAGTATTGTTTTTACAATATGGAAAAATGTTTTTAGGATCCTAAGAGTGACAAACAGATGTCCTCACTAGCTTGTGAACCCCTGCCCTATGCTGACGATTCCAGTTTTGAGAAGGAATTGGGGCAGATGTTGGATAAAGTGTGTAGCAAGAAGAAGATGAAGCTATGCAAATATTTTGGGGTAAAAGATAAGGAAAAAATGGACTGCAATGTTTTTGACTTGCATGTTGGGATCACTTCTTGGGCATTGGTGGTAGAGTTTCTACCATGTGGGTTCCTGGGTTCGATTCCCACTTAATGCCAAAACACCAGCCAGTGCAGGTCCCAAGCTCGGAAAAAAGCGAGAGGTCATCAAGAAGTGCATTTGTCGTAAAAGTATTTGTGCGGCTACAGGACGTGGATCCTTAGATCTGCTGCTAAAATCTTGGTGCCAGATACCACAGTACACCTTTAGAGATCAAGTGGAGGACATGCATTGGACAATATTAATCAGGTGGTTTTAATACTGTGGCTAATTAGTGTATTATCCATCTTTCGGCTGCTCCTGCTGAAGGCTCGCCATCCCATCCGCACACAACTTGGCACGGGATTTACACCGGATGTGGATGGGGTTTGGGCATTACAGTATGTGGGAACCCAGGGCTTCCGCATGGCAGGTGAGAAAACTACCAGTGAGCCACCAATCCAACATCCCACAGTACCCGTGCCAACCTGGATATCCTGCACAATTTCCCCTAATAAACCTGCTTTAACTGAGATAGATAGACAAGAAATGTCACGAATCATGAAGGAGTAAGAAGTGATTCCAACACGCAATGGTAATGACGCACTGCTCTGCTGCTTGTCTCATCACCGGAAACCCTGACGCGTTTTGTCCTTCGGTACGCACGAGCTCACCGAGGTATTTCTACAGCTCTCGGACACACACGAGTGTATTTCGTTCCCCTCTCGGTTACAGCAGTGCGTCCGAAGCGTTTCATCGCGCGCACCCTGCTGCCCAATAGGCATAAGCTCTAAGAGGACGCTGGAGATTTTGCGCGCGGACACACACACATTCAATGTGAGACTGTTGCATTTAATAAAACCAAATAAAAAAAATGTGTTGTAGGAATTGAGTTATTTATAACTATAAATCGTGCATAAGTATTAGTGCATGCATGTATGTATGTTTGTATGGACCCACCATGCACCAGGGTTTTCCTACCTGTTACACTATTAACGCATTAACATTGTGGAACATTAAATCATTTTTTTATTCAGGAAAAAAAAAAACAAGTTTGCTTCACTTGCATTCGAGCCGCGCGCGTTACACGCTGACAGCACGTGAGGATCACTGCAGACTCTCGCACACACCGATACCCCCCTCTCCCCACCACCACCACCGCGCGCGCGCGAGCGAGCGAGCGCACATACACGCGCGCACATACTGGCCCCGTGGCTCGAGCGCTGCACCCTTTAGTGCATCATGTTTCCTATATCTTCACCAAGTGCGTTTTATTTTCATATATATAATAAAAATCTGTAATTTAATTCATGATGCATACAGCATATACCAGGTTATATCCCATGATCTCCCCGTTCGCTTAACTCCTGGATTAAACCCTTGTAGGCTACAGTAAATGTGACTCGGTCTCCAGGGTAAGAGATCTTTACGCGCCACTCCAGGAGAGTCCACGCAGAGCGCGCGCACACGCACACGGTTCACTTTCTAGCCAGCATGCAACGACTACGGTGTTTAATCTTAAAGCAGAGCGGCAGTGGAGAAAACCAGCAATCAATATCTGCTGGTGTGTGTGTGTGAATGCGCGCGTGCGTGCGCGCTTTACCCTGAATTCGTTCCGTTTCAGAGCAGCGCACAGCTGGGATGCATGTCAATGCAGCAAAACCGCGCATCTCCAATCACGCCTTGACGTGAGCTCTGCTCTGCGCGCTCTGACCGTCAACCGGTGGCAGGAGAACAGCCCTGAAGGAACCGGCTTCTTCCAAAACTATCTGACACTTAACAGGTTCTGAGCTAGAACATCCATCAAACCACGATTTACAAAAAAAGAAGAAGAAGAAGAAAAAAAGCGTGAAATAAAAATCACTTCCATCCTGACCAGAGCACCGGTTCCAAAAGAAAAAGAAAGAAATCCTGCACCTGCTCTGATCTTACCTTCAAACTCGTGATGCGTGATGGTGCGGTTTCCATACTTGGCATGGGTAGAATCCAAACGCGAGCTCTCTACGCGGTCCACGGCTCTCAGAAAACGCAGTAATCCACTTTCCCATGCCTGACCCAGTCGGCTAAATCGGGACTACATCCTTCCCATTGTAGCCGGAAAACTGTGACGGGATTTCTGCGCTTTCACCTCTTTTCTCACCGTTTTTTCTCGCTTTTTTGCTCTCGTAGCACAGCCTGCACTGAAGTTGCCTAGTTACCTCTGTTTTAAGGCGGCTGAACCCAGAGCTCTAGTAGCCTATCACAAGCACGACTGAGCGTTAACCCCTTGCGCGCCGTGCTGTCCTGATTTCTCGGTTTCTGAGAGAGAAAAAAAAGGCGAGCAAGTGGGTGGGTGAGAAAATGAGTGGGTTGGTTTGGATGGGCAGGGTGTAGGGGCAGTATGAGTTTGGCACCAATATGGATAAAAGAGGATAAATTGAGAGGGGAAAGATATAGGCACACTGATGATGATGATGATGATGATGATGATGATGACACCAGAAGGAAGAAGGTGTCCTTTTTTATATATACACCGACCAGCCATAACGTTATGACCACCTAGTAATGAGTAGAGCCTCCCCCCTTTTCCCATCATAATGGCAATGACCTGTATGTTATGCCACCTTTCTGTCATTAACCTGATCATCATGTTTGATCTACACTAGCACTATTGGATTCCTTCACTGGATCACTTTTGGTATACCTGACCACTGCAGACCAGGGGCATCCCACAAGAGCTGCAGTTTTGGAGTTGCTCTTACCCAGTCCTCTAGACATCACAGTTTGACCCTTGTCAAAGTCACTCAGATCTTTCTTTTCTTTTTTTTTCTCTTTTTTTTTTTTTGGTTCCCAGACATCAACTTCAGAAAAAAAAAGGTTCACTTGCTGCCTAATATATCTCACCCACTTCCAGCTGCCATTGTAATGGGATATTGAAAATGTAGCTACTGAAGCTCTTGTGAGATGTTCCCATTCTTAGTGGACCGGAAATATCAAAAGAAAACCAAGAAAGAAAAATCCATCAACTGGCAACAGGGTCATGAGCGGTCAAAGCTCACTGATGCACATGGGGAGTGAAGGCTGGCCTGTGTAGTCTGATCCAATAGAAGAGCGAATGTAATTCAAATTAAGGAAAAGGTTAATGCTTGTTCCACTAGAAAGGTGTCAGAACACACAGATCATTACTGTAGTAGTGGCAAAGCGGGGACCTTCTCAATATTAGAGGCGTGGTCATAATGCTATGGCTGATCAGTGTACATAAATCTGCCACACACACAGACATATATACACACATATGCCCAGAGGCAGAAAGAATCCCCAGGCACTTTTTACATGAAAGAAATCAAAACCCATTTGAGGTTCTTCAGCATTAAAGAGAGAGCTTTGTTTTAAACCCATGAGGCACCTTATCACGCACTATATTGATTTCAATTACTACAGAAGGCACCACACCCTCTCCATTTTCAATCATGATTACCAGAGCCAGACAAAGACCACAGGATCATCTATACTGGTTAAAAGCATTCCACCAAGGCTCACAATCATCTGATAACCAGGTGGATAACCAACCACAATTACAGCAAAGCGTAACAAATGACTCAAAGAGTCCACCAAATGAAATAAGATACAGTGGGGTCCATATGTGTGAGACTACATAAAAATAGTCAATATTCAAGATGTGTCACAATTTCTAAGTCACTATGTAACAGGAGAAACATGCAAACTCCAGGAACACAGACATGGCAGTAACCAAACCCTCAACCCTGCAGTTTAAGGCCACAGTAATTTGTGATAATTTCATTCATTTTCTATACCATATACTATCAATTTTCTAGGATTCATTTTCATCCTTTAAAGGGTCATGGGGGGCCTCGAGCCTATCTCAGGTGAGTTCAGGCACAAGGGCAGGTACACCCTGGCCAGGGGAACAAGCCATCACCAACACATGCATGTGGAGAACATGCAAACTCCATGTTTGTATTTAATTGGAAAAAGAACATGAAAGCAAAAGCATGTTCTGTAGTCATCTTAAGATAAAAGTCATTTTATCTTATAGATAAAAAAAAAAACATATCTGTATATATAAAATCTATACTCGCAAGTCATGCAAATGTGCAGCATGGCAGGATCAAAAGATCATCTCAAGGCCACCTAGTAAGCAAGGAAATATGGTGTGAAATAAAAAAGCGTAGGTGTTTAGCTTTTGCATACCTCTTCAACCACATAACAGCGTGTTACATGATAGATCAATAACTACTGAGAACCTTAAGATCTTCTAACAGATTGCTGACTGAGAACTTCATCGACATGGAGGTGCTCTAAATAAGCTCCTGCCGGCAACTGCTGTAAGATTTCACAGAAAACATGGCTTCCCTTAAACTTTAATACCACAGTTTAATGAGTGCAAGTCTACAATATCAGCCTTACGTACATCAACGTTCAACAGCCCAGTTACTCTACATGAATATGCTGTTGGAATGGCTGTAGATGTACTACTCACAGAACCAAAGCAAAGTCTGAGATAAGCGGAGTCCTATGAAGGAGGAGCAGGAGGATAATGATGATGATTTATTGATGATCTACAATTATTATTGTAGTTATTACTGGAATAATTGATATTAATATCACAGAAAACAATACACTGTAATGTAGAACATGTAAATATTCTCATGATTGTTTTACAGTGAAACAGAAAGAAAATTGTTTTGCAAAAGTGAGGCCTAATGATTTAAAAAATTATGTTCTTGATTCTATGTCGAAAAACTAATTCTATGTTAAAAACTAAAATAGACTTACCCTTTATTTAATATGTTAAATTAGTGATTATTAAACAATACATGCAAATGATACTGATCATTTGATCATTATTTAACTATGTAGTAGTAAAATAATGGTACAACAAATAATTGTTAGTGGTTTGTAATAGTATAGTAGTTTGTTGAGTACCTCTCACTTTTTTTGAGTACCAAAGTACAAAGAGTACCAGCTAAGGATCAAAGCCCTGGGTCGCTTGAGCCTTTGAATGTTTGTATTTTTTATTCTTTTTTTTTATTATTAATTTATTTCAAGTGTGGAACCCGTATTTCTCTATATAATCCCCTACTACACCATGCACTTATCCCAGTGTTTCACTAGTGCATGGGTACCATCTGGGTAAAAAGCTTTCTCAGTATGCCAAACCCATGATTGGACTGCTTTGGACTGTCTGAAGTGTTGGCCTCCTAGGAGCTCCTTTAACATCCCAAACATGTGGAAATGGCTTGGAACAAGGTCAGGGCATGGGGGTATGTCACAATAACTCCCAGCCGTTCCTGTAATGTGCAAGTGGTGTTCGTGAATAACTGTTTGTTCATTTTCCACAGAAATATACTGCAAATTGGCAACAAGTGATCTGTCGATTTTTAAGGATCTCCTTGGCCAAGATTGTAATTTATGTACAGCCTTCTTAAAACGTTTGGACCATTCAAAAGTTTTACTGCAAATCATCACTATACTATACTTAAAGTCTTATGTTAATATCAATCTGTTTTATGCCTCTATTCACAAAAAAAAAAAGTATCCCGGTTTGACTTGAACACCCCCCTGAATTAGTGTAGAATTCAGAACAAATCAAATAAAAAAACAAGTGCTTAGACATAACTTAGTCCATTAAAAGTGCAAGTCCTACAATAGATCATTAGAAATTGCTGTATTTTTTTATAACACCATTTTGATCAACCCACTCCATGCAACAGTTTCAGAACCATTTCTTTATAGAGCTCAAACTCATCCTATATATATATTCACTCAGCAAAAAAAGAAACGTCCTCTGACTTTCAACTGTTTTTACTTTCAGTAAACTTAATGTGTAAATATTTGTATGAACACTAAAAGAGTCAACACCATAAGACATAAACTAAAAATGTTTCACAATGTGTCCATGAATGAAGGGAGGCTCAAAATCAGTCAGTACCAGTCAGTATCTGGTGGCCACCAGCTGCTTGAAGTACTGCAGTGCATCTCCTCCTCATGGACTGGACCAGATTCGTCAGTTCTTGCTGTGAGATGGAGGGATTGTGTGTTCCTGGTGTGACTCGGGCAGTTGTTGTGGCCATCCTGTACCTGTCACGCAGGTGTGATATTCGGATGCACCCATCCTGTGCAGGTGGTGTTACACGTGGTCTTCCACTGCGAGGATGATCAGCTGTCCTTCCTGTCTCCCTGTAGCGCTGTCTTAGGCGTCTCACAGTGCGGACATGGCGATTTATTGCCCTATAGCCACATCAGCAGTCCTCATGCCTCCCTGCAGCATGCCTAATGTACGTTCACGCAGATGAGCAGGGACCCTGGGCATCTTTCTTTGGGTGTTTTTCACAGTCGGTAGAAAATGCCTACTTTCTGTAAGCTGTTAAGGTCTTAACGACCATTCCACAGGTGCATGTTAATTAATTGATTATGGTTAATTGAACATGCATGGAAAACATTGTTTAAAACCTTTACAATGAAGATCTGTAAAGTTATTTGGATTTTTACAACATTATTGTTGAAATACACAGTCCTGAAAAAGGGACGTTTCTTTTTTTGCTGAGTATATATATATATATATATATATATATATATATATATATATATATATATATATATGTATATATATATATATATATATATATATGTGTGTGTGTGTGTGTGTGTGTGTGTGTGTGTGTGTGTGTGTGTGGATTCTACAGTGTATACATTTAAATGTAGAAAATCTATGGAAATCAATATGAAACTGTATTTGCTCATCATAAATTTGGTTTGAACTAAATTGACTTGTGATCTATCTTTTCTCCTACCTGTGCATTTGCTTCCCACTTCTACGTACACCAACTGTGTATGATATTCACACGAACTCTTAACTGACATACACTCTAAAATAGTTTTTACCCTGTCTTGAGGCTTTGTGATTAAAAACTTTGCCCTGACAGAAAGTGTGCACTGTTGAGACTGCTTATCCTGCTTATGCTCCCAAGTATATGCAAATTTCCAAATAAAAATATCTAATTAATTTGCATGGATTATTGCACTTTTGTATTTGGAATATGATGTTTAGTTATTCTTTTGTATTTTTATTATATTACAGCCTTTATCTGCCTTATCCAGGGCAGCTTATATACAGTATGTGCTTCGGAGTCTCTATAAAAACACATCCTCATGCTAGCTCACTAAGAGTACTCACTAAATTTTAATTAATGAAGGCAAGTAAATAAATACAATATAGTTAGGCAAATAAAAAGAATGATTCAATTTTGACAAAAGGAACTGACAGATGAGATGGTCTGTCGGCACATTGCCAAAAGCTGTAAACAAATGCCCAAGTTTATTAAGATTTTGCACCTGCTCAGCATTATTAATATTGCTTCTTATTAAAGATTTTACTGGTAGAGCAGTGGGTCAAAATACCTTCATTCTCTCAGCTGTAACCCTGAGCATTTTTTTCGTGCTCTCAGTTGTTTGGGTTCTGTGGGTATCATTACAAATGCGCTGCTTCAGGAACATGATTTGCATGTTATGGGTAATAAAAAGAAAAGAAAAAAAAGTAAATCTGGGGGAAAAAACCTCTTTGTTTTAGCTTACACAAACTACTAAAAGGCCTGGTCTCTGGTAAAAGATTAATGAATCGACTGAAATTCAAGTGGGACGTTGGTGAGCCGAATGTTTGCTGCTTAAAATTTTACAACTCTCAATGAAAAACACCTTCTTATGTCCCTGCTGACAGTGCAAGTATAAAGTCAGAGATAAAACTCTATTCATTAAGTTAAAAAAAAAGAAAAAGAAAAAAGAACAGATGGGCCTGATTAAGGGTTACCGTCATGCACACCATGTTCATAAACATTAAAGCGTCCTCTTGACCAGCTGTCAGTAGTTGCTGAAAAATCATGTCGTTAGAGTAAGGTAACGACGGTATCTTTCAAAGAAAGGATCATTGACATCAAGGGGGTTGTTTCATTACATATGAGTGTTATCATTGTCTTAAGGGATTTCAGCAAATGATCTCTTTTGCCAGAATGTCCTTGACATTCTTTTTCTCAGCAGAGTAGATATCAGGCTGATGTTCCCAGTTATGCTACTTCATACAGTATAATTTGAGAGATGCTTATGAATAGGTAAAATGGCATCACATGTACAGTATATTTTGTAGGAAACACCACCACCATTCTTATCTAAAGCCCTATTCGGACGGGACTAGTTTTCCAAACGTCGTTTGAGTTAGAATTTTTTTTCAGACGACATCTGTTATTTCATGTACGCATTCCGATGGGACTAACATCTCCGTGTTTATTACGGAGGTAGGAGTGTCTGTGTTTTACATGTGGGCGTTGCACAAGACCACATGTCCACATCCACATCCATTATTGGTGCGCAAACTTGAATACCGGCGCGCTAGTGACAGTACGGTAGTTCATGTTGGCCAAAACACAAAAGAAAACACGTTCTGGAAAAAAAAATATTCGGCAATCACAGACATTCGCATACGGACGGACCTCTCAGAGGACCGCAGAGTTTGCTGAAAAACAGTAGGTAATTTGCTCTGGATTTTTTTACAGAGGTCGTGTGAGAGAAAGACAGACATGGCAGATTCGGACGGGATTAAAATCACAAAGTACGTCTGTGAAATAGAAATTTCTCTAACGACCCCCTGTAAAACTAGTCCCGTCCGAATCAGACATAAGAAGCTTGAAATGAAACATGATTTTCATTTTTGACTGAAGTTTTTTGCAACATGCACAATGATTCATTATGGAGCCCATGTTCATCACTGATGTGTTTAATCTACAGTGTTCTGATCCGACTCAGTGACATGTTATCTTAGGACTGCTACAAGTTGTGGTAGCCCATTACTTAGTTTTGCCACATGTCTTGTCATAGAGCTCAGGCATAACCTTTTTATAAAGTGCCATCTAGGGAGTACACTGTTAGGCTTAGTACCACTAATCATCCCAAATCCCTGTAATCCTGTGTACTCGAAGTTGATACAACCTGCATGTCTTTTGTAATAATAAGACATGCATTAAAACTGAAAGAATTCATTTTATATTAATTTTGACTACAACACTCTGTACAAGAGTTGTTACTGATGTGACAAAGCCATTTTTATCTACTCTGGCCTTGGCCTCCAGAGCTGTTATTTGCCTGATTTGAAAACCTCACTGTAATGTATGATGTGTTGCTGTTTGATACACATTACAACACATATAGTAAGCACTATTAATATAGACAGATTAGATTTGTTTTTATAAATAACTAACTAACTAAATAAATAAATAAACAGCTGTCTTTTGGCTGTAGACAGTTCTGGCAACAGTAAGCCAAAAAACAGTAAAAATGTCTACAGAGGAACCATTAACTGTTCTACATCAATGTATCCTGTATAAAAACACCGTTTTTATTTTTCCCCGTTATACATTTTACTATATTATTTACCCCCTCCTTGAACCACCACCTTATTGTGGTGGAGGGGTTTGCGTGTCCCAATGATCCTGGGAGCTATGTTGTCGGGGAATTCATGCCCCTGGTAGGGTCACCATGGCAATCTGGTCCTAGGTGAGGGAACAGACAAAGAGTGGCTCAAAAGACCTTTTATGATGAATTCAAAATTTGGTAAACGTTTTCCCTCGCCCGGACGTGGGTCACCATGGCCTCCCTCTGGAGCCAGGCCTGGAGGTGAGGCCCGATGGCGAGCGCCTGGTGGTCGGGCCTGCACCCATGGGGCCCGGCCGGGATAAGCCCGAAGAGGCAACGTGGGTCCCCCTTCCCATGGGCTCACCACCTTGTAGGAGGGGCTAAAGAGGTCGGGTGCAGTGTGAGTTGGGCGGTGGCCGAAGACAGGGGCCTTGGCGGTCTGATCCTCGGCTGCAGAAGCTGGCTCTAGGAACGTGGAATGTCACCTCTCTGGCGGGGAAGGAGCCTGAGCTAGTGCGTGAGGTTGATAAGTTCTGACTAGATATAGTTGGACTCTCCTCGAGGCACAGCTTGGACTCTGGAACAGTCTCCTTGAGTGGGGCTGGACTCTCTTCTACTCTGGAGTTGCGACTGGTGAGAGGCGCCATGCAGGTGTGGGCATACTATTTGCCCACCCGGCTCGGGGCCTGTACATTGGGGTTCACCGCAGTGGATGAGAGGGTGGCCTCCCTCCGCCTTCGGGTGGGGGGACGGATCCTTACTGTTGTTTGCGCTTATGCACCGAACGGCAGTTTGGAGTACCCGCTCTTTTTGGGGTCTCTAGAGGGGGCGCTAGAGAACGTCCCTCCTGGGGACTCCATCGTTCTTCAATGCTCACGTGGGCAATGACAGTGAGACCTGGAAGGGCGTGATTGGGATGAACGGCCCCCCCAATGTGAACCAGAGCGGTGTTTTGTTATTGGACTTCTGTGCTCGTCACGGATTGTCCATAACGAACACCATGTTCAGGCATAAGGGTGTCCATATGTGCACCTGGCACCAGGACACCCTAGGCCGCAGTTCGATGATCGACTTTGTGGTCGTGTAGTCGGACTTGCGGCCACATGTCTTGGACACTCGGGTGAAGAGAGGGGCGGAGCTGTCAACTGATCACCACCTGGTGGTGAGTTGGCTCTGTTGGCGGGGTAGGATGCCGGTCAGGCCTGGTAGACCCAAATGTATTGTGAGGGTCTGCTGGGAACATCTGGCAGAGTCCCCTGTCAGGACGAGCTTCAACGCCCACCTCCGACAAAGCTTCAACCACGTCCTGGGGGAGGTGGTGGACATTGAGTCCGAATGGACTATGTTCCACGCCTCCATTGTCGAGGCGGCCGACCGGAGCTGTGGCCGTAAGGTGGTCGGTGCCTGTCCCAGTGGCAACCCAAGAACCCGTTGGTGGACACCGGCGGTGAGGGATGCCATCAAGCTGAAGAAGGAGTCTTACCGGGCCTTTTTGGCTGGTGGCACTCCGGAGGCAGCTGATGGTACCGGCAGGCCAAGCAGAATGCGGCTTCGGTGGTTACTGAGGCAAAAACCCGGGCGTGGGAGTTTGGGGAGGCCATGGAGAATGACTTCCAGACGGCTTCGAAGAGATTCTGGTCCACCATCCGGCGTCTCAGGAGGGGAAAGCAGTGCATGGTCAACACAGTGTATATTGGGGATGGTGTGCTGCTGACCTCGACTCAGGACGTTGTGGGTCGGTGGGGGGAGTACTTCGAAGACCTCCTTAATTCCACCAACATGCTTTCCGATGAGGAAGCAGAGTCTGGGGACAGAGGTCGCCTCGGCCGAGGTCGCAGAGGTAGTCAAAAAGCTCCATGGTTGCGGGGCCCCGGGGAGGGATGAGATCCGCCCGGAGTTCCTCAAGGCTCTGGATGTTGTAGGGATGTCATGGTTGACACGTCTCTGCAACATTGCATGGACATCGGGGACAGTGCCTCTGGACTGGCAAACTGGGGTGGTGGTCCCCTTCTTCAAGAAGGGGGACCAGAGAGTGTGTTCCAACTACAGAGGGATCACACTTCTCAGCCTCCCCGGGAAAGTCTATTCAGGGGTCCTGGAAAGGAGGGTCCGTCGGATAGTCGAACCTCGGATTCAGGAGGAGCAGTGTGGTTTTCGTCCGGGTCGCGGAACAGTGGACCAGCTCTTCACCCTTAGCAGGGTACTGGAGGGGGCATGGGAGTTTGCCCAACCAGTCTACAGGTGCTTTGTGGACTTGGAGAAGGCATTCGACCGTGTCCCTCGGGGAGTCCTGTGGGGGGTACTCCGGGAGTATGGGATATCGGATTCCCTGTTAAGGGCTGTCCGATCCCTGTACAACCGGTGTCGGAGCTTGGTCCGCATTGCCGGTAGTAAGTCGTACCTGTTTCCAGTGAGAGTAGGACTCCGACAAGGCTGCCTTTTGTCACCGATCCTGTTCATAATTTTTATGAACAAGATTTCTAGGCGCAGCCAGGGCGTTGAGGGGGTACAGTTCGGTGGGCTCGGGATTGGGTCAAGGCTTTTTGCAGATACCGTTGTTCTGTTGGCCTCATCACCCTGTGACCTACAGCTCTCACTGGATAGGTTCGCAGCCGAGTGTGAAGCGGCTGGGATGAGAATCAGCACCTCCAAATCTGAGGCCATGGTCCTCAGCCGGAAAAGGGTGGAGTGCCCTCTCAGGGTTGGGAGTGAGATCCTGCCCCAAGTGGAGGAGTTTAAGTATCTCGGGGTCTTGTTCACGAGTGAGGGTAAAATGGAACGGGAGATTGACAGGCGGATCGGGGCAGCGTCTGCAGTGATGCGGGCTCTGTATCAGTCCGTCGTGGTGAAGGAGGAGTTGAGCCAAAAGGCAAAGCTCTCAATTTACCGGTCGATCTACGTTCCTACCCTCACCTATGGTCATGAGCTGTGGGTAGTGACCGAAAGAACAAGATCGCGAATACAAGCGGCCGAAATGAGTTTCCTCCGCAGGGTGTCTGGGCTCTCCCATAGAGATAGGGTGAGAAGCTCAGTCATCCGGGAGGGGCTCAGAGTAGAGCCGATGCTCCTCCGCATCGAGAGGAGCCAGATGAGGTGGCTTGGGCATCTATTTAGGATGCCCCCTGGACGCCTCCCTTGTGAGGTGTTCCGGACACGCCCCACCGGAAAGAGACCCCGGGGAAGACCCAGGACACGCTGGAGGGACTATGTCTCTCGGCTGGCCTAGGAACGCCTTGGGATCCCCCCGGAAGAGCTGGAAGAAGTGGCCGGGGAGAGGGAAGTCTGGGCATCCCTGCTGAAGCTGCTGCCCCCGCGACCCGACCTCGGATAAGCGGAAGAAAATGGATGGATGGATGGAATATATTATTTACTGTAGTTTATTGTGGTGAACTACAGTTCACACCATACCATTTCATAGTATTACTGTGGTACTTCAAACTTTAATTCTTTATGACTAGTGGCCCAGATAAACTATGTAGTAGTACCTATACCAGGGTAAAATTTGCTATGGGGGGGGGGGGTGTTTCCCGGAAAGCTTTTAACTCTATTTCCAGGTTTTTTTTAGTGATGTGATCTTGTTTTAGAAAATGCCATAAATCTTTTCAAGGAAGATGAAAGTTTGACTTTTCTCAATATTTCCGTTTCATACTAATCTGAGTCAGGCATAAAAATCAATCAATAAAAAAAAATTTGTGAAAAACACAAAGTATTTCTGTAACAGGACCCCACTAAGCAAATTTTCTTACTTATTCTAGTTGTGACTGAGTTTTTCTAAGGACCTTAAAGCTCAAAGCATTCAAGTCATTATTTGTTTTTCTGATTTTAATAACATATACAGTATAGGGCTCATGCATTGTTCAGAATAGAGTGACATACAGTAACCTTTTTCAGCACTAAATAGGCAAGATGACAATTTATGCAGGCAAGATTTTAGTTAATTTTAACCAACTACCCAATCATGACTGAGTAGAAAATTTGAAAATGAGTCACATAAGCAAAGAAATGGCACAGATACACAGGATCACATGTTTTTATTGTTGTTTTCGGTTGTTTCTATGACTAAAAGAATTGTAATATATACTAATTTTTTCCATTTCATTCCCATACTCTGTTAGTGGTAAACTTTACCCTTGATAAAACAGTCATCCAGGGGACAGACACAAAATGTAAATACACCTGTGGATGTCATTCCTTCAGTTATCCAGTCTATCAGTAGCCCATCATGTATAACCAGTTCCATGTACATACTTCATCCATTTTATGGATTGGACTTGGATTGTGGCATGGGTGTTAGTGCCAGATGGGCTGGTTTGAGTAAATTATAGACCTCTTTATATTTCTACATGCATCGGTCTTTATCATATACACAAAGTGGAAGAAAAAAATAAAACTATTTTTGTGGATGATAACATTGATGAAAGAGGTCAAAGGAAATGAATGAAGGCAGAATGAACTGAGCTGTCAGGAAAGATATAAGAGCACAAATAACCATTTTGTATAACCTTGTTCGGTAAAAAAACGTCTAACAGCAGAAGACCACACTGAGCTTCACTGCTGATAGCAAAGATGAAGCATGTTCCTAGTTGAGTAATAGCCATGATTTACCCTTCATAGCCTGTCTGTCCATAAAAAAAAGTTTCATACATTTAATTTACTACCTTTAGGTTCAATTAAAGCACAATTTGGAGGCCAGTTCACGTGTGAAAATGCTTGCTTGTATGAGAACATGCTCTTCCATACTTTACGTATGGAATATGTCTGTGCCATCAGGGAAGAAAAACTCTGATTTTATACCCTGGTCATTCAGGTCATCAGCGGACTTCATTTTATTGCCACATAATGTTACTGATACTAGACCTTACCAACTGAAGCAACTCCAGATCATAACCTCCAGATGTTTGTACAGTGGGCACTATGTATGATGGGTGTGTCTCTTCATGTCGTTCCCTTCTTACCTCTTCTTACTCTGGAATAGATCTGTTATCACATGGCCAACGAAGATAACACAAAATCTAGTCTTTAGCAATTATGAGCAAGGTAACAAGATCTGGGCAAATGTTTAGATTTTAAAATACATGACCAAGACAACAGTTCTTTATAAAGAAAAGAGAATTTATTTGCTTAATCTACGATAATCTACGATGGGGGGTGTTTGAGCGGAGAGGACAGCGGATGACGGGGGGCGGGAGCGGAGAGGGGAGCGAGAGGAGAGGAGAGCGGATGACGGAGGGCGGGGGGGCGCAGAGTACAGTTCACCTCTCCAAAATGAAGCGGACAGAAGGGGGCTAAAGTTACCAAGGAACTAATTGTTCCTCCCTTAGATTAGATTAGATTAATAAAGTGTCTAATGACTGCCATCAAAAACCATGAGCCTCTTTGAGCTTATCACTTTTATGCACGATAAGGATCTATCTGAGATCTACCCCAACTTTTGGACTGCTCTCAGGATTGCACTTACATCGCCAGTGACTGTAGCTCAAGCAGAGAGGAGCTTTTCCAAACTCAGGTTAATCAAGACATACCTGAGGTCAACCATGTCTCAGGAACGGCTCACTGGCCTTGCTGTCATAAGCATAAATCATGCAATAGGGGAGCATATCTCATATGATGCCATTATTGATGACTTTGCATCTAGAAAGGCCAGAAAAGTCAGATTTTAGTTTCAGTTTGTGGTTTCTGTTCTGCGGTGAAGTAAATAAGTTATTTTTCTTTAGTGTGATTTGTTCTATATTAATTCTATATGTATATAATATTTGTTTGTACACAGTATATTTATTTAAGTTATGAGTAGTTTAATAAAACTGTGTACAAAATGTGCAGTTTTTTTTATTTTATTTTTTGGGGGGGAGGGGGGCGCCGGGAGGGAGTCTCGCCCAGGGCGCAATTCAGTGTAGAACCGCCACTGCCTGAAGCCCAGCTTCACTGGAGCGCTATGGCGAAGCACAGAGGAGCTTTTTTCACTGCAGAAAAGCTGGACGGTAATTGGATAAATGCACCAAAATCATCACTTCCAGGGAAGCCTCAGCTTCTCTGGGAGTGAATGGAGCAGTGGGCGGGCCAGGACGCTCGGCTGCATGATGATTGGAGGAGCTGTTTAAAGGGCGGAACCCCTTTTTTGATTGGCAGCATGTCTTAAGTATACATCAGCGATACAGAGATTCGAGTTCAGTCCCATGCGGATTTGCAGGTGAAGTGGTACGACGAACTGCTGCACTCTGTATTGTTTGATGGTGATGTAAACCATTTTTGTTTGTACAAATCATTCTTTAAATAAAAAAAACAAACATATTATAGCATTCTTGACTTTGCTCCTTGTTTCAGCATTGTAAAGTTAGTTTGTTCATATAATTAAAGTAGCTCGTGGAAGGGGAAACTAGCCAGCTAGCTTCCCCTGTTTCAAAAGTTAGCAGCCGCCACTGTTGCCTGGTTACCGAGTTCTGGCACGAAGTCTCGTTGAAAGTTCTTGAAGAGCGGATGACGTCAGCAGCAGTGGCGAGGCACCCTGCTTAGAAGATTGCAGTCGTGATGTTTTTTCTTTTTTTTTTTTTAACTCCTACTCCTTAGGGTTTTTGTCCCTTCGGGGTCAGTCCGACCCACAGGTGATTGGTCCAATTGCACGTGATTGTGGGCTTTAGCCACGCCTCACATGGTTCCTCCTTTTGTGCATACATTAGCCCGGTGTTTCAGCTGTCACGTGGGGCCCATCCGGTTGGAGTTTTTTAATACTTTTAAAGTAATTTTGCATGAGCTCTGTTCATGCTACCAATTTCCCATGTTCACCAACGTTCTTTGAATAAAGCCAGCTTTAGATTGACATCAAACATTACATATTTTACCCACTCATTCCTTCCTTTATCTAATAAAAGGGGTTTGTAAATGCTGATTACACCTTTAAAGTTATGAAGAATAATTAAACATACACACAGGAATAAAACATACTGAGTAAATATATGTATATGCGTTTTGCCCTACTGGCACACTTTAAAGATGTTCAAAATATTGTTGATGCCGTATGCCTATGTTCATTGAAAGGCATGTGCTCTGGAGGTCAATGAGTGTCCGGGTGTGACTCCCCCCCTGTATCATACAGTAATAATCGAATCTCACTTAAAAGCCTTATTTAAAGGCCTTTTAGCATACAATTACCCAGGGTAGCCTTTTCATTTCCGTACGTGTCATAAACAGCCATCTCTAACAAAGCCCTTCTGATCTTGACTTATGAAAAGACTAAATATCACTTCGCAGTGACCTTTGTGTCAGAATTAATTACTGAAAAGTGGACCTGTAAGAACGGTTCCTTGACCTCAGCATAACGGTTATTGGAGCATGTTTTAGTCACTGCGGTTCATAGAGTTCATAGGGACTTGTTACCTGGTACACCTTCCACCCATCCTGTGCTCAATGACCTTTTCTCTGTTGCCTCTTTGCTTAAATATACAGTATACCCATTCATTCATTCATTCCGCTTAATCCTGCGTTCAGGGTCACGGGGGACCTGGAGCCTATCCCAAGAGACTAGGCAGGGTACACTCTGGACAGGGTACCAATCCATTGCAGGGCACACACATACACACATTCACACACTCATTCACACACTACGGTCAATTTTTGGGAACACCAATTAGCCTAACCTGCATGTCTTTGGACTGTGGGAGGAAACCGGAGTACCCGGAGGAAACCCACCAAGCACGGGGAGAACATGCAAACTCCATGCACACAGAGACGGGAATCGAGCCTGGCCGGGGAATCGAACCCAGACCCTGGAGGTGCAAGGCGACAGCGCTAACCACTACACCACCGTGCCGCCACAGTATACCCAATGATATGTTATCTCTGGGTGGCATAATTCATAAGCATGGTATTTATTTCTACTGTTATGCTGACGACACACAGTTACATGTCTCAGCAAAGCCAGATGACATACACCAGTTTAATAATGTTGAGGGATGTGTAAAGGATATTAGACACTGGATGCTTATTAATTTCCTTCTACTTACTTCTAACAAGGCAGAAGTACTGGATACTAGGACCATGTTGCTAGAAGTAAGCTGAAGTAAAAGATCTTGGTGTAATTATTGATTCAAGTTTTTCATTTAAAGCTAATGTAAAAAAAATATTCTTTTATCTCAGAAATATCTAACTACATGTCACAATACAGAAAAATTAGTTAATGCTTTTGTTCTCTATAGGTTAAATAATGTAAATAAATGCCTTTCTGGCTGGATATTTCACTAGGTGTATAAACAAGCTCCAGTTTGAGCCAGAGTTCTTACCAGAATATATAAGCATATCACACTTTATCCAACTTATCCACACTGCATCGACTCCCAGTGAAATTTTATATTGACATTTAAATACTACTATAGACTTCTAAAGCAATAAATGACCTTGTGCCACAATACCCCAGTGAACTATTAGTATTTTATAATAACACCATGCTTTCTTTGATCAAAGGCTGCAGGCTGCTTGTTGGTACTTTTTGTAATGAAAACTTCAGCAGGGAGACAGACCAGCCTATGGAATAGCCTTCAAATCAATGTTTTAGATTAAAGTCTAGATTAAACCTATTTATTTAGTCATGTCCCCCAAGTGTATTTTCATTCATTCATCTTCTATGTAAGTCTAGAGTCCATCCCAGGAAACTTCAGGCACAATGCAGACTACACCCTGGACATCGTTCCAATCCATTGCATGGCATACATGCACACAAAACACGCTTACACACTTATTCACATACTATGGGCAATTTGGGAACACCAATTAGCCTAATCTGCCTGTCTTTGGGCTGTGGAAGGGACCGTATCCGGAGAAAACCTCATCCCTGGAGGTCACACTAAGCCACATTGATGCATTAAAAGAAGTGCATTAAAAGAAATTGCCAAAAACAGGTCTTCTGTTCTTCCAAGAAGAATAACAGCTTATTATACACTGATTATTGCTATTCTAGAATAATATCAATATTGTGGGACAAGAAAACAATATATAACTAAAGCAAATTGTTGTTTAAAAAATCACCAGTAGATGAGAGCCAATCACATGTATGTAGCCAGTAGAGCAAACACAGAAGACATTTCACACTGCAAGGACCTGCACACAGTGTTCTGTTATATGAAATATGAAGGTTGTATTCATATAATCAGATGTGGAAAAAAATAACATGCACTTCAGCGGATAAAATAAACACAGAACCTGTTCATGATTTTAACAAATCATGCTGTGTGGTTATAATGGCGAACTGTATAACGAGCTTGCTAAATATTTCGATATACTGGCTTTTTTACTTTTGAAATCATATACAATAATTTACTTCTTCACATCGAAACATCGTGGGTTAGGTCATGATTTGTTTAACTGAATGACCTGACTACATTTAGCTGAGAAAGGGAGCGGTGTATAAGCTAAACCAATATTTATTCCCTTAAGTAATAAGAAGCATGAGCAGAAAAGAAGAATAATCCCATGATTAAACAAAGGTAAAGTACAATGGCGTGCAATAGTTTTCACACTACTTACAACCAGAAATGTAAATGTATTTTACTGGGATTTTATGTGATAAACCAACACAAAGTGGCACATAATTGCTTAATTGTTAAGTGGAAGGAAAATATAAATGGTAAGATAAATGGTTTTCAAAATTGCTTACAAATAAATATCCGAAAAGTATGGTGTGCATTTGCATTCAGCCCTCCTGAGTCAATACTTTGTAGAACTAAAAATACTATGTTTGACCTATAAAGCATTAAATCAGCATTACTGTAAGTCTCATACTGCAGTACCTGAGTGAACTGCTAGTGTCTTACAATCCACACCTACTTCGATCAAAGGATGCAGGCTGTTTGTCAGTAGCGCATATTATGAAATCTACAGCAGAGGGCAGCTTTTTCTTACAAAGCCCCAAAGTTATTGAATAGCTTTCCAATTAATGTTCTGGACTCAGATACACTTTCAGTGTTTAAATATACACTAAAAACTTATTTATTTAGCCAAGCATTTTTGTGAATAAATTTGCCTTACAGTAGGTAAAGGATCAGATCTGGGGGACTTGTGGATGTAGAGTATTATGATGAGCTGGTATGTTTAGATGCTGTCTTCCCCACTCTCATTGATCACGCAGCTTTATTTGACATTGGCTCTCCCTTTTAGTTATGCTGCCACACTTACTGTAGTCCTGCTGGAGTCCCTTTCTGCACTCTGCACTATACATACATTCACTTTCTTCTCTTCTCTTCTCTCTCTATATTGAGCTACACATGCCATGCCTGAGCTGACAGTGATCCAGATCCCTCGTCCCTCTGAATCTGTCGGACTCATCCTGGTTCCCCGCTTCTAGTTGGAGATCTTTTTGCAGGAAGGCCTGTATGGTCTGCTTGGGATGCATGCGATGACCAGGGATCGTTCCACTTTACCATAAAGACAGTCCTGGCCTCGGCTGATGCAGACAGCTGTTCTCTGTTCTCATTTGATTCTGTAAGTCTGGTTTGCGACAATGACCATTGTTAAACATGGTACCTATCTAGAGTAATTTTTTTGCCCATTCTTCTTTGCAAAATAGTTCAATTGGATTTAGGTGTGACTGGGTCATTCTAACACATGAATATGCTTTGACTACCTTTCCATTGTAGTCTTGGCTGTTTATGGTCGTTGTCCTGAAAGGTGAATCTCTGCCCCAATCTCAAGTCTTTGCAGACCTTAACAGGTTTTTTCAAAGATTGTCCTGTATTTGGCTCCATCCTACGATCTTCCCTTAAACTCTGACCAGCTCCCCTGTTTCTGCTGAAGAAAAGCATTGCCACAACTACATGCCACAACCCCCACTGACAGTGTTCGTTTCCGCCACACTAATGCCTCTTTTCCACTGCATAGTACGGCACAGCACGGTTCAGTACAGCTCACTTCGGTTCGGCTCGGTTTGCGCTTCCACTGCAGTGTAGTAACGCTTTAGAGTGGGCGGGATTATTCACGTGTCGTTATAGTTGCGGCACCTCTACTGCCATGACATCATCGTAAACTCGCCACAAACAAACACACACCAATGGAGCATATCGACGGAATGGTGTTCTTCATTCTTGGCATGTAGATGTTTTTAACAGCGAGACGAAGGAGTTTGTTTCAAAAGAGGCTGATGGCAGCCAAAGAAAAATTTTGGTTAATACAAAAAGGTGCGTCTGATCCTTCGCTGGCTGTTCTAAATATAGCGGGTCTGTTGTGTCTCGTGTCGCAAGTTCAGTGACGCAGTAATCAGTTCGCCAATCAGTGACCAGCGGAGTTCACACGTCACGTTTTGGTAACGGTTCGGCGCGCTTGGAACCTCGGCTGAGGTGGGACTAAAAAAAGGACCAGGTACCAGGTACTGTTCCCAGTGGAAAAACCCCCAAAAGTGAGTTGAACTGAACCGTGTCGTGCCGTACTATGCAGTGGAAAAGCGCCAATAGTGCATTGAATCTAGGACAAAAATTTTGACCAGAGCACCATCTTCCACATTTTTCTTTGGCCCCCCACATGGCTTGTCACAAACTGCAACAAAGAATTCTCTTGTAATTCTTTCAACTAAACTTTCTTCTTGCCACTCTTCCATATAGGCTAGATTGGTGAAATGTGCACGACTAATAATTATAACTAATTATTAGAACTGACAGCTCTCCTTGTCTGGCCTGTCAGTTGGACAGCCATGTCTTGGTAGGTTAGGAGTTGTGCCATAGTCTTTCCATTTGAATCCATGATGAATTGAACAGTGCTCTGTAAAATGTTTCTACATAAGCTTGGGATATTTTCAAGGTTTGGTACTTGAGCATCATGATGCTGTTTGTTCTTTAATGTTTTCTAACCAACCTCTGAGGGCTTCACAGAACAGCTGTATTTATACTAGGATTAAATTATACAGAGGTTGTTGTTTTTCTTTTCAGCTGCTCCCGTTGAGGGGTCGCCACACATGGACTCTGTTTACTAATTGGTTGATTTCTTAAAGCAATGGTTCCACTGTATTTTAGTTAGGGGTATGGGAGTAAATATATAAATACAAATGCAAACACTTTCCAGATATTTATTCCTATAAAGTTTTGAAAACCATTTGTGATTGCAACATGATAAAATGTGGAAACGTTCAAGGGTATGAATTATTTCACAAAGCACAGTACTCAAAATTGCAATGGACATTTTTGAGCAGATAAAAAAATCTTTAAACACAGGGCTATGTGTTGGACATGTGGGTTAACATACTTATTTGCCGCATGAGCACGGACAGGCTATGTGCGATGTCTCAAATGAATGATAACTGTAAAGACAATAAAGTCACTAAACCTAGCATTATGATAGAGATGCATTTACCTTCTTCTTTACAGCCAAGGTAAAATCTTTCCATTTTTCCAAAACAAAATCTTCATGTCATTATGGCATTATAAATCAATCCCCAGTTGTTATGAAAGGGGTTTTGTTGGTCTAATGTATTTATGCTTATCACTCTTCTATACAGAACAGCCATGACACTTGCATAAATATGCAAGTGCATCATAAATACAAAATGAATACCCTCTCCTGCTGAGAAAAACAGCTACCGGGATGTTCTTTGCAAGCACAAGAAAAGTGTGTTTAGTCCTAGAGCTTTTTGAGAGACAGGGCAGGAATACTTAGCATGCCCTGTTTGCACACATTGCCACTCTGCAGGGAATCTTCATAAAGAAGGTCTTCAAACTTCTTATACAGTCACAACCCCATACATAAATAAACGTCACACCTAGAACACGCATTTGCATGATTTTTCTGCAAGAATTTCAATCTCGAACGCACATGCCTCCGAGGCTTTTTGTCTTGAAGTGAAAAAAACCAACACTGAACCCTGACTGGAATATGTTTAACAGTGAATGGGGAAGTGATGCAGCATAAATAAACACTCCCTGTACTGGTTAGTTCTTATAGCGCTCTTCTGGCTTGTCAAAGATGTTTACTCAACCATGAGCTAGCTGGAAGAAAGCCTCCAGAGACTCCTCATCATCCATCATTAACACAACATGGAAACAGTAGGCATTGCACACTCGCATCTAAAGAACACACACCAGTGACTAAATTATTCAGTTAGGACCTCGTGAAAGCATTCTCCTCTCCTCTACCTGTACAGCACCTTGCGTAACCCCAATGTAATCCCAAATTAGTTGCAAATTTTAAATATATACTGTACAGTGAAACCTCAGATTACGAGTAACGCGGTTTACGAGTGTTCCGCAAGATGAGCAAAGATTTTTAATACATTTTTACTTGGAAAACGAGCAAGTCTTGGTTTACGAGTACCGAGTATCATGTATCACACATGCGCTTCTTGTTTTGACGCCGAGCGTCACAGGATCACAACTGAGCCAACGTTTTTTCTCTCTCTTGCGCTGTGGAATTGGTTTATGAGTGTTTTGGAATATGAGCCCGCTTCCGGAACAAATTATGCTCGTAATCCAAGGTTCCACTGTATATACTTTTTCACCCACTCACTCATTCTCTATACCGCTTATATGGCACAGGGTCACGGAAGGCCTGGAGCCTAGCCCAGGGGGACTTGGGTCCCAGTCAGGATACACCCTGGGCAGGATGCTAATCATTTGCAGGGCATAGACACATACTGTACACACTCACATACTCGTCCAAACATTACAGGTAATTTGGAAGCAACAATTAGCCTAATGTGCATGTCTTTGGATTGTGGGAGGAATCCTCACCAAGCATCCAACCTCATAGTTCTAACCAGGCCTAATCATGGTTCTAATCATAATTACTTTAATGTCCAATTGTGTGCAATTAAAATCTCACATGGTCTTAAGCCCACATTCTGAGTTTGTTAGACTGCATTCCTAATTATTCAGTGTTATGAAAACTAAGGTTCTATCAAAACAAAACAAAACATCAGGTGACGTGACGAGTTTCAAGGATAAAAATTTTGCGTATATTTCTGATCGGAAAACTCACTGAGAACAACTCGATAATCCTTACTTTTATCCACTGGGTCTCTTGCTGGGGAAGTAGCACTGATTGGTTACAAGAATTTAGTCTCATGTATGATTGGTATGATTTGTATATATTATTTTACATATAAAATAGCGAGCCAATCATAACGCAGAAGAGGTGATTTGCAAAAATAACCTCACCTTAAAGTTGGAGAAAAATACTTCCTATCCTGTTATATTTCCACTAGATTAAATGCTTAACAGCAGGCAGACCGACTTTGCATGTATATTATATTTGCAGAATATAAAGATATTTTCTGAATAAATGCTTTGCACTGGTAAATACTGTACACATCTCATCAGATCAGCATTCCTGTAATGAGGGTTGAAAGTTGGAATATAGGTATTGTGACAGATGTGACCTTGACCCTGTTTGGCTTATTTCCAAAATCTGTAGTTCATCTGCTGGTTACTATGATAATTCCATATAAATCATACAAACGTATGACTAATGATGATGCGTTTTATCAGCAGGGACTGTGAACATTGAGGAGGGTAAGATGGATGGAGCCAATTCCAGGAAAATCCTCAAAGTGAGCATGTTCCAGTCTACAAGAGACATACAGTACTAGTGATACTTATAACCCAAATGTCAGTCTGATCAAATCTCTGTTAAAAAATATATCTGTGCCAACTTTCTCCATCTCATCTTAAGTGATTCTGCCAAGAATAGTAGGGAAAAAAAAGAAATAAATATCAAGATCCACATGTGCAAAGCTGACAGAGACATATCCCAAATGTCTTGCAGCTGCAATTGATGTCAAAGGTGGCTTCACTAAGTATTGACATGAGTGTGTGGGGGGGGGGGGGGGTGAATACTTAAGTTAATTTTCCAATCAAATTTTTTTGTGCTGTAATTAGATTTTTTTCTATTACACTACAAAGCAGAGTGAATAGTTCTGGAAGCAGGTTACAGTATTTATACACATTTTCTTTAAAAAAATATATTGCTTATTATCTTAGTTTACCAAACATCTGCATTTATGTCTGGGAGGCAAGACAACGTAAAGCATTTAAGAGATTTTCGAGTTTGTTCGGTACTTCGTGTAGTTCCTTAATATTTTCTCTAGTTTGCTTTGACGTATATCTGCTATAAGATCAGTAACTCAGATTTGCTTGCCAGCGCTACTTTCAAAGAGTCACACTTTTGATGCGTGTCCTCATGCTATGAATTATGCAAGACAAATACCGTATCTGTTTTATATTGCTTGAGTCACAGATGCAGTGAAATTCTGCTTTGTGGTTAAAGGTTACCAGCCGCCCTGTTTTTCTCATTCTTACACGTGACAAGGATTAAACATTCATATTACAGGTGTGACAATGTCTGACTTGCACACACTTTAACGTTGATTAACACTAATCTGTCAGTAATCTACATGCAAGGCATGCAAGACATAAATAGACACCCATAGTGTTCTAAATGTATGCAGTGAAATTTGTTACATCTTCAAGCAAGTAAGGTTTAGATATTCACACATTATTAATATGTTGTTGACTTTCTTTTGGCAGCTTTAAGAGCAACAAATTACTTACGCATAGAATAATGTACATGCATGTTTAATAAACTCAAGTCTGCATGCACAAAAACCAATTGGCCATAACATTACAGCGTAAAACATTATGTCCAGTATTGCATAGATTGTAATTGTTTGTTCATTGCATCCCATCAGATTAGGGTCTGGGGAGTTTATAGGCTGATATGGTGGGCTTGAACTCTTTGCCTGCTGGGCCCCATGAATGGTGGGTTGTGGTGCACTGAGTGTTATGGTGACTTTCTGCTGTGGCCAGCATTGACTATCAGTAGAGTTTGTACTGCATTGGCTTTTTTGTGGGATCGGACCAGATATGCTGGTCTTTGCTCCTTTGGCCTGATCCTTTCATTCACTAGTTTACTTGTATATAATTGATAAGCAATGGAAATGTGTTCATGTTAATGGCTGATCGGTCTATGTTCTGACTTTCAGTATAATAGTGAAGTGTAATAGTCAACTTGCAGAAACTTTATTTATGGAACAAAGGAAACTGCTTTCCTTTTACTATATAAAGCTTTAAACAAATGCTCTGTAATTTATTTATCTATTTCTTCTGGTGATATCCCACTGGTAACTGTGGACATTTTTTCCCCATATATACTGAGCTGGCCACCAAAAAAGGAAATAATAAAAGAATGAATGATAAATAAATGAACAGCATAATATTAGTGAGATTTTGAATTTCATATTATGATTTGACAGATCAACAGTGTGTGTCACCTGAATTCATAATACCAAATACAGTGGAACCTTGGATTACGAGTAAGGCGGTTTACGAGTGTTCCTCAAGACGAGCAAAGATTTGAAATAAATTATGTCTTGAAAAACGAGCGTTGTCTTGGTTTACGAGCACCGAGTATCATGTATCACGCATGCGCTTCTTGTTTTGACGCAGAGCGTCACGTGACCACAACTGAGCCAAAGTTTTTTCTCTCTCTTGCGCTGCGGAATTGTGGGTAATCGTCTCCCCTGCTGGGTTTTAGTGCTCGTCTCTTACTGGTATAATCAACATCCGTGCGCGCGTGTACTGTTTACTATAACACTGTGACCCCGTGTGTGTGTAAAACATATTTCTTATAACACACATGTGTGTGCGCGTGTAACGCAAAATAATTTCTCTATAGAGTGGTTAAAAATACATTTTCTTCCTCATCGCGGTGTGTGTGTGTACTGTATGTGTGTGCGCAAGCCAATGTGGCTAGTGGATTTCCGGAGTCACTAATCATTCAACCTTTTTACTAGCCACAATTTTGTTACCAGAAAATCTTAGTTTCTCCTTCACCATGATACGTTAATGTTTGTTATATCTAGATTTACTTATAAATGACAGCATACACCGTATCACTATAGTAATAGTCAAGTATTCAGTACTTTTAAGATAGCTCCCAATATAAAAACATGAAAACATGAACAGTATATTCTGTTTATTGAACTTAAATTCAAGCCTCTTACCACATGAATTGAAAACTCAGAAAATTTATAATTTTAGTGTGTTATTATGCGTACTATTATCAGGTATTATTATTCATTATGTATTATTATATCAGAATTCTGAGTTAAGACAATGGACTCTGGTATATCTTGTTGTGTTGACTATAGTCTAAGGTAATTCAATCAATTGATGAATTTTCTATCATTCAACATGAAATCTAAACAGATTTTAATAGTGATTACTTTTTTATATAATCAGTAAATAACCTGCGAAAGGGGCAAACATTCTCATCCTGTTGAGAAGCAATAGCCCTTTAAGGAAATGATGCACACACACCAAACAGGAAGTAAAAGTGTGTGTGTGTGTGTGTTTGTGTGTGTATGTGTGTGCGGGTGTGTGAGACTTAGTGATGGGAAGTTCGAATCATTTTAGTGACTCAGTTCTTTGAATCTTGTTCATCAAAAATGAACGAATCTTTTATTGAGTCATTTCGTTCTTTTGGTCAGAAATAAATTACAATGTTGTGTTTTCAATAAAAATACCCCCAATACGTCTACATACACAAATTTTGGCTATAGTCCAAGTTATGAAAATATTACAATGCAACTAAGGACATATTAAAATAAACAGAATGTGCAGCTCACCTCTTATATCTTCCAGCCTTTATTTAATTTTTTAATCTATTGCACCGCATAATGTCTATGGGAGTCACGTGACAAAAGAACGACTCGAGACCTGAATATAACACAGAGGTTTTGCGATGCTTTGTGCATGCGAGCCCAATAGAAAATGAACGAATCACTCTCCGAGATACTCATTCATCTGAGTCATGTTAAAGAGTCGTTCAAAAATAACGAATCGTTCATAAACGACCTGTGTGTGCAATGCATGTGTTGAGAGAGGCATTTTTATGTGCGTAATATTACATTGCAATGCGTTTATTATATCAGATGCCTTTTGAGAAAACTACAACAAAAATATATTGTCATACCAAAGAATAAACTACCCGCCAAAGTGGCTAGTGAGACTAAAGTTATTACCCGCCACAGCCGAATTGTACCAGCATTTGGCAGGTGGGCGGGTGCCAATGTCAAGCCCTGGTGTGTGTGTGTGTGAAACCCCCTTTACAAACACACACGAGCACAGAAATTAAGGTTTAGACACACAGACTCTGCTCTCCACAGAAACTCAGCTCTGTCACGGCAGAGGTGGAAAGAGTAATAAAATTTTGTACTCAAGTACAAGTACTATTACTTCAGTGAAATTTTACTTAAGTACAAGTAAAGTTACCATTATAAAATTCTACTCGCATAAAAGTAAAAAGTAGCTCATTAAAAAATTTACTTTTTATTTTTTTAACAGCGGGGTGGGATGAGGCATTCTAGCGTAGTTCAAAAAAGATGAGCAGATATAAATCTCAAACTAATTGTTTTTAATTGAAGGAACACCTTTGCATAATAAAGCTGTTGTCTTTCTTGTGCTTGAAAATCAAAGTGGTCACTTAAATATGGTGTTGCGTCCCAGTCTAGGGTCATACAGCAAAAGAATGGTTCAGGGTTCTATTTTAAACTGTATGGAAATGGTGGTATATGGCAGAAAGAACTAGATCCAATCATTAACTGATGAAATAATGAGGTTTGTATACACACACACACACACACACACACACACACACACACACACACACACACACACACACACACACACCAGTAGGAGGATCAGATTCAGGATGGACCCAGGCCAAAATAATAAACAAAATGGTATTTATATTTAGTAACTAGATTACCTGCAAAAAAAAAAAAAAAAACACAAACAAAAATACAGGTACCTCCCGGACTCGGGACAAAACAGTGAAATTATCTACAAATATATATAAAGCAATAATCAAAGTCAATGGGAGGTAAAAAGTCAAAACCGGAATACACAACCAAATATCAAAACGGCAAAATCACAACCTCTTTCCTCTTTCCCGCGTCTCTCTCCGGTTTATATATGGTCGCGCTATTCAATGACGTCACTCTCAGGGCGGAAGCGACCGTGTGGAAGGTCAGGTAGCTGCCGATGTGGGGACAGTCAGAAAACCTGGAGTGGAGTCTGGAGCGGCGCGCGACCAGGACATGATACACACACGCGAGCGCAATGAAGCATAATACAATACAATATACAAAGCATAATATTTTTTATTATTTTAGCATTTTCATTCATTTATTTTTTACTCAGTAGCGAATATGATTTAAAATGTAGCGAATTACAATACTTCAAACAAAATGTACTTAAGTAAAAGTAAAATTACAGATTTTAAAAACTACTTTAAAAAGTATAAATACACAAAAAAACTACTCAATTACAGTAACGCGAGTAAATGTAATTCGTTACTTTCCACCTCTGTGTCACAGTTATTTTCAGAGGTAAGGTGCTGATTTATTTGTTTCTTTGTTTTACTTTACAGCAGTGATTCTGTTAGTTTGCGCTCACACGAGTGTCATTAGCGATGTTTATTGCTAATTTCAGATAAAACAGTGTAGCGGGAGCGAGACGTTGATTTATGACCGCTGTTTACGGAAGTGTAGTCCATTGTGGGAGGTGCATTGTGGATACATGCATTGTGAGATGTAAGCGAGGATACAGAGCCTGAGTTTTGTTCTTCAGTAGTTTTATTAGTTGGATTTAAGTGCAGGATCCACCCGAAAGCAAATAAAAGAACGGTCATCGAGCAGTTTGTCCATCTCATCATTACACAAGCATGAATTAACGGGCTGTCACGCTGTCGCAAGTAACATTAAAATAAAGCGGAGAAGCTTTAATAATTTAGGAGAGAACAACAATCTTTCCATTAATGTGTGTGTGTGTTTAAATGAGAGGAGAAAGTTTTAATGTGTAAGATGAGACAGGAGGGGCTGAAAGCAAGAGTCTCCACTTAAGAGCCACACACACATACACACACACACACACACACACATACACACACACACACACACACACACACACACACACACCGCCTGCGTGCACACTTATCTGTCGGGATTTATTTTTTACTTTTTTGAACGGTAAAGTGCAGGTTAATTTGTTTTATTTTTACTTTATATTTTGTATTAATTGTTTTTATGTATTGGGCTGTAGAATGAATAATTTAAGTTACCTTTATTTCTTATGAGAAAATTTAATTTTTAATTTTTTTGGAATACGAGCCCGCTTCCAGAACGAATTATGCTCGTAATCCAAGGTTCTACTGTATGTAAGACATTCATGCCATTCAAGTCTCTCAAACAAAACACCACTTTGAATTCAGATTTCAGCCTTTGTACAGTAGATAGCATGATAGTATGTAAAGGCACAATCAATGAGATCACACCAGTTTTCTGGGTGAAAAAGGATTCACCACAGCTCCTCCACATCTACGTTCCATAATAAGACTCAGGTGGTGGTGAAGAAAACACCTGAGAAACACAAACAGATGCCTGTTTAAAAAGAAGAAAGACAAAAAAAAACTGTTTGCCAGTGTACCCATTATCAGGTTTGTTGTGAAAAGACCCCTGTGCCGTGGTGTGACCACAGAGGGTGGGAGGGGTAGAGGGGTCGCTGTAGCTCTTCAGGGTGAGAGAGCTGTTCATCAGCTTAGATTTATGATAAAGTAGAACGGATCAGAGAGTCCTCGGAGGCAAAGCGGCAGAAGAGGACATTAGCTCATTTCCTGTGCCATGGTTCCACATGGTCACTCTGGCGGCTATGTCACGACCTAATCTGACTGCTGGCCCCATTTCAAACCGAGCTCTGACCTACGTCCTGCTCCGTCCAGATGAAAAGCAGTGCATATTACACATGCGATGAAACCTGAGCGCAACATCATCACCATATTGTAAAAGAAAGGAAGTAGGGTTCAAATGCTTACAAAAAGGAAATAGAAGAATAAAGGAATTAAAGCAAAAGGAAGGTTGAAAGAAAGTAAAGTAAAAGGGAAGGAATAAAGGAATACAGAAAGAAAGAATGGAAGAAAGAAAGAAAGAAAGAAGTAAAGTAAAGGATTAAAGATAGATAGATACATAGATAGATAGAGAGATAGATAGATAGATAGATAGAAAAATTAATTGATAAAGAGAAAGGAAGGAAAAATAAAGAATGATAAAAGAAATGTAGAGATATCACAAGGTAACAAAAGTAAGGAAGAAAATATAAAAAGGAATAAAAGGAATAAAAATAAAAAGTTCTATAATTATTATTATTTTTATTTATTTTTTTTATTATTATTTATTTATTTATTTATTTATTTATTATTATTATTTTTTATTTTTTTTTGCTAAATTTCTTTCATTTTTGTGTAGCTGCTTTGAGACAATGACCATTGTTAAAAGCGCTATATAAATAAAATTGAATTGAATTGAATTGAGAAAGAATAAATGAAATGCAAGAAAGATGATGGAAAGAATTGTAACTATAGAAAATTTGAGAGAGACGAAAATGGCAGAGGGAGAGCTAAAACGAAAAACAAGGAATAATTGGGCCTCGGTAGACAGAGAGGGAAAGCGTTCCCTCTGTAATTAGCTCTTTAATGCTGTTTCTTTGGAGTTAACAAATAAATAGAATGAAAAGAGAAGCACAATGAGGCTGAAATAAACGCAGCAGAAATAAGTTCCTGTCCGGAAAAAAAAAAAAAACACACAGGAAGCAGGAAGTCCTTGTGTATAATTTGTCCCAACATTAAAAAAAAGGTTTTACAGAGAGCTTTGTACACAATCTTTAGAACATGTGCACCATTTTTTTTTTTTTATCACAAAGTAGCACATAATTTTGCTGAAAAGCCTGATGTTTTCCACATCAGTAGACATCACCTCACTCTGGAACACAGCAGGAGAGAGAAACATGATTATGATCATTTATTAACCATTAAGCAGTTTGCACAAAGCCGATCATGTGTACAGTATATTTGTGTGTAGTCGAGCAGAGTTAAACAGCCCTGTAAAACGTGACACATACGTACGTGATGGTGGATCACATAACTGAATATGAAATATTCAAAGACGACACATTCCTGCCGTCACAGATCACGATAAATAATCGAGCACAAAATATAGCAAAGCGGCGAGATCTTTATCTTATCTTAAAACCTGATCTGCAACAGAAATATCGATTTAGAGCAAACGATGAGATAATATCTGAGACTGCACTGACCCAGTTGACTTCATCATCTGCGGTTTTCTAGATTGACTTTTAATGACTGTCTGAAGTGTGAATAATGAGTGGCGGTTATCGCCCTGCTGGGAGAAATCTATTGAAATATTAGGAGGAGAGCAACAGAGACTCCGGATGTGGTTATGTTGTCCTCTTGCCACTATGTGAAGGGTGAAGACAGATGTTTTGTTCTTCTGGTCTCAACAATCCGAAAGTTCTAGCTCCAACCGATATTCTGGTGACTTTTGTCTCGTTCTTTCTCTCTGGCTCCATCAAGGACATTTGGATGAAGGTTTGCCCCCCCCCACTGCTCGGTCTTAATTGCCCATGATGAGTGCTCCACACATGAGCAGACACACATCAGACCCCTGCTGACATGGAACATTCTCGGGTTCACACACATTCAGATCAAGCTGGCATGCACATCAGCAATCTCAATTTGCCCTCTGCAGCTTCCCTATGACCTGCCTTGAAAATGACACACACACACACACACACACACACTCCTGACAGAACAGACACGTGACTGAACACAAGATTTCCATGATATTAATGGTCTATTTTGCATGTAACAAAATAATGGGAAAAATCTACATATTGCTGTAATGCTAAAGCCGCAAGCCAAGCTGAGAGACAAACAAGAGAAAGTGAAGAAAAACAAAGAAGCGAGAACAAGAGACAGATCGAGAGAAAGCGTATTCATAAAATTTTTTATTATCCCCAATAGAGTGTGAGCCAGCTCCCAAATTGTTACAGCACAAGCTGATTACAGAGTAATGATTATTTGTCTCCTTCCTCAATATCTAATTGAAATAATTGCATTTAATTAGCTTAAAAGACAGGCAGGAGAGCGGCGACGCACAGCATAGTGGAAACGAGGCAGAATGTTAATGTAATCTTTCCAGATGCATGCAACTCGTCGGGTAAAAAAACGCACACCTACAGGACTCATAAAACGAGACACCCCGTTCTCCATTTAGCCTCAATGATAAATTACTGTGTTTACTGCCTGCTCAGGAGTACAACACTTTCAGGGTTTCGTTTTTTCCCTTTTTTTTATCCTTAATTCAATCACTCTACAAGCAAGCCCTGTTTAATAGGTGCAATAGGTTGTAAAAAAAAATAAATAAATAAAAAAAATGGCGAAGAGGAACGATATGAAGAAAGTATTTAAAAGATTTGGGCCTTATGGTAATAAATAGAGACGCAAGTGAGTCTACCTGAAAAAAAAAAGTCTATTCATTTAATTTCTTGATTAATTGGACAAAAAGGAAGAAGTAAAGCATGTTAGTATGCATGGTAGTAATTGGTTAATAGTGTGCAAGCACAAACACATCAGAAATACCCAAGACTGCCTAATCAGAGCAACTCATTATGTACCTAATTATTATGCAGAAACTATGTATTAGTAATGTATTAATAATGCCTTATGGACTGCACTCTTTGACTTTGACTAAGTATTAATTAGTCACACATACAATTGAATCTATCAATCAGGGCTGTATAGACTGCAGTATTTTTGAGAGACTGATGGGTGTTGGGGAAGGTCAGTGGCATATGAGTCTAAATAATAATAATAATAATAATAATAATAATAATAATATAAAATAAAAATTTCCTTAAAAGAGATTTTCTTTTTCAAAATTTGAGACCAGTGTGAATATCAAAAAGTGAAGTTTGCATAAAATGTGAGCTATATTGAAAAAAAACCCCACATTGTTTTTTACCCAACCGCACTGTATTTGTATTCAGAAATATTTGTCTGCAGTGACCTACCCTGCACATTTTAGTGTTCTCCCTGCTCTTTCACACCCACTTGAATTCAGAAAAGGTTGTTAATTAGCTACTTAGCCTCTTTTCCACTGCATAGTACGGCACAGCACGGTTCAGTACAGCTCAGTTCGGTTCGGCGCAGTTCGGCTTGGTTTGCGCTTCCACTGCAGTGTAGTAACGCTTTAGAGTGGGCGGGATTATTCACGTGTCGTTTAGTTGCGGCGCCTCTACTGCCGTGACATCATCGTAAACTCGCCACAAACAAACACACAACAATGGAGCATATCGACGGCATTTTGTTCTTCATTCTCGGCATGTGGATGTTTTTAACAGCGAGGCGAAGGAGTTTGTTTCAAAAGAGGCTGATGGCAGCCAAAGAAAATTTTTGGTTAATACAAAAAGGTGCGTCCGATCCTTCTCTGGCTGTTCTAAATATAGCGGTTCTGTTGTGTCTCGTGTCGCAAGTTCAGTGACGCAGTAATGACGATTTTCTCCGGCCAATCAGTGACCAGCAGAGTTTACACGTCACGTTTTGGTAACGGTTCGGTGCGCTTGGAACCTCGGCTGAGGTGATACTAAAAAAAAGGACCAGGTACCATGTACTGTTCCCAGTGGAAAACCCCCCAAAAGTGAGTTGAACTGAACCGTGTCGTGCCGTACTATGCAGTGGAAAAGCGCCATAAGTATACATTGCAGGGTACTTGAGGCCGATCGGACCACACATTTAGTCCATGATGCTCTTCCCCAACCCATGTCTTACACTTACACTTCCGATCTGTACTCTGGCATGCATGCTTTGTGGGCCAGGCTTTAGCAACTGTTAAACACTAAGACACAAAGAGTTTCATGATAGAAATCATATTTTACATTTGATTGAAACAATTGCCTCTTTCTGTGAAAATGCTTGAACGCGTTTCCCTCCACAAAATGCGAAGAGATGACTAGGAAGTTTAATTTTGTTGTGACATCATGGACTTGTGGGATGAGCAGGATGATAGAAAGTAAAAGCCTGAAAAAGAGGTAGAAATAAGGCTAAAACATTAACATATCAAACACATTCAATAATGTCCCTGCATCCCAGAACAGGAAAAGAAACAGAGCTCTAGTTTTTGCTTGATTAATATAAAGAGGGAACGGCATGGCCGCGATTCATGAGCTCTGCTGGCATGCTTTAGTGCTGCTGGCGACGTGCCTCCCAACACCCTGACAACCTCACCATATCACCATAGCTCATGTTCCAATCCTATTGCTAGACTCAACAACCCCCCACGCCAAGCCCAGAGCAAACACACTACAAGAAGAACTGTCTCTCTCCCCTCCCCTACCCATGCTTCTGCTTATAGCATTTGTTTATGCACTTCACGCTTTTGATCTCTGTGTCCTCCTTTTCTTGCTTTTATCTAATAACTCCGCTCTCCCTCCCGCTTTTCACCCGAGGTTTCAGCATTATTCTTCTCGGCATTAATTTTCTCGACTCTCTATGGCCTTTTCTTTATGGGCTACGTGAGCGACACACTCTTCCGCCCTGCACAATGAGAGAGAGCGAGAGAAACTGTGATAGCACACATCTGCCCTTGCTAATTTTCTACACTGCTTATTTACAAACAAAGCAGGCGGGCGGCACATGAACCCCGGGCTCCTTCACAAGCAAAAGCAGAGATTTTGGCAGATATTTTGCTTTCCGTCTTTTTTCCAGTCCAATAGGCACTCGCTTCTTACATCATAGTCTAGCACCCAATCCCCCCCCCAACCCCCCCCCCTCCCAAAAATGCCCCGCAGCATCCATACATGTTAACTACTGAGCTAACTGAACTGGATTATGCCAGCGTTCATAAGGTGTCCGCCTGACTGTGTGTCACATCTTGCCAAATGGAAAAGATGTGATTGCTCTGTTGTACAAAACAAACTGACAGCTGGTCTAAAATTGACTCACTCGTGAGCAGGAGAGAGGAAAAAATATCACCACAGACAGGCAGTAGAAATAGAAATGCATACATTGTGTATACTGTAGTTACACATGTCATGAGTTTTATTAGTAGTAAATTTAGTAAAAATAACAAATGAATAATGGCGGCGCGGTGGTGTAGTGGTTAGCACTGTCGCCTTGCACCTCCAGGGTCTGGGTTCGATTCCCCGGCCAGGCTCGATTCCCGTCTCTGTGTGCATGGAGTTTGCATGTTCTCCCTGTGCTTGGTGGGTTTCCTCCGGGTACTCCGGTTTCCTCCCACAGTCCAAAGATATGCAGGTTAGGCTAATTGGCGTTCCTAAATTGCCCATTGGGTGTGTATGTGTGTGTGCCCTGCGATGGATTGGCACCCTGTCCAGGGTGTACCCTGTCTAGTGCCCGAAGTCTCATGGGATAGGCTCCAGGTCCCCCGCGACCCTGAACACAGGATTAAGCGGTATAGAAAATGAATGAATGAATGAATAAATGAATACTATTTACTGTACTTTCCACCCAATAAACCACATCAGAAGCATTAAAAAATAATAATAATAATAAAAAAATGCACGCAGGTGAAAGAAAGAAATGTTATGAGAGCAAAACCCTATTCCTGAGAACCAACCATGAAATACCGTATCTAAAGCATCGTCGTAACACTTTTGGTTTTAATGAGCACTTTGGGCATGTTTATGAACTAAATGGATCACTAATGCATGGTATTTTAATCCCAAACCTGGTTATATCTTTCCAGGTCAGGCTGATCTTTCAACAGGATGTTGTTTTACAAATGAACAAAGACATGTTCACATTAAATTATGCTCCCTCACATGCACAAACCTTAAAATGTTTTTCATGGATGAGTGATCCAAAAGCCTTCCAGGACTGTCTGCACATTGTTTTAAAACCTGAATTAAAACTGGCTGAGTCCACATAGGAAATTTGACTATGGTATGTACTATAGTGTAGTAAGGTAGTAATACTAATATTATGTACCATAATATACCACAGTATTACAATGGAACACTAAGGTAAACTATACCATAGTATTACCCGTGACATACCATAATACACCATAGTACACAAAGGTAAATCAAATCATGTACTATAATATACTGTAGTTCTACCCTTTTACAATAAGATAAACTATATTATGTACCATAATATACTATAGTATTATCATTGTACACTAAGGTAAACTACTGTATATTGTACCATAATATAATTTACCATTGACATTTACTTCAGACATTACCAAGGTACAGTAGCCACCGTAGAATTTTATGGAGTACCAGGGTACGGAGTATTCAGAGACTTTTTTTGTGATTCTGATACCCAACATGAATTTCTGAAAACAAAGTGTGGCTCACGCTTATATCACAATAGTCTCCTACTATGCTCTTTGCAAGCAGGAGGCTGGCTGGTGTCTAAACAGTCATCCCATATGTTCTCTGTAACCCCTCATTTCGTAAATGGTGCTGTGGAATGTGAACATTTTTGTCAGAATTGTGCTTTGCAGTTTAATTTCACTGCCAGGTGAACTGAATAACATTGGCAATTATATACCAGGATCATGGGCACCCAAGGACCAAAGGCCAGCCCACGCGACCCAATCCCACAGAAAAGCCAATGTAGCGCAAATTGATAAAAAAAAAAAAAAAAGTCAATGCTGTTTATAACATAAAGGTATTAGAAAACAGTGCATCACAGCCTGCCGTCAAGGCTTAGAAGGCAAAGAGTTTAAGGTTGTTGATCCGGCCTCCAAATTTTCCCAGTTCTCAATGCAAGCGAGTATCCATGGAACGTGATGGACAAACAAGTCCGAACCACAAAGGTTCCAACCTGAAACCCACAAATCCTAAAGGATCTGCCACAAACATTCCAGTACCAGACACCACAGCACACTTCCAGAGATCTTGTGGAGACATACCCCTAAATGGCCTGGGGGAACAAGGGGAACATATAAAAAAATTAGGCTTAATGTTTTGGGTTTTAACGTTATGCCTGATTGGTGTAAAACATAATCTATCGAGATCACCACTGTCTTGCATTTGTAACATCAGCCACCTAAGTCAGGACTACTGCAAAATCCATCCATGACTCATTAGAGCATAGAATATGCCAAGAATTATTATCTCTGGGAAGACAACGTTGGGCAGTAGCACATATCACACTGATCATACCTGCAACACTACACTGGGTCATCTGAGCCATTATATACAGTACGTATTCAAAACCTTTTAGCACAGGAGGAGTTTTCGAGGAAAGGAAACAAAGATTAAATAAATGTCAGTCACTCGCAGGACTGCGGGAAATGAAGGCGCCCATTTAAAAGTCTTTATCCAGCTCCACTGTCTAGCTACAGGAAGCAGACGGGTATTTGGCAGACAGAAAGTAAGATCATTTTTTAAAAGGTTAACTCCTGATTTTTTTCCCCCTCCTGTCTGTGACTTATAGACACATCCAAAGCTTTCTGTTTTTTTTATTTTCATTGTATTTATAACACTGCATCCATAAAAAGTACCATCATGTACTGTATGTTATTACTAAATTAGGTACAGTATGGCTTACTGCTTATTTATTGAAGTGAATGCCTGAAAAGCCTATTTATATAGTCTATTTGGATCCAGATTAAATAAAATTTGAATTAATTTAAATATTAGACTAGATTACCCTATGAAAAATGAATCTATTGATTAAAGATCATCTAAGGAAGCCTGGGCTTCATTTCTAACTTTACTGATTCAATGAGCATGCCACATTTGTTTTAGAGTATGAATAATTTAAAGCATTTGTACGCTCACTCCATAGGAGATGCCTTTAAAAGGGTTGCCGGCCTATCATTGTAAACTAATCTCATTTGGAGTGCCTGTGTGGGCAGCCTTGGACTCAGGGATCAGCCAAGTGGAGTGGGTAGAAGTGGTTGAATAAATTGGGCTGTTTGGAGAATGGCTCTACTGGGACACGCAGGGTTTGAATTCTGGTTAAGGGAACTGACAGAATCTTTTAAAAGGTGTGGTTGTAGAAAATGCAGGACAGAGCTACCGTACTGCTGCCTTGCTGAAAGTAAAAACTATCTCCTTGTCAGAAGCACAAGATAAGAAAGACAAGGGACGACACGTCTCATATGGTGCTATCTGATGTCGGCTTGCTGAGTTAGCTGGATACGTATAAAGTACAGTATGATCTGACTCTTCTGTTAGAGAAGGAGCTGAAATTAAATTGAGCAGATGAGAGGCAACAAAAATGTGCTTTATGGATATTCATGTTCAATATACCGTGTTCAATAGTTATACGGCGAGCTATAAAGAATATGGCCATGTACAACGTTGCAACCTACAGTACAATAAAAGTGGAATAAACAAGTCGCTGAAATATAACACATCAGTTTCAGTCAAAACACAATTTATTATTATGCCTAGGACAAAATAACTTGACTTTGTTTAGGATAGCAACCAGTTTATTGGAGTGAAATGCACATAAAAGCCCTTATGTTATGCAGTCATATCACCTGAAATGTATATTGAGTTTTGGACAGGGTTCAGACTAACGGTGATGTACTTTCATAGACATGGCTAAAGTGTTTTCATCCTTTATGGCAGAAACGATATGACTGCTTTTGTGGCATGTTAGAAAAGAATACTGAAAAAGATGAGAAAGTGATCAGGAAGAGTGCATCAGAGAGTGAAAATACCACTAAGTGCACCTCACTGCTTAGTCAGAAGCCAGAAGCTCAACAAATAGTCAGCTGACAAATCAACACAACAAAAGGCAAGTACATTTGCTGCCTAAGTGCGTAATAATAAAATAGAGAGACTATATTAAGGGACTGTGTGAGGATGATGAGGGCACGTGCGAAGACATCAACGTGTAGCATGGGGAAGATTTATATTGCAACATTTTCAGACAGGTGCAAGGTAATCCCACCACATAGCAATCTCACAACCACACAGGCTATACTCAGTTATTTCCTCTCTCCTGAATCTTCTCTTAGTGCTCTCCTCTCCCTATCCCCCTACCTTCTCTTTCTTTCTCGAGTTCCTCCACACACCCACATACATACGTCCAGCCCAACAATTAAATCCCCATATGCGTGAACCATTAAGGACATCAGGCATGGCTATTTGCCTATGTGTGTTAGAAGAGTGGGGGTGTGTGTGGGTGGAAGAGTGCATCTGTTCATTTCCACTTGGCCTGCAACCGGCTCGTCTCGTCTCCACGGTGATGCTCAGGGGCTCATCATCAGCACCTGTGAACAATTCATTACTGTAACCTAACTGCAGGGGTGTGTGTGTGTGTGTGTGTGTTTGTGTCTATGAAGGGAGTTCTAGATGGCCACATCCATGTCTGGCCCTTCAAGGGATGAATGGATGAACAGATGAGCAGGACTTCCATGGAGAAAAGAGGACTGCTAAAGGCAAATGGCCTTAAGCAGCCCTCATTAAGATACTAGAAAATAATTTGTTCTTTCCAGAGGTCATTCCCTCACCCACCCCCCATTCATAACAGACACCCCACACCCCCATCCATCCATGCATCCATCCATGCATCTATTTATCTACTCTAACTCGGGATCTTTTTCCATTTTCACAATGCCCATTTGTTTTTTGGCAATTACCGGCATGCTATCAGTGGCCAGCAAAAACAGATAAACACCCACACACACACACACACACACACACACCACACTCATTAGCAACCTTTACAGTGCCCGTGATGAATGTTTAGATTTATAAATGCCTCTGTTCATTATTCATAAAAAAAAAAAAAAAAAAACGGCTAATTTGCCAGTAATATTGGCTCTGGCACAAACCCTATTTAGGACAGAGTTTGTGTGCTTGTGTGTCAGTGGGAGAGAGGGAGGGAGAGGGAGGAAGAGAGAGAGAGAGAGAGAGAGAACTGGGATAGTTTTTGACTTCCATAAATTATGTTAAGATATATACTCATCAAATTAGTCATTAAAGGCCATGACCATCATGAATGTACGGTCCTGCTTAAACCTTTCATACTAACTGGCATTATGACTCATTTTAGATTTAAATGACTCATTTATATGAATCGAATGATGTGACCTTTATTTAATTTGATTCATGCATCTAGAAACCCTGACTCTTAAATCGAATCACAAGCCCTGTGGTTACAAACCCTAGTGATGGTGGTGAAACAATGCTACTGTATGCACAACAGTTACAAGAGCCATCGTATACAGTATAAGGAATACAGTCCAATCTGGATATTATCCGGCTCTCACTTACCTGGATTTTTTAAAAATCTGTATTTATGAGTTAAAAATTATCTGCACTTCTGTTGGTCTTATCAGCGCTTTCAGATCAAAGTTACTGTCTCCCCAGTCACTGCTGTGCAGGTGTGAACGTGTTACATTAGTTCATTTGTAACTGTGGTGCGAGCAAAAACGGATGCCCCATTTTTGCAGCATGCATTGATTAGTTTTTTTTTTTTTTTTGGTCGGAGGTTATAATTTTGTGCCAAAACAACTTGCAGAAGAGCATAAACAGAAGCGTTTGGATATCTGCAAAGATAATTTATTATTTTTTTTAATTTAGAGAGTCATTACTAGTGACAAGACATGGATTCATCACTACGAGCCTGACAGTAAACGGCAGAGAATGAAACGGAAACATGCTCAATAGCTGACAAAGAAAAAAGTCAACCATCAGTTGGAAAAATGAGGCTTAAATTTTTATGGGATTCTCAAGGGCCAGTATTGGAACATTATTAGATAAAAAAGTTACAACAACTATCACAGTGCTCATTACAGTGAGGTGCTTATTGAAAAGCTGAAGCCTAAACCTAGACTTAAACGCAGAGGACTGCTATCCATCTTGCTCCATCGGAACTTTACCTGTTTGGTCACCTGAAAGCAGCCCTATAAGGATGAAGATTCACTTCTGATGAAGAAGTGAAGACAACGGTGCATTTGTGACAGCAAAAAAAAAACATTTTTTAATGAGGGAATACAAAAGAGTGTTGACAGATGGACAAAATCTCATTGATTTTCAATGCGCTATGTCGAAAAATTATGTATTTGTCTTTTCTACATGATAAATTCAAAAAGAAAATTTTTTATATTTCTACTTTTCTTATCATTCTTGACTCACCCTTGTATATTACTTCACAATCCAGTTTATCTGTTTAAAGTTTTTTTCATTTGGATTTTGATTGGCCTGCATTGCTCTGTTTGTCTTCCACCCATGAATTGTCTGATGATTCGGATGGGTAATAATGACTCGCATTTACATCAATCTGAAAGTTGGCTGCAACAACAACAACAGAAAGAGAAAAACAACAACAGCAACAAACAGCCAGCTGAATGCCTCAGTAAAAGCTGCCAAACTAACCATCAAGATGAAATAGCACCACATTTTCACAACACATCTAATTAAATTGCATTACAACAGAGGATGAATCCAAAGCTTGGACTGAAGGCCTGTTAGTCTGACAGTAAACCCATCACCATTCTCTTCTTGTTGCTTCATTCGCAAACACACTGTGCATACCTGTACAGACACACTGTTTATAGTCTGTGTGTTTAATGCCTGTGCAAACTTGTCTCATGAAAACACTAAATCGACAGTATGTATCTGTCAGTGCACTCAGCTGCTGAGCAAACATGCTAACTCTAATTACACAGTAAGCTCTACTTCTCTTCACAACCAGTCCAGCAGTAAAGGGCCCACAGCGGGAATGCTAATGAGCGCTATCAAAACAAAGCCTTCCCTAATGACGGTTCTCAGATAACAGGGGGCAGACCTGCTAAAAAGAGAGAAAGAGAATGGGAAACAGAAAGCCCCTCTTAATGTACTCTTGATCGAATTTGACTAGAAGAGGAAGAGCGGGTGTTACTTCAGATACAAAAGCAATGATTATATATTATTACATTTGCATAAACAGGAACTCGTCTGTTTGATCCACTGTTACATAATGTTACACAAGATAGGGGACAATAAAACATTCATTGGTTTTACTATCTTGCTGCACACTGACCATCTCTATCCCTTTTGGTTTTATTGCAATATAGTGCTTTTTTTCTCTTTGCATAATTTTTCCAATAGAGCTGTATTTTTTGGAAAGCTAAAAGAGAACCTTCATTTCACTGAAACATCACTTCACTCATTACTGCCAGACCAGCTGAATCAAGAAATCACTTAACCATAAACCTGTCTGACAAAGTGAAGCACGCTAAAGAAATTCAAGAACAGACGAGAAACTAATTATTTGACATGTATCAGTCTGAAACAGGTTACAAAGCCATTTCTAAGACTTTGGCACTTCAGCACACCACAAGGAAAACCAAATGGAGAAAAGTTGGAACAGTGGTAAATGTCAACTCATCAACGAGCTCATAAAAGATCTCAGAACAACTGGCTCACTTGCCTCAATTAAGGTTCATGATTCAACTATAAGAACAAGACTGAGCAAAAATGGCATCCATGGGAAAGTTCCATCCATGGCATCCAAGGCAAAAGCCACTGCTGACATAAAAGAACACAAAGGTACAAGTTGAAGCTGTAAGTCGGAGGACAGACGGCTTCCAAAACAATTAGGGTGAATGTTGGGTCCTTATGGAACTTTTGGAAGATAGTTAGTGACGATGCAGTTAAATACGTCCTGAGAGTACTAGGGCACAAGCCCGAGGACAAGTTTCCATGCAGAAACTCCAGCACTGAAACTATTCGGCAGTGGACTGGGTCTACCTGCTTAGCACACGCTAGCTGCAGGGGAATACCTCTTGCTGATGCAATAGATGATCCGCCTGGTTGAATGAGCCCTGATTCCTAGAAGCGAAGTGAGCCCACGCGCCTCATAGGAGAGAGCAATAGCATCTCTCACCCAGTCTAGTGGAGGCCGCCCCTGGATTCGGCCCCAAAACATGTAAAAGCTGCTCTGATTTACGCCACTGGCTGATGCAGTGAACGTAAATCAGAAGATAAAGTGGATAAAGTCCTGGATAAAGTAAATGAAGTCTCTCCTGCTCCGAAGCTGTAAAAGGCTGAGGACAGAAGGCTTCCAAACAATGGGGCAAGTGGAAAATGGAACTTTCGGAAGATAGTTCAGTGAGGATGCAAAATGGCCCTGACTAGCCAGGGGCAAAGTCTGGGCAGGATGGGGAGACTGATCAGATCTCCAATCCTCTTAGAGAGGTAACGGCCATTAGAAAAACCATCTTAAGGGTCAGAAAACCTGAGGTGCTGACTCTAGTGGTTCAAAAGGGGTGTCAATTGGGCCTTCGAGCACGATAGCTAAAACCCACAAAAAGAAAAGGGTATTTTCCCCCAGTAACCCCATCGATCAGGACGTGGCAGGCTGAAATAGCAGTTACGTACGTCCTGAGAGTACTAGGCCCCAAGCCCGAGGACAACTTCTCTTGCAGAAACTCCAGCACTGAAGCAATTCGGCAATGGACTGGGTCTAACTGTTTCGTCATGCACGACTTTTCACATACATTCCTTCTGAGGGCATAAGCTCTTCTAGGGGATGGAGCCCTCTAGAATAGTCTTAATTACGCTGGCTGGAAGACCAGCTTGACTTAGACTCCCAGGAGCTGAGCTATCAGGAAAATGAATAGAGACGTAACCTAGGCCACGTACGGGCCAAGGAGTCCAGACCCAGGGTTCTGGAAGAATCAGAGAGCAGCAAAGGGACATTTGCTGATCTTACGAGGCAAAGCTGAAATCAGCCTCTGCTAGCTGAAATCTCTCCCAGATTGACTGACTACTTTGGGGTGAGGGTTTCCAATCCAT
The DNA here is from genome assembly GCA_030522415.1 of Channallabes apus. Classification (NCBI taxonomy): domain Eukaryota; kingdom Metazoa; phylum Chordata; class Actinopteri; order Siluriformes; family Clariidae; genus Channallabes; species Channallabes apus. The sequence continues at coordinate 21,263,833 of CM060128.1, read as the reverse complement.
GTGTGTCAGAGCTTGACTGGACAGTGCAATTGCTCCTATCCATATGCCCTGAAATGTAAATCGCCCTGAGGGAGAGGAACCTGGTGCGCTAGCTGTATAGCGGCGCGAGCACAGTCCACCCTGGCGATAATATATGAGACTACCATAGTGTAGTCCATCTGCACTAGGACATGGTAGCATCTCAATTGCTGGAGGAAGTGCTTTAGGGCCAGAAATAAAGCCATCATTTCGAGGCAATTGATGTGCCGCGCGAGAAGAATGCCTCTCCAGCTCCCTTGGGCTGGACGGTCATCTAAGACCGCACCCCGGCCCGTGAGGGAAGCATCTGTCATTAGCATCTGTGACGACAAGGCGGACTTAGAGTGGGAACCAAAGTCAGAAACCGGAGTCTTAAACCACATAGGAAGGGTACGGAGCACTTGGCGCGTAACCTTTATTGGGGATTGGCCCTAGAGTGAAATCCCCTGTATTGGCCACAACTAGGAATGTTCTCATGTGCAGAAGGCCTAAAGGTGTCACCGTGGATACAGCTGCCATGAGAGCTCAGAATGGATTCATTTACTTTTGGTCTCAATCCTAGAACCAAAGATGAGCTAGGACGACATGCTGATGTCGAAGCGCTAGCTAATGAGACTGGGCCAGCCAGTTGTCTATCCATGCATTGTATATATGTGCGGGTGAGGGAGCTAAACCAAATGGAAGGACCCGATACTGGTAAGCTTCGTCCCCAAAAGCGAACCTTCGGTCTTTCCCTGTGTTGTGGCAATATTTCTATATGAAAGTAAGCGTCCTTCAATCGATTGTCACAAATCAATCGCTTGGTAGGATTTGAGAGCAATCACTTTGACAGTCAACATTTTGAAACTGTATTATTTATTTTAGATAGTGGTACAGCCCGCGAAAGGTGCTCAGGAACTTCTACTCCTGCACCATAGAGAGCATCCTGACGTGAACCATCACGACCTGGTTCGGGAACAGCACCATGCAGGACAGACGAGCTCTACAGAGGGTGGTGCGATCAGCTGAGCGCATCATCCGCACTGAGCTCCCCGATCTACACTCGATCTACAGCAAGCGGTGCTGGACCAAGGCCAGGAAGATCGTGAAGGACCTCAGTCACCCCAGTAATGGACTGTTCTCTTTGTTGCGGTCTGGGAAGCGATTCCGCTCCTTGAAGGCCAACACAGAGAGACTGAGGAGGAGCTTCTTCCCGCAGGCGATAAGGTCTCTCAATCATCACTACACCACACAGGACTAATAACATCTTTTTAAGCTCACAACATTGACTAATAACATCTTTTTAAGCTCACAACATTGACTGGACAATCATGGACACATTCATACACCCTTGCACTAAATATTCATACATCTGGACAATTGCACATGTCACTTTCATTAGTCATCTTTCATGCATATTTGCACAACCATTGTCACTTTAAATTCTATATATATATATACTCCCCCCCCTATATTTCTATATTTTGCAATATTTTATTATGCCCTTATTTGTACAGTTTATTTTACTAGTTAAATTTATTTCTTTAGTATTTCCTTTTATTGATATTTATTTTACGTACAAGCTTTTATTTTCTTTTTAAGGTCACTGGCGGTCGTGTAAGCATTTCACTGCATATTATACTGTGTATGACTGTGTATGTGACAAATAAAATTTTAATTTAGTAGCCTGACTCACTGTCTGGTAGGGGAACATGTTCCATGGCCCCATTCCCCAGCAACTTCTGTCAGGAGATGCGTACTTTCCGGTTTCATGGAAGTGGAGACCACGCCATTTTGAAACGCGGAGGGTGATGTGAGAACTCAATCCTGTAGTTTTTCTACAGTGCTTAGTACCCAAGGAGATATACTTGTCAGTAGCTTCCACGCTGCCAGTTTCTCAGAAAGGGGCAAAGTTACGGCGGCTTGGTTAAACGAGGGGGGGATGTTAGATGTTCGGCATCCTGAAACATCGCAGGAAAAACTGAAGAACTAACACTTTATTGGAGACTGGTGTTGACCGAAACATCAGCGGTGGCGGAGCAAGAACACCGACCTCCTGGGGGTGTCAGGGAGAACACTTAATTCTTGAAAGGAATGGTCCTGGGCACATGAACCTCAAGGCTTCTTTGTGAAGAAGACAATATGCCAGTCTGACCTTTTTGAGGTCACCCCAGGGGTGGCAGGCTCAAAAACACACTCCTTGTGTTTCACGCCTCGCCAGAGTCAGACCCGGTCGAGACTGTGTCTACTGTGGTAGACAGTCCCGACTCTTGAGCACGGTGGGGAAGGAATTTCCCGAAGGCTTGTTGTATATAACTTCGCCTAATGAACCTAGTGGTGACCGAGTTAACGATATCGCCAAACAGGCCGGAAGGCGAGATGGGGGCACCCAGGAGGAATGCACGATTCTTATCCTTGATGTGCCTGAGATTCAACCACAAGTGCCTCCGCGCGAAACCCATCGCAGCCAAAAAATGGCCGATAGCACGAGCCGTCTGCTTTTGTTGCACGCTGAGACAAGTCTGTGGCCTGGCGTAATTCCAATACGCCCTGCCAGTGCTCAGGTCTCTCAGCCGGTCAGCGTGGTAGGCCTGCAAAACCGCCATGGTGTGCAAAGGAGCACCAACCTGACCTGCTGCCTGAAAAGCTTTTCCTTCCAGGGAAGATGAAAGTCTACATAGTTTGAAGGAAGTATTAGCTTTTCAAGAAGGATGATGCCCCAGGAGAGAGATAGCCTGTAAAGTGTCTCTTCTATCTCGGTGTCATCATATAACTCCGTGCTTCCACATCAATTAAATTTAAGAGAATAAATAAATAGATCTCAGGAAAACACGGGATATGTTAACTCATAAGGAGAGCTATAACTCAGGGTTAACTCATAAGGAGAGCTAAGGGGGGGGGGGGGGGGGGGGGGAGAGAAAGAGCATCATGAAGAATCTGAGGAGTGTTTCCGGTTTACTCCTTTTATAACCTCCAGATGCGTCTAATCAGATGACGTCACCTGACCGAGGTTATATAAGCCAAAATTTTGCGTGTTTGATACACACATGCTTCACAACCGGCAACATGACAAGATGTTCCCATAGCGTTTTCACGCAGCATCGAGTGGAGCCTTTGAAAGGGAACAGCAGTAGTCAGGATATAAAAGGACAAATAAGTCTTGTGAATGAACAGGTGGCTAAGTATAGCACTTAAAGGACAGAATAATGATTAAATGAGTCCAGTAACATCCACTACAATGCTATTAAAAGGTATTAAATGGATGTCAGGTTTGCAGATTAAGCACATTTTACAGTACAGCAGATCCATGAAACATCCACCACTGGTCGTTTTTCTTGCAAAGAGAATTCAATTGTGTATTTGTATTCACTGGGTTGGAAAAATAGATTTAGCAATCTTAAGATTATTATTATTAACACCATTTATTTAAATCAAATTTCAACCAAACCACACAAAAAGGCTACAGGCTGAAATATTGAGCTGACATTAGTAATGGCTTAGCTGTGCATTATTTCTCAGTTCATTTTTTTTTTGTATTATGTTTATGAGGGAAATAAACAATTGACTGACACAATGAAAAGATTTATATCTGCGAAATATTACATAGTATACTTGCATTTGACTGATTGCCATTGAACTTTTTTGCCTCTTAACTCAGAAAACACAGGCCATGTGCTTGACAGCTCATGTCTTCCTCAAATGAATTGTTAACTGATTAAGAACGGTTAACTAAAATTGCCTAAAGCCAAAAATACACACACAGGGTCAAAAAATATACAAACAGCACACCTACAGTAACATTTGGAATGTTACTGTAGGTAACATATCGTGCTTACAATGTTTGTGCACACACGTGTGTTATAAGAAACTGTACACGGGCTGTACACACACACATACAGACACAAAATAAAATATGTTTTACACGCACACACACGTGGTCACAATGTTATAGTAAACAATACACACATGCACGGATCTTGAATATACCAGTGAGAGACGCACTCTAAGACCGAGCAGGGAAAACCATTACCCAGAATTCCGCAGCACAAGAGAGAGAAAAACCGCTGGCTCAGTTCAATTCAATTCAATTCAATTTGATTTGTATAGCGCTTTTAACAATTGACATTGTCTCAAAGCAGCTTTACACAATCAAAATAATTATTTAAGTTTGTATGGAATGTGAGTGTGTATGAATCAAAATGGTCAGATAGTCCCTGGTGAGCAAGCCGAGGGCGACAGTGGCAAGGAAAAACTCCCTGAGATGGTAATAGGAAGAAACCTTGAGAGGAACCAGACTCAACAGGGAAACCATCCTCATCTGGGTGAAACAGATAGCAGGAAATTATCTGCATTTATACAGTGTGTTTGGTGGCAGGCGGTTCAGCTATAATAGTTGATGTTAACTGATGTTAAAATGGAAAGTAAAGACTTGGTAAAAGTTCCCACAAATGGTTTAGGAGGAGTTGCAGGTAGAAGAAAAGTATGACAATGTGCGTATGCTTCACAGCGCCACCCCTGATTAAACAATTATTCATCTATCAAAAAATAAATTAGTTGGAGCAGTACACTGCATATCATGATGAAAAAATGCTGAAGTAGAAAAGGGGTATGAGTGCAAATTCTAGGACTAAAATTAATATTAGATTTTTTTTTATATAATTGGGTATTTCGAAAATTACATACAATCAATGCATAAATAAATACATTACAGACTTGCTCTATGAAATGTATGTTTGTTATCTGCATGGTGTCTGGAATCACTGTTGTAATTAGTTGGTCAGTAGCATTACCGTAAAAGTAGAATGTTTCCTGATCTTCCTAGCCCAGGTCATTGCCTGGACCATAGTCGCGAGGTTATGTAGCGTTTGTCAATACTTTCATTATTTAATATGTTTATTTGTTAATACTTTCGAGGTGATACATTTTGTCAAACAGCATCTTAACGTGATCATTTGAACCATCATTTGCTGTTAGCTTAGATAAATACAGTCATTTTGAGAATTACACAAATATTAGTTTTCACAGTTTGCTACTAAACTGCTTTTAGATCTTTGTTTCAGTTGTTTCTGTGATGACTGAAATATAATTACAAGCACTTCATAAGTTTCAAAGGCTTTTATCGACAATTACATGACATTTATGCAAAGAGTCAGTATTTGCAATGTTGGTCCTTCTTTTTCAGGACCTCTGCAATTCGACTGGGCTCTCAATCAACTTCTGGGCCAAATCCTGACTGATAGCAGCCTATTCTTTCATAATCACTTCTTGGTGCTTGTCAGAATTAGTGGGTTTTTGTTTGTCCGGTTGCCTCTTGAAGATTGACCACAAGTTCTCAAAGGGATTAAGATCTGGGGAGTTTCCAGGCCATGGACCCAAAATTTCAAAGTTTTGGTCTCCGAGCCACTTAGTTATCACTTTAACCTTATGTTTAACCAGTTGTGATCACATGATGCTCGGCGCAAAAAACAAGAAGCGCATGCGTGGTACATGATGCTCGTCTTGCGGAACACTCGCAAACCATGTTACTCGCAATCCGAGGTTTCATTGTAATTGAACTGACCTTGGAATCTGGAGGTGATTAGAAATGGATCTGAAATCTATGATCCTCTTTCTCTGAGCTGACTCCATGAACTTTCCTATTGTCCTGTGTGTGTACAGTATTGGGGAACTACCAGCTGTAATCATTCATCATCACTTGAGCGAGATTGGACTAGGCAAATTAAAAGGCGTTAAAAGACAAGCGGGAGTAAAACCCAAAGTAAATTAAAGTTAGTAAATAAAATGTTTAATGTAAAAATGAAATAGAATCCAAAGTAAATTAAAGTAATTAGAGTATTTTTTTATTAAAAAATTTGAGTAATTAGAGTAATCTGACCAAAAAATTCAAATTGAACAGTGTGACTTGTAATGTAAACGTGGCGCTTTATTGAATTATTGTACTATGTGTCTTGGCATAGATTAGAAGTCCCTGTAACTGAAGCGACTGCACTGAGATAAACACCATTCTTCGGATAGATTTTTCCCTAATTGGTCTTTTGATTACAGTGTGTGCTACAGTCATCGTTACTGCTGCAAGGTTGCATCGAGGTCACTCCTGGGCCAAAATAAGCACTAAACTTTCCCTACTTAATGCTTCATGCACATCGTGATGATCACATCCGCTCGGCATTTAAGAGATTTAATAACTGGACTTGCAGCTTCTAAAGGCCACAAATGATTTCATTTCATTTTTCGACTGATGAACAAATTAACGTTGTCTGTGTCACTGGCACGCTAGCATTATGAACAGGAATGTTCAGAGGCGACACCGAGCGTTTTCTGTTCGACCCTCACACTAACCATCCTTAATTGACTAAATAATCAGGTGTAATTGCAATTACAGCCATGCCACGGTTCCATTTGTAACTTATGAATACAAATTGACCCTAAAGTAACTCATTATTTGTGCATTTTTGCATTCGCCTAACTTCTCTCTCCTTCCCTCTCTGGTGTTTACGAGATGATTTGGCTGAGTTATGGAAAAACATTTTACTTTGAAAATAAATGTGTAAACAAACAGGAATTAGTGGTAAAACGAAAGGTGATTGAGAAATCTCTCTCTCTCTCTCTCTCATCCACTGTATAGTCATTGCCAAACCTAAGCTTGATGTATTTACTATTATTTTATAGAAAATAACCCTGAAAAAATATCAACTCATTCCATTTTGGATGTTGCTGACATTCATGTGCAGCGAGAGACAAAAAAAAAGGAAGCAGCCGTTGTAAATAAGAAGGTAAGCTGCATTGTTTCTGCTGATGCATGACCATAGAAACTGAGACAAACACACACCACACATATGAAGTCTTAAAACACATTCCCTACACACTACCCAGTCCCTAAGGCAGCATACCATCTTGTGTAAGTCTGAAAGATCAAGATTGATTATAATGAATTTCTCTATGCTTCATGGCCTTGGGCCACTGATCATCTTGCCCTTTTATTAATAGCCTGCTGTCATACGGTGCTTACACACACACACACGCACACACACACACACACACACACACACACACACACACACACACACACACACACAAGACACAATCAAACCTGCTCTGAGCGCACAGAAGATTTAAAGGCGGCAGCCAAGCATCTCTACTTCTCTTCTACATGACAACAGACAACCTGAAATATTGAAATGTGCATCTGTAACTCAGCTCGCTCGCAGTTTCCTGTCTTACTGTTCTTTTTCCCCTCCATATAATAATCCCTCCCATCCTTGTGGGCTAGGGTGGAGTGAGACAAGTTTCAAAATAATGAATAAACATGTAAGTCTGTGCTGACAAGTCAAGGGCAAACATTAATTAATTAATGCCAAAATGTTTAAAGTTAGTTTAGATGTTTGTTTATATATTTATTTATTTATTTATTTATTTATTTCCAAGGCATTTAATTAGAAATATGCAAATGCACTCTCAGTTTCCAAAGTGTGCCGTGCTAATATTAGGGAAATCAGTTTGGACTACATTTCAATGATATTTTCATAAAGACTATATTCTCAGTTATGCATAGAGAGAGAGAGAGAGAGAGAGAGAGAGAGAGAGAGATGGTAAGAAACGACAGGCACATATGGGGTGCTTCTAAATTGCCCAGCATTGTGCCCTGCATTCCTGGGAATAGTTTCCAGGCCCTGCATGACCCTATACAGGATGAGTGCATAGTGTAGATTATATATGTACAGTATGTATGTATGTATGTATGTATGGATGGATGGATTGATGGAAAGATGGATGGATGCATGGCAAATTCTTTCTTCCCCTATACAGTATGTCTTTTTCCCTCTCGGTTGTGAGAGTTCTCTCTTAATTAATTTACAGTACTACTCCACTACTCCTGATTCATTGGTTATTCCTGTATATAACCAGCCTGGAGAATTATACTACATACAAAAAAAAAATCTTAATTATTATTATTATTTGTTTTTTGTTTAAATTACATTATTTTAAGTAGTCTACAGTACATAAAGCTTGAAAACTGAACACAGGATGAGGTGTAATGGAATGAAGACGACATTTAGCAATGTCTTTGCCCAATAAACATCAAATCTAGACAAACTGTACAAATGTATATTTTGTTGTTGTTGTGTGTGTGTGTGTGTTGGGGGTATCACTATATTTTCTGCCTAGTTGAGTTATAGACAATTCAATTCCGACCCGTCTGTGTTAGGTGTTAAGGCATTCTCACATCAAGGTGAGAACTACCGAGCAGGGAGGGTGAAGCGATCACATGCTGCTTCAGAGAAATTTGACACCAGCCGACCATATATTTTTGACCTGCTCCAGTTAATAATTTTTGCACAAAATTAGGTTTCTTCTTCTTATTACCCTTCAATTTTTATGTGTGCAACAATAAAAATTTTTTTGGTTAGGTTTTTCCCCAAATGAAGCAAGGAGTAAAGTACAAATGTTATGGAAAATGTGCTACAAAGTGAAATGAAAACCGCTGCAGAATAGATTTGCTATATGGGAAGTACTCCAGGACAATAGGGGCATTGATGAGCTCCATTCGACCTGCTGCTAAACAGACTAGGACATACCAACAAGCATGACGAGTTGAAAAAAAAATCTATTTTGCAGGGGTTTTTTGTTTGTTTTTTTGCATGTGCTTTGACTTTTTATGTTTTATTGTATTTGCATTGCATTTGTGCTTTCACTTTTTGTTCATAGGTGCCATGATAAGCTGTTATATATTGTGCATGCTTTCCTGAAGTCACAAGCATGATAAAAAGCACAATTTCTTTTTTGAATGATTTCAATTCTTGAGTTTTGTTGCACACAAAAAAAAGTTTTTTTAATTATAAAGACTGCTGAATATATGGTGTTTTCACAAAATTCAAAATCGCATTACATCCTATTGCACTGAATGCATCATGGATGTTAAACAAAACATACTTGTTATTCATTACTGCTGTGGTAACTGAAACAGCAATAACAGAGTAAACAGCCTTTTTCTTGGATTCAGCATTCTCCAAAAATCCATAGAATGCATTTAGTTCACTCACAGAGGTGGCTGCTTTTGTTGATCAGGTTTTGTTCTGAAATGCAGCCACTACATATCATGGTTTGCTTAAAACATGTTCAGAGTTCATAGCTTCTGAAAGAAGGTTATGAAGTGGTTTTTAAATTAAAAGTTTTGCTATAGACAATCTTGTGTCTCAGAGGAAAAAACGAGGTGTATGAATGACAAATTGCGATTTTTGATTATACAGAATAACAAAACACAGTTATGACTCATGAGAGTAAAAAATCATTTTAATTTTCTATATAACCCCCTGATCCACTAATGCATTTATCCCAGCATTTCACTAGTGCTTGGATACCATAAATGTCTAAAGTTTTCTCTGTACACCGAAACCATGATCATGCTACCTGCTTCAAGTCTGAAAAGCCAACCTCTCAGGAACTCCTTTAATGGCCCCAACATGTGTAAATGGCTTGGAACGAGGTCAGGACTGTGCAGGTAATGTGGGAATAACTCCCAGACGAGTTCCTGTAATGTTCAAGTGGTGTTGGTGAATGATTGTGTCCCAAAGCAGATGCATCTCTTCTGCAAGTTGGTGACAAGTTATCTATCAATTTTCAAGGATCAGTAGTTCTGAATGTTCACTGGAGATAGTCTTCCTTAGATAGTTAGTTTTTGATAATTTATGTTGTAATTTATGTTAGGTCTATCTGTCTTGTCTCTGCTAGCCAGCTAATTAGGCCTCTTAGTTAGCTAGTTTAGTTTTTCTGTTAATTTATGTTGTAAATTTATGTTGCATGTACTGTAGCACCTTGGTCCTGGAGGAATGTTTTTCGTTTCACTGTGTACTACCTGTAGTATATGGTTGAAGTGACAATAAAGCCTACTGGAACTTGAACTTGAGCGACTGAAGTGGGCTCTGAGCTACCTCTGCCGGGATCATCATTCATGGATGTACGACCTTCTTTAAAACATTTGCATCAACATAGCCAAATGGACGTTGAAAACGTTTGTGACATATCTTTGCAAGAACAAAGTGAAATTCTTTTTGTTAAAAAGCTGGGGTCAGAGAGCAAGGTCAGCCATGATATGGTGCCCTTGGAGGAGAAATGGTTAAGGGCCTGGCTCAAGAGCCCAGCCGTGGTAGTTTGGTGGAGCTGGGCTGTGAACTGCTGACATTCTGATCAGTTACTCAATGCCCTAACTGCCTCGGTGTATAAGTGTATAAAACGTAAAATAGAGAAAATCACTAATCCTTTAGCTTATACGCATTAAGAAACAACAACAACAAAAAATAAACTGAACTGTTTCTCTGGCATTAGATCAGCTCTAACATACAGCTCTAACAACATCTATCACACCAACATACAAACGGCAATGAAAGAAGATAAACATTTTGTTGTCTCATTTAGGCTAAGAGGACACTATAAATTGGTAGATTTTGAATGAAACATATATAAAAAGTAACACAAATAAATGTGGTAGTTTTTCCCCTAAGACAACATCATCACTCCATCTTTTTCACAGGTTGTTGTTTTCTGCCTTTAAGTGCAGCCCTTAAAAATACTCTTTACTGAAACGCAGCTCTCTTTAACAGCCTCTCTCTCTCTCTCTCTCTCTCCTTTCTCCTGTCTCCCTTTGTCTCTTACGTAATTTAAAAAAAAAGGCAAATTGAAAAGATCTTTATGTGGACATAATAGAAAACACAACCATAATGTGCATTTGCCTTCAATTATAGTCAGGGAATTACAACCATGATAAAAATGAGAACTAAGTTTATTTGATTAGCATGATGATTATGCTTAAGGATACTCAATAGTCAAATTGACCCTATTCCAATCCAAGAGCGGTCTAAGGGTAGGAAGGGAAGCCCACGAAGCGATGCACCCACCATGCATAGTGGCCACTGTGGTCTCTGGAGGCAGTGTTATGGTCTGGGTTTGCTTCACTTGGCCAGTTCAACATGGAGTTAGCAACGGTATGTGGCAAGTAAATGAAGTCAGCTGATGACCTGAATGTACTGAATGACCAGGTTATAACATCTATGGAGTTTTTCATTCCCTAATGGCCAGACATACTGTAAACTACCAGTCAAAAGATGGTCTTTCCTGATTTTTGTTTATTTTTACATTATATATATATATATATATATATATATATATATATATATATATATAAACTTATGCTGTGTAAATCCTTCATACTGTAACAGCTCTAATCTGAGGTGCTGTTAATACAGTAGGTGATTTTTGAGGCTGGTGTCTCTAAATGAACTTCTCCTCTGCAGCAGATGTAAGTTTTGGCCTTGCTTTCCTGGGATGATCTTAATGATAGCCAGTTTCATTATGGTGCTTGAATGGTAATGCTCTTGACTATACTGTTCTTTTATTCCCGAATAACTATTACACTATTCCAAAACAGCTGATCTTCATGTCTTAAAATTACAGCTGAATGTTGTTGTTCACCGCGGCGCGGTGGTGTAGTGGTTAGCACTGTCGCCTTGCACCTCCAGGGTCTGGGTTCGATTCCCCGGCCAGACTCGATTCCCGTCTCTGTGTGCATGGAGTTTGCATGTTCTCCCCGTGCTTTGGTGGGTTTCCTCCGGGTACTCCGGTTTCCTCCCACAGTCCAAAGATATGCAGGTTAGGCTAATTGGCGTTCCTAAATTGCCCGTAGTGTGTGAATGAGTGTGTGAGTGTGTGTATGTGTGTGTGCCCTGCGATGGATTGGCACCCTGTCCAGGGTGTACCCCGCCTAGTGCCCGAAGTCTCCTGGGATAGGCTCCAGGTCCCCGCGACCCTGAATGGAGGATAAAGCGATATAGAGAATGAATGAATGAATATACACACAGTGAGGTGAATAAGTATTTGATCACCCTGTGATTTTGCAAGTTTTCTTACATTAGAAATCATGGAGGGGTCTACAATTCTCAGCATACATACAGTTCCACTGTGAGACAGAATCTAAAAAGAAGAATCCAGAAATCACATTGTACGTATGATTTTTGAACAATTTATTTGTGAATTACTGTTTCAAATAAGTATTTGATCACTTCAGTCAAAAAATTTTAACATTTGGTACAGAAGCCTTTATTAACAATTACAGAGGTCAAACAGTTCCTGTTGTTCTTCACCAGGTTTGCACACACTGCAGGAGGGATTCTGGCCCACTCCTCCATACAGATCTTCTCTAGATTTGTCATGTTTTGCGGCTGTCGCTGAGTATCATGGAGTTTCAGCTCCCTCCATAGATTTTCTATTGGATTTAGGTCTGGAGATTGGCTAGGCCACTCCAGAACCTTGATATGCTTCTTACGGACCCATTTCTTGGTTTTCCTGGCAGTGTGCTTTGGGTCATTGTCATGTTGGAAGACCCAGCCACGACCTACTGTATCTTTAATGCTCTGACTGAGGGAAGGAGGTTTTTGCCCAATATGTCACAATACATGGCCCCATCCATCCTCTCCTTAATACAGTGCAGTCGTCCTGTCCCCTGTGCAGAGAAACACCCCCAGAGCATGATGCTTCCAGCCCCATGCTTCACTGTAGGTATGGTATTATTGGGATGATACTCATCATTCTTCTTCCTCCAAACACGGCGAAAAGTTCTACTTGGTCACATCTGACCACAGGACTTTCTCCCATCACTCCTCTGGATCATCCAGATAGTCCCTCGCAAACTTCAGACGGGCCTGGACATGGGCTGACTTAAGCAGGGGAAACTTCAAGATTTTAAATCATGATGTCTTAGTGTATTACTGATAGTAGCCTTGGAAACGATGGTCCCAGCTCTCTTCATGGCATTGACCAGCTCCTCCCGTGTAGTTCTGGGCTTATTCTTCACCATTCTTAGCATCATTGATGCCCCACAAGGAGAGATTTTCCGTGGGGCCCCAGTCCGAGGGACATTGACAGTCACCATTAGACTCTTCCATTTTCTGACAATTGCTCCAACAGTTGTTCTTTTTTCACCAAGCTGCTTGGCAATTGACCAGTAGCCCTTTCCAGCTTTGTGAAGGTCTACAATTTTGTCTCTTGTGTCTTTTGACAGTTCTTTGGTTTTGCTCATGTTGCAACTTAGAACTTGCAAAGTCACATGGTGATCAAATACTTATTGACCTCACTGTATTATCTTGTTTTTTTTCATATATATTTTGTTTAGCAATTAGTTAATTCTACCGTCACGTCCTAATAATGTTAGTGAGTAATAATTAAACATTAACATGGCTGTAGAAAAGAAAAAGTAATTATGGTATTTCTTCTAAGTATTTTCAAGATTTTAACCCTTTTGTATTAAAATTTTACATAAAAAAAAGTAAGAAATGGAGAATTAATACTACTTGCAAATACCGTACTGTATAATGCACTTAGCATGGTGACTTCATTTGTGATACTTACACGTCAACCCGTCCGCTCAACCCGTCATGTTAATTAATGAAGTTGATTCATTAATTAAAGAACAATTAATGCATTCCATCAAAAGAGAAAATCATTTCCTTTTTTTTGTTTCCTTTAACACTACACAGTAAATATTGCATAAGTTGATTTACTTATCCAGTTGGCTGCATATATTTTGGGCGAGCAGCACAGAATTGGCAGCCTGCTTTTTCCCCCTTTCATTGTTTTTCACACAACACAAGATTCAACAGCATCTTATCTCAGCTGCAGGCAAACTGGCAACATGTTTGAGAGGATCTTGAACAGGAATTAGTCTGCTGCACCAACAGGCTTGACCCGCATAATGCACGTAGACAGGAGAATATCAGTTAACTGATGCCTGGGTGTGTGCAATTTTCTCCTTTTCCCTATGGATCTCTGGCTTAAATGGACATCTCTGAAATTCAGTTAGAGGTAAGAGAGATGAGGTAAGACTAGAATGGAGCTAAAAGTGTCAAGTACAGTAAATCATAAAAAAGTCGATTTTTACTCCAAACACGTTTTTCTAATAATGGGTAGAGCTTACTTCACTCTACATCAGGCTAAAGATTTTTCAGGTGTGAATCTTCCATTCTACCATGTGCCGAAGGTGTTCTACTGGACTCTGGTCTACTGCTTGGGAAAAGCACTGAAGAACACTGAAGTCATTGTCATGTTCATGAAACTAGTTTGGGTTGACTTTTGTCTTGTGAAAATAGTGCATTTTCATCCTGGAATCAGTCATTAGGAAATGAGTAAATCGTGAACACAATGGCATGCACATGTTCAGCAACAATACTCAAATAAACTGTGGCATTCAAGCCATGATTGATTGTATTAACAAACCCAAATTGTGCCGAGAAAACAATCCCGACAACATCAAACCAACTCAACTGTTCACACAAGGCAGATTGAGCCCATGGATTCATGCTGTTAGTGCTAAATTGTGACCCTACAATCTTTGTGCCTCGGCAGAAATCAAGATTTATCAGGTTAGGCTATGTTTTCCAATCTTCAGCTTTGAGCCTGTACTCATTGGAGCCTCAGCTTTCTGTTCTTGGCTGAGCGCAATGAAACCCGACATGATCTTCTGCCAATGTAGTCCGATCTGCTTCGAGGTTCAAAGTATTATGCATTTTGAGATGCTTTTCTGATCCTTACCACAATAGTACAGAGTCATTGCTGGGGTATCTGTAGTCTTTCTCTCAGGAGAAACCAGTCTGGCTATTCTCCATTAATGCCTCTTATCAAGACTCTGAACTTTTCCACATATGCAGGTTTTGTGTTTTTTGCACCATTTGAAGGTTGTTTTTACAATAAGCACACTGGCCTTGCGCCTAATGTGAAAATGCCCTAGTAAACACTATTGACATCGTTGTGTCAAAGTCAGCAAGATCAGCATTTAGAGAAATATTTTAACTACTTTTAGATTTGCATTAATGGAATTTGGCAGATACCCTTATCCAGGGCAACTTAGAAAAAAGCTTTAAGTTCTCTATCAATAAATACATCCTTATTCTTGCCCACTATATTATTGAACAGTGCCTTATTAAGTGTTAAAGTGTCATTTGAAGCCAATGACTGAGCTGTTAGAGCATCTAGAGGCAGCTCATTCCAGAAGAGAGTATTGATGCATGCCCTCTTTGGGCCCTGAGTCGAGCAGTTCTAGATAATTGAATCATATATTCGTAAGTGTGTGGAGCTCTACCCTCCCCATAAAAAAAGCAAAGTTTTTGTTAATTTGATGCATTCCCCTTTAAAGAAAACATGTCTCAGGCTTAAGCATTAATCTGACTGAACATTGCAACATTTACAGCTTAGTTAAATTGTATTCTTGACTTTATTCAGAAAAAAATAGGACACTGTCTCCACCTTGTCGAAGAAAAACCTTTTTGTTGAGTTGAAAGCATGGGAGTCATTAGACCCCTTTTACTGAGGCACATACTCTGGTATTGATCTGCTGTGCCCCAGTAAAATCTCATGTTTGAGTTTTAACAAGCTCCTATATTTGACAGTGGATTAACGTAGATTCATAATAATGGGAAAGAATAGATTTTTTTTTCTTTCTTAGCCACAATTTAAACTTTACAGCTCCACAATGCATGTTAAAGCTGGTGCACTGCAGCACAGGGCATTTTATGTATCAGCACATTTTAAGTATCAGCATATTGTGAATCAGGACTGATATAACCCAAGGAACCTATTATCACCACTTAAAAAAAAAAAAAAAAAAAAACCTTTGCAAGCTAGAAATCCTAATTTTAATGGCTGAGTAAACATTTTAATCTGAAGACTTAATTTGAATGAATTGTGGATGTTAACTCTAGCAGATTTTAGTATTAGGCAAATATAACCTCAGATGAACAACATATAACTTTTTTTTTCCATGTCATAATTTATTTAACAAAAATGAAGGCAAAAAGAAAGAATTATCTGGGCAATACGAATTACCCCCCATGATTCAACAGCTTTAATAGCTTTCATTTCTGGACTGTGTCTAGGCCATTAAAAAATAAACTTGATTCTTTTATTTTTCAGCCATTCTGACATATATTTACTGGTGTGCTTTACATCATTGTCCTGTTGCATGATCTAATTTTGATAAGTTTTAGCTTTCAGACAGATGGCCTCACATCAAAATACTCTGGTATACAGGGGAGTTCATGGTCGATTTATTGACTGCATGGTACCCAGGTCCTGTGTCTGGAAAAATAACCAAATTTTAATGACATGCTTGACAGTGGGTATAAGGTGTTTTTGATGAAATGCTGTTTTTAAGACCAAACAACTCTCCTTGGCTTCATTTGCCCATAGAACATTGTTCCAAAAGCCTTGTTTGTTCAGATGCTGGTTTGCAAACCATAGTTGTGGTTCAATTTTCAATTTTTAAATTTTTTTTATTTAGGGTCCTCCTGGTAACATTTCCAAGCAAAACATACATGTTCAATCTTCTTCTAATTGTGCTGTTATGAATTTATTTATTTATTTTTAGTATTGGCCTCTCTTTTTGTGTCTTCATTTTTGTAAAATAAATAATAGTATGGACAACAAGTAATACAGTATAAGGTTGTTTGTCTGAGGTTATATTTGCTTATATCTTCAATAATAAATCAAAATAAATCAAAAAAAGGTTTTGTCTGTACATTGACCAGAACGCGCTCTTTCAATGATATCTCACTATTCAAACCAGTTCACAAGATATTGACTGTATGACAGTACAGACAGATGTTGTCACAACATCACGCAAAAACTGGCTGGACAGAATTTATTTAAACTTTGCCAGTCCTTAGGTATTTGACTGAAGTTTAACCTGCAACATAAATGAAATCAAAATGTTGAGTAGAAGGACATTTATGAGTATTTATGTGCCAGATTTTAAATTGCAAGTTTTGACAGAGTACTGCATGTGTGTCAAACTGTGGGTGCATCTTAAAATCGACCGCTGAACAAAATTTAATTAAACTTTTGTAGTATTTAAATATCTGTCTGAAGATTAACCTGCTCCATAAGTGAAATCAAAATGTTGAGTAAAATATCAACAGTTATGTGCCAGATTTAATCATCCACTTTAAAAAGAAGCTACTAATAAGTTACTTGCTCAATGTAAAAAAAAATAAAAAAATAAAAAGCGCCTTCCAAAATAGATATTAATTAGTAAAACTAACCTAAATTTTCTTACTGGCAGTACTTAATAATTTCACCACTGAAATAACAGTGCTGAAGTGGTATAAATGAAGTTTAACTTCTCGGTTTTTCATCTGTTCTACAGTAATTCACTCTCTGATTACCGAACAAGGTGTGTATTTGCCTGAGGACAACAAGGTGTAAGAAACTTACAGAAAGAAAGGCAGAGGTATGTGGGCTTCAACCTAAAGTAATATCACCGATTACATCAAAATTGTTCAGCTTATTTTTAGCTTTAACCTTTTAACTATTTCTACAGATACTTATACTAACATGTAAAAGTGCAATAAACAGGAAAATAAATAGATTTTTTTAAATATAATTTTCTATTTTTCTATACTTGTCAATGCAAAAAAGTTGCAGAAAATATTTTAAAACAACACAAAATCGATTTGATCCATCTGCTTTAATGAGTTTGTGAGATATACTCATTTTTATAAACAGTATTACATACAATGATTATACACACATTGTGCACAAGTCATATTTATCAATGTAAACAAAGAAAACCTAA
Organism: Channallabes apus; assembly: GCA_030522415.1. Lineage (NCBI taxonomy): Eukaryota > Metazoa > Chordata > Actinopteri > Siluriformes > Clariidae > Channallabes > Channallabes apus. Next base: position 21,246,222 of record CM060128.1, on the reverse strand, counting down.
CCATAGCAGCATATAAGAAAAAGTGCTATTAATAAAATCTCCTAAGGTACAGTAGAGAGGGCTTTGTATTTGTGCCATGTAGAGCCAAAACATGCTTTGGTTTTTCCCTTTAATGGACAACTACGATAACGATCACATTGTTTGTTCAAAATTAGTCATTATTCACATACATTGGCAAGTAGGACACTTCAGTTGGAACTTGCATACCTCTTCTATCTACAGTGTTGCTTTTGTTCCTACAAAACCTACCAAGATCAAGGACATGCTTCTTAAGTTATGAGGATTGTTTAATCTCATCTCTTGAATTAGGGTTGTTGGTTGTCATGCATCAGACGATCCTTTCCACCATCCTTAGAACATTACAAGTGAAATACACAGAGAGGTATCCATCTGCTACCTTACTGTCTACCTTAAGGAGAAAGAGGAGGACGTTTTCAAAAAGTCTGGTCAAGTAAAACCAATATTTTACAAAAAAAATTTAATCCTTACTGAAATGAACAGGACAGAATAGTTAGTTCTCTGTTGATATGAATTTTATAGGATATTCCAATCTGTCCATGTCTTAACCAATGTTTTATGACATTTATTTAATTAATACGCCTCAAGCTAAAGCATTAAAATATAGTTGTGTTTTTCTGGCCAAAACGCATTATTTATCCAGTTCATTATATTTAATATGCTAACTTTTATTTAACTTTTACAAGGGCTTGGAAGAGTTTCAAGCAGATCTTGACAGTCAAAAGATGAAAATTGCCATCATCACTGGCCGGCCCACCTTAGAATACAACCATAAGACAGCAACCACTGTGGTTTGAGAGTGGGGGGGGGGATACAAGAGGATGTAAAAGTCCAAGGTTTTGGTCTTTGCTGATGGGTATAATCTGGGCTCTGAACTGGAGCTATCCAAAGAAACTTTTGAACAGTTCCTTGAACTTAATGGACAAGACAGTGCAAAAATAATGGATATTGTGATCTCTAGATGTTTTGTGTTCTACTCAGATTTTGTTTTAGAAGAAACACAAGATAATATATATTGTTTGGTCAATAACACTTACCCAAAGCAGCAATGGCGATGCTCAAAACATACAGTATATATTTAATTCCACATAAATGATGGCTACTGGGGAGAAAACATAGAGGTACAAACATAGGTTGAGTACTGTACACTAGCTCAAACACTAGCTTGGGATCACCTGTTTATATGATATTAGGGTTGTTCCGATTCCGATACTGGTATAGGAAATGCTGCCGATACCACAAAAAAATCTGGCATCGGAATCGGCGAGTATTTGAGTCCACGTACCGATCCGATACCATTTTCCTAAACATAACCTATTTATGCCCGCTAGCTTAGCTTACTTACAGAGTGTCACGGCGTGCGCCTGTGATGGGCGTGCGTCCAAATTGATATCGCTCCTCGCTCACTAGTTAGGCGGCCTCCCCCCTCTTTAGGTATGTGAAGGAGCAGGGCCACAGAATCAGGCAACGGCCCATGAGCTATCGCCTATAACACAGCGGGGAGTGTAGCTCGGGGTCTGACTGTTGGGAAGCTGGACTTTGCGACGCGGTGGATTTCATGAGAGACAGTGGCACAAGAGCGGGGCGATGTGATGCGCCCCAAAGACTTTAAAAAGGGGGGCGCCTTTGATCTCCGCGAGAGGAGTGCGTGAACGAGCTGCGCGAGCTCCCGCGGCACCTTCACTTCTGCGTAGAGCCCGCCTTCGCATCCCTGCCGCAGTGGAAAAGGCCGCAGAGAGCCTTTAACCCTTTCCTTCCCCATTTTTCTAAATAAATGACCCTTTTTCCTGTAAGGCCTCGCCTCGTGTCCGTGTTTCATGGTGTCGCCCGTGCACTTAGGGTCGAACCTGTTACACAGGGCTAGTAGTATTTTACTTTAAAAAAAAAGAAATATATATATATATATATATATATATATATATATATATATATATATATATATTGTGGCGTGGGCGGGCCAGCGGCTGAAGACCGTCATGCTTTGCGGGGGTTTTCTCTGTCTCTACCATGAGAGAGAAGGGTGTTTGGGTTAGTGGCTTCGGCCAAGTTGGGTGCGTGTATGTGTGTGTGCTTGACCTGTGTATGTGTGCTTGTGCTGAGAGTTAATAAACTACTCCCCAGCCATTTGCATTGGGGAGCAAGTAAGCTCACTCGTACTCCAAGATCCCTGCTAGCGTCGAAAAACGCTACAATATATATACACACACACACACACACACACACACTGTAAAGATACACACCCAGGTATCGGATCGGTACTCTGTATCGGCCGATACCCTGAGCCCAAGTATCGGAATCGGTATCGGGAGGGAAAAAATGGTATCGGAACATCTCTATATGATATATTTACTGTAAATGTGTTTCAAATATTATGCTTCCCAAAATGTTTTATTCCCTATACCAAAAGTAAATTCTCAAGAATTTTACAAGATTAGTAGCTATTAAAATATACCAAAGGGACCAAGTGCTCTATGAACAAGTTACTGGATTTTTACAAATAGTGTGGAAATGTTTTACAAATTCCTTAAAATGAGAGTTAAAACCATTTACTTTATTTTACATGTTTGGCACAGGGACATATAAACATATATATATATATATACAGTGGTGTGAAAAACTATTTGCCCCCCTCCTGATTTCTTATTCTTTTGCATGTTTGTCACACAAAATGTTTCTGATCATCAAACACATTTAACTATTAGTCAAAGATAACACAAGTAAACACAAAATGCAGTTTTTAAATGAGGGATTTTATTATTTAGGGAGAAAAAAATCCTAACCTACATGGTCCTGTGTGAAAAAGTAATTGCCCCCTGAACCTAATAACTTATTGGGCCACCATTAGCAGCAATAACTGCAATCAAGCGTTTGCGATAACTTGCAACGAGTCTTTTACAGCGCTCTGGAGGAATTTTGGCCCACTCATCTTTGCAGAATTGTTGTAATTCAGCTTTATTTGAGGGTTTTCTAGCATGAACCGCCTTTTTAAGGTCATGCCACAACATCTCAATAGGATTCAGGTCAGGACTTTGACTAGGCCACTCCAAAGTCTTCATTTTGTTTTTCTTCAGCCATTCAGAGGTGGATTTGCTGGTGTGTTTTGGGTCATTGTACTGCTGCAGCACCCAAGATCGCTTCAGCTTGAGTTGACGAACAGATGGCCGGACATTCTCCTTCAGGATTTTTTGGTAGACAGTAGAATTCATGGTTCCATCTATCACAGCAAGCCTTCCAGGTCCTGAAGCAGCAAAACAACCCCAGACCATCACACTACCACCACCATATTTTACTGTTGGTATGATGTTCTTTTTCTGGAATGCTGTGTTACTTTTACGCCAGATGTAACGGGACACGCACCTTCCAAAAAGTTCAACTTTTGTCTCGTCGGTCCACAAGGTATTTTCCCAAAAGTCTTGGCAATCATTGAGATGTTATTTAGCAAAATTGAGATGAGCCTTAATGTTCTTTTTGCTTAAAAGTGGTTTGCGCCTTGGAAATCTGCCATGCAGGCCGTTTTTGCCCAGTCTCTTTCTTATGGTGGAGTCGTGAACACTGACCTTAATTGAGGCAAGTGAGGCCTGCAGTTCTTTAGATGTTGTCCTGGGGTCTTTTGTGGCCTCTCGGATGAGTCTTCTCTGCGCTCTTGGGGTAATTTTGGTCGGCCGGCCACTCCTGGGAAGGTTCACCACTGTTCCATGTTTTTGCCATTTGTGGATAATGGCTCTCACTGTGGTTCGCTGGAGTCCCAAAGCTTTAGAAATGGCTTTATAACCTTTACCATACTGATAGATCTCAATTACTTTTGTTCCTGAATTTCTTTGGATCTTGGCATGATGTCTAGCTTTTGAGGTGCTTTTGGTCTACTTCTCTGTGTCAGGTAGCTCCTATTGAAGTGATTTCTTGATTGAAACAGGTGTGGCAGTAATCAGGCCTGGGGGTGACTACAGAAATTGAACTCAGGTGTGATAAACCACAGTTAAGTTATTTTTTAACAAGGGGGGCAATCACTTTTTCACACAGGGCCATGTAGATTTGGAGTTTTTTTAATCCCTTAATAACGTAAACCTTCATTTAAAAACTGCATTTTCTGTTCAATTATGTTATCTTTGACTAACAGTTAACGGTTTTTGATGAGCAGAAACATTTAAGTGTGACAAACATGCAAAAGAATAAGAAATCAGGAAGGGGGCAAATAGTTTTTCACACCACTGTATAGGACTACCATAATTGACTTTTTTTATTTTTATACAGCTCCTGAAACAAAATCGGCATTTCAGTGGGGTCAATTTATTGGGCTGCATCAAGCAATAAAAACAAACAAACCTTTAGTTCTGAACATTAACATTCTGGAAGAAATGTAGTCGGAGAAAATCATGTATGGAGATCACTTAAACACTTGAAGTTGTTGAACAAAATTAACAGCAAAACCAGAGCTATGTTTAATAGTGAAAGGAAAAGCATTTTCATAATGTGATGAGAACTCACAGTATTGGGAGTAAATAGCAGTGAGGACATAAATGATCCTATTCCAAAGTGATGGCTGCATCAGGGTTAAAAAGGGAAACACATGAAGCGATGCACCTATTATGCATAGTGCCCACTATTCAAGTGTCTGGAGGCAGTGTTATGATCTGACTTAACATAGTTATGCGGCAGTATAATGAAGTCAGCTGATGATCTGAATATACTGAATGACCAGGTTATTGTTAAAAGTTAAAAGTGACTGAATAAAATATTATTTAAAATAAATATTATTATAAATATTAGTGTGTGCAACTTTTTTTTGATCAGGCAGTGTATTTTTAACTCCAACTCCAGTTGCTGTGGTGAGAGAGCACTGCACGCTTACCCCTGGACCACTAGGGAACCTGCTGTAGTACTAGTAAATGCAAATACTGAGCAGCACAAAAACTATATATTATTTAAAAACAAACAAACAAAAAATTAACAACAGCGTTTTCACAGAACATTTAATTGGAACAAGAAAGAAAAACAAGACCATTTGAGACACTAAGAGATACAGTAGGTGACATGAGATAAATGTGCTGTATGCAGGAAGCTACTGTATCCATCTCCATCTCTGACTGGAATTCTAAACCCTTTTAGAATGCTTTTATAGCTGCAAATAAGTTACAATATTCTTGTAACTTGTAAACAAGCTACAGTTAATCCAAAATGCAGCTGCCAGGGTTCTCACTAGATCCAGAAAATATGATCATATAACCCCAATATTATCATCCCTGCACTGGCTACCTGTTCAGTTTAGAATTAATTACAAAATAGTATTACTTACATACAAGGCCTTAAATGGTTTAGCTCCCACATACCTAACCAGTCTTCTGATACGCTACAATCCACCACGCGCCTTAAGATCACAAAACTCGGACATCTGGTAGTTTCCAGATCAAAATCTACAAAAGGGGGCGGGGCATTTTCATATAGCTCCAAAGCATTGGAATAGCCTTCCAGACAGTGTTCGGGGAGCAGACACGGTTTCCCAGTTCAAAAGTAGACTCAAGACGCATCTCTTTAATCTGGCATACACGTAACTCATCCCATAACCTCATAATCTGGCATACACATAACTCATCCCATAACCTCATACTCCAGTACACCTATCCCGAATGGCAACTACGCTAATTCTCCCCATCTGTTCTGTATTTCTCTACCCATGCCGAGGCATCGGGAGATTTTGCCAGCTTCAGTAGACAAAGGCCGACCCTGCGAGGTTCCTGAGGCATCCAGAGAAGGACCAGCTCCAGCTGGATTCAGCTTTATGATGGTTGGAGCTACACATGCTGCTCCTGTGCTTCCAGAGATCCAGACCTCATCTGCCCTCTGCACCTACTGACTCGTCCCTATGCTGAACTGGTCTTCATGTCAATTTAAATAATTTCTGTAATATTGAACTTTCAGCTGCACAACACACATGATGTTATATCATTTCTATCTGTTATCACCCAAATGAGGATGGGTTCCCTGTTGAGTCTGGTTCCTCTCAAGGTTTCTTCCTAATGCCATCTCAGGGAGTTTTTCTTTGCCACCGTCGCCGTCACCCTTGGCTTGCTCATCAGAGACAATTCATTCATCATTCATTCATCTCATTATTATCTAGACACATTTTTCTCACACACACACTTCCAAATATTTTCTTTTCTAAAAATTTTTTTTCATTTTTTGTAAATTTTCTTTCATTTTTGTGAAGCTGCTTTGAGACAATGACCATTGTTAAAAGCGCTATATAAATAAAATTGAATTGAATTGAATTGTATTGAGATTTATATTGTATTTGCAAAGTAGTGTTTGAGTCATTTATTCAACATTATCTTAATACTATTAAAACCAAATACCAACATTATCTTTGAACATTCTTTGAATATTCTTGAACATCATTGCAACGTGTTGAGTGGACAGTTGAAGACAAAGAAAAAAAAAATTCACATGGCCTTTCTCTAATCTTCAGCGTTATTTCACAGCTCTGTCCAGGATAAAGCCCTTACAGTTTAATGTTTATAGAGTTGATATTGCTAAAAAAAAAAATAAAAAAAAAGGAAGAAAGAAAGAAAAAAGAAATATATTAGAACTGTTGCTGCGTCTGGTGTAATTAGTGTTTTGAGTGGAAAGACCTTTTAATCTGCGTGGCTGGATGGCATGAGGTGGTCTGTTTTAAGCAGGCAGTTGAGACAGGTGATGTACACAGTGAACAGGCAGGCTGCATTAAAAAGGCATCATCTATAATCCAAATGAAAAACAGACAGGAGGGTCAAAAAGGGGAAACTAGAGCCAGAGAGCTGGGAAACAGAAACACAGGCACATAGAGATGCTAGGAAGCTGGGAAAAAAGGCTAAGTACCACATATTTAGATCATATAAGACTTCGCCACTAGATAGGACAATGTGTAAAAATCAACAAACTAATTATGAGCCACTCTGTGGGTACACTATGGATGACATCACAAGTGGTTGAGTCAGGACCAGGAAGTGTACTGTCTGTAAGGAGTGTAACAGTGTACAGTATATGGAGCAAAGAAAAGCATCATGCTCTCAGGTGATGTGTTAAACATGTGAATCATGCATATTTGGTTATATCTTCACAGCCAACATGACTGCCATAGTTTTTAGATCATACGCTATTAAAATTTCTTGATACTGTAATAGCTTCCCGATATGGAAATGGAGCATTGTAATTAGTGACATGGAAAGATAATATTGGGATTTGATGTGGTACCGTGGTTATACAATGTTTTATTTATTTCATGATAACACATCCCTCAAGCATTCATCAAGGTTCATTAATGAGCCCACTGACCAAACTGGGACTTATGTACATTATTATGAGGTTAGTAATAGATATTTTACAGTTGTTTTATATTATTTTAAAGTAATAATTATAAGTAATTTCTCATGTATTTTAAGTCTACATTGTTGTGTCTACATACAGTAAATGAATGTTGAAACATTTTAATATGGGAGTATTGGCTGTGTGAGACATATGCATGTTTTGCCTTACTTTGTGTACAAGAGCAGCACTATGATTGTGACTGTTGAACTGTTGAACTATTGAAACCATCCCATTCCATTGGGCCAGGTCAGATTAGACTATTATGATTATTGGTTATGCATTTTTTTCCCGATTGAGCGATATAATTCCCATTATTAGTGGTTTATTAGGGTCCATGTAAACAATCCAGGATGGAGCGAATTTGATTGTGGTTGGATGATGTAATGTTTGCATGTAGTTCTGTTCCAAGTTTACTGTTCAGCATCCTAACTCAGACGTAAGCACGTTGAGCGGGACGAGGTAACTAAGCGTGTGTAATCTGTCACTGGGCATGCGCATGAGAGAACAAAAAAGTAAACGGCACATTCGCTAACAACTCCGTTTGTCTATGTGATCTTTATTTTCTTCTATACCGAAGGACGTTACAGATGAGAAGTATAAACATACCTTTTCAACACCCTGTTGTTTGGTACGCGATCCATCGCACCTGCAAATGACGTTACATCACACACTCCAGCAAGGACGTTTGAATGAACTAGCAATTTTGGTTGATAAGGTTGTGATAAGCTGTCTGTGATAGAGACTCAAGATTCGAGCGAAATGTCACAACCAAGCAACAGTCAGGAAGGTAACAGGACCAGGAAGGTTACAGGACCAGGAAGGTTACAGGAATGATGTATATACATATATACTCAGCCAAAAAGGAAACGCCCCTTTTTCTGGACTGTGTATTTCAACAATAATGTTGTAAAAATCCAAATAACTTTACAAATCTTCATTGTAAAGGGTTTAAACAATGTTTTCCATGCATGTTCAATTAACCATAATCAATTAATTAACATGCACCTGTGGAATGGTCGTTAAGACCTTAACAGCTTACAGAAAGTAGGCATTTAAGGTCACAGTTCTAAAAACGCAGGATACTAAAGAGACTTGTCTACCGACTGTGAAAAACACCCAAAGAAAGATGCCCAGGGTCCCTGCTCATCTGCGTGAACGTGCATTAGGCATGCTGCAGGGAGGCGTGAGGACTGCTGATGTGGCTATAGGGCAATAAATCGCCATGTCCGCACTGTGAGACGCCTAAGACGGCGCTACAGGGAGACAGGAAGGACAGCTGATCATCCTCGCAGTGGAAGACCACGTGTAACAACACCTGCACAGGATGGGTACATCCGAATATCACACCTGCGTGACAGGTACAGGATGGCCACAACAACTGCCCGAGTCACACCAGGAACACACAATCCCTCCATCTCACAGCAAGAACTGACAAATCTGGTCCAGTCCATGAGGAGGAGAAGTCAGAGGACGTTTCTTTTTTTGATGAGTATATATACAGGTCCTTCTCAAAAAATTAATGAATAAATAATTTTTTGAGAAGGACCTGTATATACACACACACACAAGCCTGCCCTGGGTACACTAATTTTCTTGTATGTTGCCCTCACAGATTCCTGCAGCTAAGCTTGGATGTACATTTACATTCCAATAAAGGTTACTGATGACATGCCTCTGAAGTTTGACTTTTTGCACCATTAAAATACTTATAGGCAACTAGTTATCATATCTTCTTCTCCATGAAACATGTTAATGCACAGTAGTACACATACATGGTTCTTTAATGTATTTGCATTGTACTAAAATGCATTCTTTTTCAATTGCCGTATACAGTATCCCAAATCACTATGGCCGTTAAAAAATACAACAAAAAAACAACACATTTTTCTTTTCTTTTCTTTATGAAGTGTTAGTGTACAGTAGTATATAGGCCCGTGGCACAGCCTAAGCTTTTATCCTTAATGCTTTTTTTCCCCCTCACGTTACTTTTACTTTTATACTTTAAGTAGTTTTGAAACCAGTACTTTTACACTTTTACTTGAGTAAAAAGCTTGAGTTGATACTTCAACTTCTAAAGAAGTCTTTTTAAACCCTAGTATCTATACTTCTACTCAAGTAATGAATGTGAATACTTTTGACACCACTGGTAATAGTGACCAAGGACCAAACCTAGGATTCTTAAAATGGGCTCGTCGTAATATTTTTCTCTTCACTCAAACACACAGTAGCTCTCTAGTTTTCTAAGGTTCAGTATTTCTCTAGCTGGCTGCAGGTTTCCTGCAGGGTCTATAGATTCTTGTGTGCTTCTGAGGAGTCAGTGTGTAACATGGGAAAGCCTGGAGCAGCCTGCCACACTAAACTGAGCTGACATGTGCATGGATACACACACACACACACACACACACACACACACACACACACACACACACACACACACACACGGAGAGATAGGGCAACCTTAAATTGAAACCACACTGACATGCACAGACGGCACTCACACTTGGTGACCTTTTCATGCAGTGGTAAAGAATATGTCAAAAGTGGAGTTCTGTTGTAGAGAAGTACTTGGCTTACAGATTTAATAGGGAAGTGGTTCTCTTGGATGACCGGAGGCAGATCCAACAAGCACAAGTCTATATAAAAGGCATTCTAAACCTAACCACATGCCCTTGACTAAGTCTGTGTGTGAACTCATAAAAATATCAGGACCAAGAAAGTGCTTTGATATGCCTTTCAGCTCATGTCAAACTCTTATTATAACATTTAAGGTAGTTTTCTCCCTTGACTGATATTACTGCATAGGTCGGTTAAAAGCTTAGGTAAACTGGAGCTCCACAAATGAGTGCTTTCTTCCACCCTGGATATTAAAGTGAAGACCTAGATTTAAGAACATAGTCCATACTTCATTTAATGCCTCTGAACCTTGATCTAGCTCTGACGCAGGAAATCTTTTCTGTAATCTAAGTTGGGGTCGATAGTCGAGTTGTTGGTGAGTAAAAGTGTTTTTTACGCACATCTGAAAAAACCATAGTCAAAAGCAATACCTCAGGTTGAAATATGGACAGACAGCATCAAATGGGGAGGATCCATAATCAAGGGCAAAAAAACAAACAAACAAACAAGGTCAAAACCAATAAACCTTGTAACTGGGAACTAGGAAACATGAGGGAAAATTTGCATGTAAATGCATGTTTTGATCTTGCATGGAAACTAGGATGCATGAGCATGTAGTGTCTGGACATAAGTGAAAAAGAAATTTTAGTAACATACATTTTTACATATTTGTCACACCTACTGTAAATGGTTGAGATCATCAAATGCAATTTAAAAAGAATTAAAGCAATTTCCCTCTGGGATTAATAAAGTTCTTTGAAACTTGAATCAAACATAATTTTGGATTATTTTGATACGTGTAAATAACTTTTTTCCTCATCTGTTCTTGAATTTCTATAGATTGTGTTGCTTTTTAGATCTTTTAGCGTACTTTACTTTGTCAGACAGTGATTCTATTTTTTTTATTATTATTTATTTTTTCATTTTTTTATTTTTATTTAGTCCTGTCCAATTATTTCCCCCCAATTTTCTCCCCAATCTAGTCGTCTCCAATTCCCTCCCGTCACTAGGGGGGGCTCCCACATTAAGGCTACTTTTACTACCATTCAGCCAGGAGGGCCGGGGGCTGTCACGCGTTTCCTCCGAACCACGTGACACCAGTCGACCTCTTCTATTCGAACTGCTCGCTCACGCACCGTTGGGGGCGTCGTAATTCACTCGAGGCCAGCGCTATCCGCTCCCTCCGCGTGCGCGAGCTCACCGACGCCCCGAATGGCGTAGAGCCGTGCAATTAATGTGGGAGCAATGAGTACCTCTCATCCCTCCGCGCTGAGAGAGCTCGGCCAATTTAGCTCTCTCGAGGCCTCCGGCTGTGATAGGGAGAGCACTTTACCACTGCGCCACTCGGCAGCTCACAGTGATTCTATTTAAGTGATTTCTTTATCCAGCATGTCTGGCAGTGATCATGCCTGGGTGTGGTAAGTGAAATTTAACTTAGCTTTCCAAAAATCGCAGTTTATTCATTATTTAGCAAGGAAGCAATTACTTTTTCTCATAGGATTCATGTAGGTTTGGCCAAATTTTTTCCCTTAATAAATGAAATCCTCAATTAAAAACTGCATTATCTGTAATATTGTATAATATTACAATTAGTTTGATCTGAATCATTTATGTGTGACAAATATGTCAAAAAAGAAATCAGATAAGGGTAAACACTTTTTCATGGTACTGTATTTACAAAAACTAAAAACAACCTGGGAAGTATGGCTATGATTCCTGTCAGGGGCTACTAGCATTAGTAATTAGCATACAAATGGAATAAACAGAAAAGAGATAACTAAGGTTGGTTATTAGACCATAGCAGGAGACAGTATGAAACAATGAAGTAACACAACTGAACTCTGAACTCAAATACAGTAGCATTGATGTTCATTGTCTGATTTCTTTCTCTTACTGATTTAAAAATATTAACAACTACTAAACGTATCTAATGCGCATTGAATTGCTGTTTAACTTGCGTTTTTTATTCTTCTTTTGAACGTCACATCACCACTGATCTTTTGCACCACACACCAGTCAAGTAGGTCAGCCCTCTCCTGGCTCAGATCCTATTTGACCAATCGTTATCAGTATGTAGACTTAAATGGTGATTATTCTGCATATTCACTAGTGGAGTTTGGCGTTCCGCAGGGTTCAGTTTTAGGCCCACTGCTTTTTTCCCTTTACATGCTTCCTCTGGGCAACATAATTCGTAAGCATGGTATTAGTTCCCCTTCCCTAAGACTTTTACTCGATGCTGCGTGAAAACGCTATGGGAACCATTTTGTCATGTTGCCGGTTGTGAAGCATGTGTGTTTGTACACACATGCTTCACAACCGGCAACATGACAAAATATTTGCCTATATATAACCTCGGTCAGGTGACGTCATCTGATTAGACGCAGCTGGAGGTTATAAATACTAGTGAGCCGGCGACAAACCTCAGATCATTTGTCTTCATGCTGACATTGTGATCGCATGTGTGCAGCAAACATTTAAAAGGCATTCTAAACAGAGAAAAAAAAAAAAAACAATAAAACTCACCAGATAAAATGGCGGAGTTTAGTGTCTCATGCCCGTGCGGTAACCGTCTTTCTGAAGACGATACTCATAACCTCTGTTTTGAATGTTTGGGTGAAAACCATGCTCTCCTTGGACTTGAAGGAGAGTGTGAGCAGTGTGATAATCTCCAAATGAAGGTGCTACGAGCGCACCTTGCGTTCTTTAGGGAGCCACGAGCCGCTCTGCACTCCTGGGGCTCATACATGTAGGGTGATTTGGCCGAGGCACGAGAGACGGAGTCCCTCCTTTCTCTCGCCCCCTCCCTGGATCACGCGCTCTCTCCCTCCACTTCGCGAGCGCATTTCGCTGCTTCTCGTGAGTGTTTGAGAGAGACTCACTCTCTTGCTTCTGTAAATATGGATGTAGCTACCTCAGAACGATCCTCTAGAGATGCTAAAGAGTATGAGGAGTTACTTGAAGATATAACACGTGCAGTTGAACGATTACACATTGACTGGCCACAGGAGCAAGCTCACCCAAAACGGTCGAAATTAGATGACAGACTTCTGTCAGGTGGCCAGGAGATGGCGGTTTTGCAGGCGTACCAGGCTGACCTGCTGAATGATCTGAGCACGAGCGGCAATATGAATCAGGAAGCGTTCATATAATTACGCCGGGCTACTGATCTGTCCCTGCGTGTGACGGAACAGACAGCCCGTGCTATTGGCCGTTCTAAGGCCTCCCTGGTGTCTGCAGAGAGGCACCTCTGGCTAAATCTAACTTGCATTAAGGACAAAGATCGAGCATTCTTTCTCGATGCTCCCATCTCACCCTCAGGCCTATTTGGCGAAGCAGTTAATACCGTCGCCACCAGATTTAGAGAGGCTAGACTTTATGAACAGGCTTTTGGGAAATTTCTCCCACGCCGTGCCCAGGTGTCGAGGCCATCGGCCACCCAACCTCGACCTGATCTGAATCTCGCTAGGTGAGAAGCGCAGAAGGAAAGCGTCAGTAGCCATAAGGACTGGGGTATGGCTTGGCGCCCCCCTCAGGCCGCCCCCAAGAGAATAGACCGCTCTGTCTTCTTTACGAAGAAGAAGCGTTCCTGAGAGCAGAGCATGCTTATATAGGAGCATGCCCCCCCGGGCACCCCCGGGAGATCGGTCGCATCCTGCCATATTCCAGGACACCGAACCACTAATTCAATTCAATTCAATTCAGTTTTATTTGTATAGCGCTTTTAACAATTGACATTGTCTCAAAACAGCTTTACACAATCAAAAGAATTATTTAAGTTTGTATGGAATGTGAATGTGTATGAATCAAAATGTTCAGATATTCCCTGGCGAGCAAGCCTGAGGGCGACAGTGGCAAGGAAAAACTCCCTGAGACGGTAATAGGAAGAAACCTTGAGAGGAACCAGACTCGACAGGGAACCCATCCTCATCTGGGTGAAACAGATAGCAGGAAATTATCTGCATTTATACAGTGTTAAGTGTTAGGTTCAGCTATAATAGTTGATGTTAATTGATGTTATAATACTTGATGTAAAATGGAGTCCAGTAGTTATTCGAGACTCAGATAGACTTGTAGAAAGTTCCAGTCCTGAACTATCGAATTGTCAAGTCCTCAGAGAAACAGCTGACCACACCAGTCGAGGCCAGAACCATCTTCTAAGTATAGAGAATCATCCCCAGACACCAGACGCATCCTAAAGAGACACACGGGGCATCCATGCGATGAGACCTCCAACCAGAAACCGGGCACCAGGATGGATCAGACAGGTCCGGAGGGCAGAGGGAGTCTGGATCACTGGCAGCTCAGGAACCACATGTGTAGCTCGACAGAGAGAGAGAGAGAAAGAGTGAAAGGGGGAGACAGGGGGAGAGAGGAAAGAGAAAGAGGGGGAGGAAGAGAAGAGGAGGAGAGATTGCAATTAGGTATGGTCACAGTCACAATGTCTAATGTGAATGTATATTTACTGTAGAGTGCAAGCAGGGACTCCGGCAGGACTAACTATGACAGCATAACTAAAAGGGAGAGCCAGAAGGAAACACAAACATGAGGGCTCCCTGAGATGTAAAGCAAACAATCACCTCACCGTCAACAAACCTGAGTGATCAAATGAGACTGAGGAAGACAGCATCTAAACATACCAGTTCACCATAATACTCTACGTCCATGAGTCCCCCAGATCTGCTCCTTTACCTTATGGCAAATCTATTTATAAAATGCTTGGTTAAATAAATAGGTTTTTAGCCTAGACTTAAACACTGAGACTGTGTCTGAGTCCCGAACACTATTTGGAAGACTATTCCATAATTTTGGGGCTTTGTAAGAAAAAGCTCTGCCCCCAGCTGTAGTTTTCATAATACGCGGTACTGATAAGCAGCCTGCATCCTTTGACCGAAGTAGGCATGGCGGATCGTAAGACACTAGCAGTTCGCTCAGATACTGCGGCGCGAGACCATTTAATGCCTTATATGTCAAGAGTAGTATTTTAAAATCAATGCGAAATTTCACAGGGAGCCAATGCAGTGAAGATAGGATAGGGGTGATGTGCTCATATCTTCTGGTTCTAGTGAGGACTCTCGCTGCTGCATTTTGGACTAGCTGAAGCTTGTTTATGCACCTAACTGAACAACCAGACAGTAAGGCATTACAATAGTCCAACCTAGAAGTGATAAAAGCATGAACTAGTTTTTCTGCATCATTTAGCGACAATATATTTCTTATTTTGGCGATATTTCTAAGGTGAAAGAATGCTATCCTGGTGATATTATCTACATGAGCTTCAAATGAAAGGCTGGAATCTATAATCACGCCGAGGTCTTTTACTGTTGCACTTGACGGAACAGAAAGGCCATCTAAAGTTACGGTGTGATCTAAGATTTTACTTCTAGCTGTATGCGGTCCTATGACTAGAACTTCTGTCTTATCCGGATTAAGCAGAAGGAAGTTAATTAGCATCCAATTTCTTATGTCCTGAACACATTGCTCAACTTTAGTAAGATGGTTTTTCTCATCAGGTTTTGTTGAGACGTATAGCTGTGTGTCGTCAGCATAACAATGAAAACTAATACCATGCTTACGGATTATGTTGCCCAGAGGAAGCATGTAAAGGGAAAAAAGCAGTGGGCCTAAAACTGAACCCTGCGGAACGCCAAACTCCACTAGAGAACATGCAGAATAATCACCATTTAAGTCTACATACTGATAACGATCGGTCAAATAGGATCTGAGCCAGGAGAGGGTTGTACCCTTAATTCCTACTAAATTTTCTAATCTGTGAAGAAGAATAGCATGATCAATAGTGTCAAAAGCTGCACTGAGGTCGAGTAATACAAGCATAGTTACACAACCCTGATCAGAGGCCAATAGGAGGTCATTTACTACTTTAACGAGTGCTGTTTCTGTGCTGTGATGAGGCCTAAATCCTGACTGATACAGTTCATGTATGCCATTTCTATGTAGATATGAGCATAGCTGCTCCGCTACTATCTTTTCCAGAATCTTAGAGATAAAGGGGAGGTTTGATAATGGCCTGTAATTGGACAGCTGACAGGGGTCGAGGTCAGGTTTCTTAATTATTGGTTTAATAACTGCTACTTTAAAAGATTTTGGAACATAACCAATGCTGAGTGAGGAATTAATTATTCTCAACATCGGTTCTGTTATTACTGGTGCTATCTGTTTAAGAAAATGTGTCGGTATAGGATCTAATATACAGGTTGATGAATTTGCAGAAGAGATGAGTGAAATTAGTTCATTCTCTTCAAGAGGAGTAAAGTATTCTAGGTTTGAATCTGACATGGCTAGGTTAACATCAGTATCAATTACATTGTTTGGTTTCAAAGCCTCAATTTTATGCCTGATATTTACAATTTTATTATTAAAAAAGTTCATGAAGTCCTCACTATTGCATGATGTTGTTGTGGAGATTTCTGTAGTGGTCTTATTTCTGGTTAATTTGGCTACGGTATTAAATAAAAATCTAGGATTATTTTTATTTTCTTCTATAAGAGTGGAGAGATACGTTGATCTAGCTACACTAAGAGCTTTCCTATAGTTCAGGATGCTCTCTTTCCATGCTATTTGAAATACCAACAATTTAGTTTGACGCCATTTACGCTATAATTTCCGAGCAGTCTGTTTTAAAGTGCGCGTGTGATCATTATACCAGGGAGCGAGTTTCTTATCTCTAATAATTTTTCTTTTAGCTGGAGCTACATTATCTAAGGTACAACGAAGTGTCGACTCTAAATATTCAGTCGCCTGATCAAGTTCTGTGGGGTCAGACGGTGGCCTAATCGAAGTTGGTAACTCTGGGAGATTACTGATAAAACTCTGTGTGGTAGTTGATGTGAATGTACGTTTAATACGGTAGCGCGGTACTGTGCGTACATTATCACTGTGAGACACTTGAATGGAGACAAGATAGTGATCTGAGATAATTTCAGACAGTGGAATTGTGAATACATTTCTTATAATTAATCCGAAGAATATTACTAAATCTAAAGTGTGACCTGCTTTATGAGTGGGTCCTACTACACACTGATTTACACCTACGGAGTCCAGTATGGATATAAATGCTGTTCTCAGAGGGTCTTCTGGATTCTCAAAATGAATGTTAAAATCTCCAGCAATTAACACTTTGTCTACAGAAATGACCAGGTCTGAGATGAAATCTGCAAATTCACTAAGAAATTCAGAATACGGCCCTGGAGGTCTGTAAATTATAATTAGTGGAATCGACTGAGCTGATTTAATATACTTAAATACACTTATGTTACTATAGAGAATTTCAAATGAGTTAAATTTGTGTCGGTGTTTTTGTACGATAGACAGATTATCATTATGAATAACTGCGACGCCTCCTCCTCTACCAGTTAACCGAGGCTGGTGTATGTAGCTGTATCCAGGAGGACTAGCTTCATTTAGAGCTACATACTCGTCCTGTTTAACCCATGTTTCAGTTAAACAGAGTATATCAAATGCCTGATCTGTGATAATTTCATTAACAATAACTGCTTTTGATGTGAGAGATCTAATATTTAACAATCCTAGCTTCAGATCAGAGGTGCCGGCTGCGCATTCAGTATGATCGGAGTTTGTGGACTTTATGTTAATTAGATTATTGAAACAGACTTTCTGGGTCTTTCTACATTTTTGCTTAGATCGGGGAACAGACACAGTCTCAATATGGTGAACCCTGAGTGACGACTCTATGCAGCTAGCAGACGGTTGGTTTAGCCTGTCTGTCTGCTCCCTAGCCTGGGCTCTGGATTGTCACCGATTAACTAGACCTCTACTGAGACTATGAGCTATACTACAGGAAATGAGAGCAGCACCTTCCCGAGTGGGATGGACACCGTCCCGCCCTAACAGGCCAGCTTTGCCCTCAAAGGTCTTCCAATTATCTATGTAGCCCACATTATTTTCGGAGCACCACCTGGACATCCAGCGGTTCAGCGACCATAACCTGCTGTAAGCTATGTCGCCACGTCTCATTGGGATGGGACCAGAGCATACTACTTCATCGGACATCGCCTTCGCTAATTTAAACACCTCTGTAAAGTTATTCTTACTAACCTCTGACTGACGAAGGCGTATATCATTAGCTCCAGCATGTACCACTATCTTAGAGAACCTATGCTGTCCTAGAGCCCTAAGATTACCTGCTATGTCCGGTGCTCTGGCTCCCGGGATACACCTAACCACTGCCGCTGGCGCCCCTAAAGGTCTAGCTAATGTCACGTGTCTCAGTATAGAGTCTCCTATAACCAGAGCTCTTTCAGGTTTCTCAGCGGGTGCAGCACTGAGGAGAGCAAACCTGTTGGACACGTGAGGCGCAGAGGAGGTGTCCTCCGGTGGGCTAGCCTTAGCGTTAGCTTTGGCTGAACGAGTATGCCGCCGAGTTGTCACCCACTCGCCCCGCTGTGAGGGCTCTAATGCCGGAGTCGGGGGCTGTTTATCTCTGCCTGTGGCACCCAGACTGTCCGCTACAGGAATAACGCTGCTCTCACACTGTCTAACACTCTCTAAAGTCTGGATGCGCTCCTCTAATGCTGATATATTCTCCGTCAGAGTGCTCACTAACACACACCTATCACAAATAAAATTATCGCTAATGACGGAGGAAGAATGTCTAAACATCCTGCACTCTACAGACTGAACAAGCTGAACGGTAGACATTATAACGTACCTCTGTGTCGGAGTTTTAGTTGTTTAGTTGAGGAAACTCGCGCGTTGCGAAACTTTCGCGGCAACAATACCGCGGCACTAACACCCCTCAGCCCAGTAGAAGTACTGCCAGGCATATCCCCCTGGTTTTTAAAGACTGTAGAGAAAGGATACAGGATAGAGTTACATACGCCCTCCGCGTTTCAACGGCGTGGTCTCCACTTCCGTGATACCGGAAAGGGCTCATTTTCTGAGTACCGAACTCCAGAAACTACTGCAGAAGGGAGCCATAGAACAGGTTCCTCCTCCAGATATGGAGTCAGGCTACTAGAGTCGGTACTTCCTGGTCCCCAAGAAGGACAGGGGTCTGCGTCCAATTCTGGATCTTCGCGGTCTGAACCGCTATCTCAAAAAATGCAACTTCAAAATGTTGACCATAAAAACTATTGTCTCACAAATCCAACCACAGGATTGGTTTGTGACAATAGATTTAAAGGACGCATACTTCCACATAGAAATTTTGCCACAGTACAGGAAGTTCCTGAGGTTCGCTTTTGGGGGAAAAGCCTACCAATTTCGGGTTCTTCCATTCGGTCTAGCCCTATCACCCCGCACATACACGAAATGCGTGGATGCAGTTCTGGCTCCCTTGAGACTCCAGGGCATCCGCATTCTGAATTACATAGACGACTGGCTAATCCTGGCCCAGTCTCAGCAGCTACTGTAGCACTTCGACACCGGGATGTCATCCTAGCTCATCTTCATTCGCTGGGATTGAGACTCAACGCCACAAAAAGCATTCCGGCGCAGGTGACAATATACTTGGGCGTCAGGTGGAATTCGATCGCTATGCAGGCACATCTGTCTCCTGCTCACGTCGAATCCATAAACAACGCTCTGAAGGAAATCAGGCTGGACCAAGAAGTGACTGTACATGACTTACAAAAATGTTTAAGCCTCATGGCAGCTGCATCCACGGTGATACCTTTGGGTCTCTTGCACATGAGTGCTTTTCAGCTGTCGATAAGAGCCAGGGGAGTTCACACGAGAACAAATCCCCGAAGGCGGATAAGGGTTACGCGCAAAGGACTTCGTACCTTTTCTATGTGGTTCAGACCCCGGTTTCTCACCTTCAGTCCCACTCTAGGTCCGTCTTGTTGTCGCACAATGCTAACAACAGACGCTTCCCTTACCGGCTGGGGCGCGGTCTTGAATGGCCGTCCAGCCCAAGGGAGCTGGAGAGGCCACCTTTTCGCATGGCACATCAATTCCCTCGAAATGATGGCTCTATTGTTAGCTCTACAGCATTTCCTCCAGCAGCTGAGAGGCTACCATGTCCTAGTGCGGGTGTACAGCACATCGGTAGTCTCCTACATAGGGTGGCCTGCGTTCGCGACGCTTGAACCAGCTAGCACATCAGGTTCTGCTCTGGGCTCAGGACAAGTTCCTGTCCCTCAGGGCGATTCACATTCCAGGATACAGGAATGTGGGAGCAGACTTTCTGTCCAGACAAGCTGTGAATCACGGGGAATGGAAACTCCACCCCGAAGTAGTCGCTCGAATCTGGGAGAGATTCTTTACAGCAGAGGTGGACCTCTTTGTCTCCCAGGAGACTGCACAATGTCCCCTCTTCTACTCTCTGACTCATCCAGCTCCACTGGGTCTGGACGCGATGGCCCATACGTGGCCCAATTTACGCCTCTATGCGTACCCTCTGGTAGCTCTGCTCCCGGGAGTCCTGGCGAGCCTCCGTCAACACGGTTTGCGCCTCTTATTGATAGCGCCCCGTTGGCCCGCCCGAGTATGGTTCTCAGAGATAATATCTCTTCTCGACGGCTCACCTTGGATGATTCCAGTGAGGAGGGATCTTCTATCTCAGGCGCAGGGGACAATATTTCATCCCCGGCCCGAGCTCTGGAACCTTCACGCTTGGCCCCTGAACGGGACCAATTGAGTCAAGCCGGCCTTTCAAAATGGAAGGTATTTGAGAGCTGGTGCATGGCAAAGCAGGTGGACCCAGTCCACTGCCAAATCGTTTCAGTGCTGGAATTCCTGCAAGAGAAATTGTCCTCGGGATTGTGCCCTAGTACCCTCAGAACCTACGTGGCCACTATTTCAGCCTGCCACGTTCTGACTGAAGGGGTTACTGTGGGAAATCACCCTTTAGTTGCCCGTTTCATTCGTGGAGCTAAATGGTTGAGGCCACCCACTAGAGTCACGGCCCCTTCGTGGGATTTATCTATCGTGCTCGAAGGTCTAATTGACACTCCTTTTGAACTAGAGTCAGTGCCCGACAAGCTTCTGACTCTCAAGATGGTTCTTCTTATGGCCATTACCTCTCTCAAGAGGATCGGAGACCTGCGTGCATTATCAGTCTCCCCATCTTGCCTGGACTTTGCCCCTGGGCTAGTCAAGGCCATTCTGCATCCTCACCCAAACTATCTACCGAATGTTCCTTTCTCAACCATGCACCCTGTCGTCCTGGAAGCCTTCTGTCCTCCGCCTTTTGCGGATTCGGAGCAGGAGAAACTTCACCTACTGTGCCCAGTACATGCTCTTCAGGCCTATGTCCACCGCACCAGCCAGTGGCGTAAGTCAGAGCAACTCTTTATATGTTATGGAGGCCGCAACCGGGGGGCGGCCGCCACCACACAAACTCTGTCACACTGGGTGAGAGATGCCATTGCCCTCTCCTACGAGGCGCGTGGACTCACTTCACCTCTAGGAGTCAGGGCTCATTCAACCAGAGGGGTCGCCTCATCTATTGCTCTTGCAAGAGGTACTCCCCTGCAACAAGTGTGTGACCCGGCGGGTTGGTCCTCTCCACACACATTTGTAAGATTTTATAGTCTGGATGTCCATGCCACTCCGGGCTCACGAGTCCTCGAGTCAGCTTCCCAGACATGAATCTGAGACTTCCTGGCCTTGTGCGCACACGCTACACAACCTGGGGGTCCAGACACTTGTAGTGCGGCGGCGTTGGTATTCTCGTTCCCATAGCGTTTTCACGCAGCATCGAGTAAAAGCCTTTGAAAGGGAACGTCATGGGTTACTTTGCTGTAACCCTGTTCCCTGAAAAGGCGGGAACGAGATACTGCATCCTAATGCCGCACTACCACGTGACCGGACATCCGTTCAGACAAATTAATCTGAGGTTTGTCACCGGCTCACTGGTATTTATAACCTCCAGCTGCCTCTAATCAGATGACGTCACCTGACCGAGGTTATATATAGCCAAAAATTTTGCGTGTTTGCACACACGCTTCCCATCCAGCAACATGACAAAATGGTTCCCATAGCGTTTTCACGCAGCATCTCGTTCCCGCCTTTTCAGGGAACAGGGTTACAGCAAAGTAACCCGAGACGTTTTCATTGTTATGCTGACGACACACAGTTATATGCCTCAGCAAAACCTGATAAGAAAAAACAGCTTACTAAAGTTGAGCAATGTGTGCAGGACATAAGAAATTGGATGCTAATTAACTTCCTTCTGCTTAATCCGGATAAGACTGAAGTTCTAGTCATAGGACCGCATACAGCTACAGTAGGAGTAAAATCTTAGATCACACTGTAACTTTAGATGGCCTTTCTGTTCCATCAAGTGCAACAGTAAAAGACTTCTGTGTGATTATAGATTCCAGCCTTTCATTTGAAGCTCATGTAGATAATATTACCAGGATAGCATTCTTTCACCTCAGAAATATTGCCAAGATAAGAAATATATTGTCGCTAAACAATGCAGAAAAAATAGTTCATGCTTTTATCACCTCTAGGTTGGACTATCGTAATGCCTTACTGTCTGGCTGTTCAGCTAGGTGCATAAACAAGCTTCAGCTAGTCCAGAATGCAGCAGCGAGAGTCCTCACTAGAACCATAAGATATGAGCACATCACCCCTATCTTATCTTCACTGCATTGGCTCCTGTGAAATTTCGCATTGATTTTAAAATACTACTCTTGACATATAAAGCATTAAATGGTCTCGCGCCGCAGTATCTGAGCGAACTGCTAGTGTTTTACGATCCGCCACACCTACTTCGATCAAAGGATGCAGGCTGCTTGTCAGTACCACGTATTATGAAAACTACAGCTGGGGGCAGAGGTTTTTCTTACAAAGCCCCAAAATTATGGAATAGTCTTCCAAATAGTGTTCGGGACTCAGACACAGTCTCAGTGTTTAAGTCTAAGCATTTTTATAAATAGATTTGCCTTAGGTAAAGGAGCAGATCTGGGGGACTCATGGAGTATTAGGGTGAACTGATATGCTTAGATTCTGTCTTCCCCACTCTCATTTGATCACTCAGGTTTGTTGACGGTGAGGTGATTGTTTGCTTTACATCTCAGGGAGCCCTCATGTTTGTGTTTCCTTCTGGCTCTCCGTTTTAGTTATGCTGTCATAGTTAGTCCTGCCAGAGTCTCTGCTTGCACTCTACAGTAAATATACATTTACATTATACATTATGTGACTTTGACCATACCTAACTGCCATCTCTCCTCTTCTTCTCTTTCTCCCCCTCTTTCTCTTTCCTCTCTCCCCCTGTCTCCCCCTTTCACTCTTTCTCTCTCTCTCTCTGTCGAGCTACACATGTCATTCCTGAGCTGCCAGTGATCCAGACTCCCTCTGCCCTCTGGACCTGTCTGATCCATCCAGGTGCCCCGTTCTGGTTGGAGGTCTTGTCGCATGGATGCCCCGTGTGTCTCTTTGGGATGCGTCTGGTGTCTGGGGATGATTCTATCTACTTAGAAGATGGTTCTGGCCTCGACTGGTGTTGTCACCTGCTTCTCTGAGGACTTGACAATTCGATAGTTCAGGACTGGAACTTTCTACAAGTCTATCTGAGTCTCCAATAACTACCTGGACTCCATATTAACATCAATTAACATCAACTATTATAGCAGAACTGCCTGCCACCTAACACACTGTATAAATGCAGATAATTTCCTGCTATCTGTTTCACCCAGATGAGGATGGGTTCCCTGTTGAGTCTGGTTCCTCTCAAGGTTTCATCCTATTACCATCTCAGGGAGTTTTTCCTTGCCACTGTCGCCCTTGGGCTTGCTCACCAGGGACTATCTGACCATTTTGATTCATACACATTCACATTCCATACAAACTTAAATAATTCTTTTGATTGTGTAAAGCTGTTTTGAGACAATGTCAATTGTTAAAAGCGCTATACAAATAAAATTGAATTGAATTGAATTGAAGTAGGTGGCCGGATTTACCTCATAAAATAAAAAATAAAAGTTGTTTTGTACACAAAAGAAAAAAAGTTTAATAATTTGACTTTATGAAACAGAGTAAGATCTTTGCCACGACAACAGGATGTGTCTTCTGACATGGCTGAATAAGAAATTAGAATTTACTCACTGCATCAGTTAGGGTTAACTAACTTGTTACCAGATAACATATTAATCACTGCAATAATTATCCAGTGTAAGTCTCTTACAGTACCTAATTGCTTAAATCCAGGTTGGGATTTCTATTTTGGCCCAGCAGTGGAGATCAAAACTCTGAATTGATTCTGAATTGAAAACTGGATCTGTGGTTCAATGAATTTAATCGATTAAACAATGCCTGATCAATGTCCATATTCAATTAATTCTTATAGCTCTAATATATACTGTATGACAAAGTATACAGTATGTCAACAGAAAAGACCGTAACAAGACAAAATCTAAAAATAATTAAATAAATCACAAAAAGTCTCCAGAGCCCTCCAGGGGATATCCCTGATTGATCAGAAACTAATACCAAACTGTTGAGGAAAATTAAGACACACTAGGGCAATAAACCTGTGACAGAGGCTGGGATTTGTGGAAGACACAAATAAAAACAAATGGACATGCAAACAGATGGAGATTAAGACAAAATCACACTGAGAGTCTGAATTACATGACATTCACCAGCTGCCCGCTCATGAAACCTCAGTCTATTGGTTTGGATTAGTCAGAGTTCACTAACACTCTGGCCAAAACCAGGATTCAATTCTGGACTTGCACATCCAGTTGGCTGCCTGCTGTGGGATAGATGGTATGCATTACTGGAAAGCAGTCTATGCTCGCAACATATTGGACACGTTTGATGCATCATGTGGCCATTACGTCCACCCAGAGTGGTACTAACTCATTCTGGTCTCTGTCACTCTCTCTCCATCCCTCTCTCCTTCTCTTCCTTCTGTGATGAAAACAAGTTATGGAACTGCATATTGGCCTTCATCACATACAATATCAATCAATTTAATAATTGCAAAAACCCTTATTTGGATGTTAGTTAAGGTGATATTTCTTTTCAGCAAATTGAGGATTTTGCAACAAATGTCAGAATCTGAAGTTGCATTCCAGATGCACTTTGCTGGTTAACAAACAAAACAGATGCTTAACAATGTCACAACAAAGATGAGCAAATAGCCAGCAGCACTAAAACAATTTATGTGTCATGAGGCGCAGTGAAGTAAGATGTTCAAAATCTTTTTCCTTCATTTTATATAATGTCTGGGTTTGGGGATGGAACAGGAGAAATAAACACATGTTACAATATCAGCATGAGAAGGGAACATGCAATGTAAAACATTGCCTGGCCAAAAACGTTGCACATCCTAATATTCATTTGATCACCTTTAGCTTTGATTACAGTGCACAGTGTGGTGGCTGGTTCATGTGTGAAAATGATTCCTCATGCGCTCAGGACAGCGCTTTCACAATTTGAGTCCTGGGAAGAACAAGTCCACAGATGTGATATTCTGGTCATTCCCTACATTCAGGTCATCAGCTGACTCAACCACAGATCATATCACTGCCTCGTACAGTGGCCACTATGCATGATGGACGGATCGCTTTATGTGCTTCACATCTCACCCTGACACACCCATGGATTGGATCATTCTGAACCCATCATGACCTTTTCTTTAATGCTCAATCTTTATGCTCCCTAGCAAACTGATGCCTTTTTTTTTTAAATTAGTCTCAAGAACAAGTGGAACAAAGAACAAAGTGAAAACACTCTTAATTTAAGAGTAATTAAACATAACTCTAATATCTACTGGGGGTTTTACCAAGGGTTTAAGTGATCTCCAATTTTTTCCAATGATATTTAATTAGCAAAGTTGACAGATCACCACTATCCTTACAGGTATAAATAATGTGTTATCGACTTGTGCTATAAAGTGTATGCACGTTTTCATGACTACACTAAACACGCTAACCATTATCACTCTCATTGCTCTTGAATAAAAGACCAAGATGGAGAGATTTCACATTTGCACATTTGTGGATGTACATACACACAGTATGAACACTCATACAACATTTCAACCAAACTTTGATTTTATAAACTTTCTGCTGACTGGGTGTTCACCTGAGCGGCAAAGCGAAACTCTCATCTTTGCGTCATGATCAAGGGAGACTCACATTTGATTTCTGGCTCCTTTCAAGCATTCAGTAACAATATCTCATCTTCCTTTAATGCAATGGTGACATTGATTAGACATTGACTTGATTAGGCGCTGACCAAAAACAGATGATCATGATTAATACTTGCATCGCATGAGAGGGTGGAGAGGAAACAACAAAACTCAAAGGACACAGTAACACTTTTCATCAGAGCGTTTCTAAACAAATCCAATAACACTGCACATACAAGCACTCTATGTTCGGCTAACCAGCGTGAATTCTTAGGTTTCATCATTTTTTACTTTGTCGTGTGTGTGCCCTGGACAACTATTGTTTATGTCAGTGTTGGAACAACATGTCAATCACTGTTTGTTTCTGGGATGTCAGTTTCTACCTTCTGACAGGCAGCAGTCTAAACGTGTCAGATAGTAGTGGAACGCCAGATCCTTGGAAATCGACAGATAACTTGTCACCAACTTATGGAAGAGACGTAGCTGTCTATGGGAACTGTACACACACTCACCAACACCACTTGCACATTACAGGAACTCCGTTGGAAGGTATTGCCACATTCCCCCTACAGTCCTGACCTCGCCACAAGACATTTCCACATTAATAATTTTTAGACATTCCTACTCATAACATAATCTTCTGCGTCAAAAATTTTTATCCATCATTGCAAAATATTAGTTACAAGCTCAATTAATTTCAAACCTAATTTGCTACACCCTATTGTTTCCCTACTAGTAGTCTTACACCTTAACATAACCTGAGAACAAGTCCAATAACAATAACAAAATTACTGTTCTTTTATGTAGTTTGGTGTAGTTTCTATTCATACTATCCTGTGTAATATGCACAACTTGCTAGGATTTTGCAGACACCCACAATCAGTATTCTGAATTACTATTGAAACCATTGCAAGTTCATTTCTTTGCTGGTTTAAACCCCTTTTGACCAGGCAGTTTCTAGCATTTTGACAGTTTATCAGTGTGCTAGTATTAATATGCATACTGTACTTTTTGGTCTGAAAATTGCAATATGGTATACCACAAGGTTTTACTTTAGGTCTCTTATTTTTCACAATTTATACCAAGCCCACTGTAAACTGCATAATGTGGCGAGTTTTATACTAATACAGCAGCTATGAAGACAAAAGTATGTTTTAAAGAAATGAATACTTAAAAAAATTCTTCTCTTACACCCTGAAAAAACAAACAAACAAACAAACAAAGAAAAAAAAAACTAGAAATGCAGAGCTCACAACTGGCACAAGTTTAAGTACTGCACGTGTACAATTTCTTTAGTAAGTAATGTTTTTTAGCAAAGAAAAATTTTTATATAAATTGAGCTTGTTTCCTGATAACAAGAAAGGACAATTTACAGTTGTAAATTGAAAATTAGAGTTTACATGGTTTGAGGTATGAAGGACATTTAATAATAATAATAATAATAATAATAATATAAATAAAAAATCTATTTCACTTTGACCAGGAGGCATACAGTATGCTATTTCCAAGTAACGTTAAAGGTTTACTTCCTAATACAGGCATTGTATATATAAAAAGAGCTAACAGGCCTTCTTCTTGTTAAATTTAGCTTTACATAAACTAATGAGTTTGTGTTAAACAGAATTTTATCTCTTCAGATGAGTGTTGTCTTAAATTGAGATCAGCACACAAAGACACAGCCTATGATTCTTCAGAATTTCAGAGTTTCCTATTTTATACAGTTCTACAAATAAAATAAACAACACTAAATTGGAGTTTAATGAATATTTGTCAAGATACGAGCTGGATATAAATCATTAGAACAGTAGTAGTGCGTACTTATTGTTGTGTAATTGAGGAATTGGGTGAATGGTCTCATGCACACACAGGCTATCATCATGTTAACAGCATGTAGTCTTTATAAACCATAGAAGTTCATTAACTCAGAATTCACACCCAAAATTCAACATTTATCAAAGACCAACATACCATACTACACAATCCCACAATGCAAGTGGTGTTTTATGATGTAGATACTGGCCATTAAACAGAGCTGAAATTACCATACGTTTTTCCTGGCAAATAATTAGGGCATCTACTTTGTTCACATTAAAAGGTTTTTAAAAAAAAAATTATTAATTATAGACAGTGTAATATTATCTCCACAAGTTTAATTCTCTTTAGAAACAATTTCCAAACAAGTAAAGATACAACAAGCATGTATACAATCAATCACTCACTCACTCATCTTCTATACCGCTTTATCCTGTATTCAGGGTCGCAGGGGGCCTGGAGCCTTTCCCAGGCCAATCCATCGCAGGGCGCACACTACGGGCAATTTGGGTATGTCAATTTACCTTACCTACATGTCTCTGGAATGTGGGAGGAAACCCACCAAGCACGGGGAGAACATGAACACAGAGACGGGAATCGAGCCTGGCCGGGAATCGGACCTGGACCCATGAGGTGCACGCCGACAGTGCTAACCACTACACCATCGTGTCACCTGTATACATTCAGCTGTATAGAAATATATAGTTCATTTCTATAGGACCGCACAGACACCGCATCATTCAGGAGGAATGTAAAGTTTAACCAAACCCCAAGAATACAACTGGCGATAGAGATGGCGGCATCAGGCACCAATGCATACAGTACTATATGTACATCCAAGGCAAAAATCTTATACTTCAATAAAAACAAATTACTTGCAATTGATCACAAAACCCAGGAATCTCACATAGGTATCACAAGAAATAAATCACAAGAAATAAATATTGAATGGTTTGACCATAATAATCAGGGTTATTCATGGAGAAAAAAAGATGAAGCTTTTAAACTGTGCTATACAAATAAATTGAACTTGAACTTGAACTAAACTGAAAACCATGATCACACAAAAGAGACTTTACAGCATCATAAGAGTTATCAAGAAATACTAATTCAATACCTCAAGATATTAGGCAGCCCTAGTTCAAACTCGATGGGAAGCATACCTCTAAATTTGTAACAACATGTGAAAGCAACGAGTCCCATAAATCTTAGGCCAAAAAAAAAAAAAAAACTACTAGCTAAGCTTGTGGAAGGAAACACTACTGTAAGTGCTTGATTCAAGATTTTAATTTAATTATGCCGTTTAAATGAAATAAATTGGACGGAATGCAAAGAATTTAACAAATTTGAAAGATTTTACTGTGACAGGCTGCAAAGCACCCAAAGATACAATAAAAAAATTGTCTGTTTAAGTAACAACCTTAGCAGCAATCTCATTTCCCCTCTAATCTGTTCCAGCCACTCTGCAATCAGCATCACCAGTATACTAATCACCGACCTGGTCATCTGTATCATCTGTCCCCTTTTCTCACCGGTTCATGCCTTAAGTTAGATGCTTTTTTTGCTTGAATTATTCATAAGTCACTCTGTGGCTTAACAAATAAACAAACAAACATTCCTCTGAAACTGGCACAGGGACTGGACTGAAAAACTTGCCAAAATGGGAGCCAAAAAAGTCCTTCAGGAAGCTTGGAGAACTGTTCCTCAAGACTGCATTAAAATACAAGAAAGGCTAGCTCTTTGGAAGCAAAATATGAAGAAATGAGAGGTGGCTCATTTGTATAGTACTATAATGTATAAGGGCAATTTTGACTTATTGAAAATCTGATACAGTATATACATAAAAACTAAATGAAAAGCTGATTAGGAAAATAAAAATTACAGGGTAGAATCAGAATGTCTAGGCACTTATAAAAATTTGGCCTCAACTGTAGGAAAAATTACTGTATAATATGGTACTGTACTGAACACAAACCAAAGAGATTGAGAAGGTGACACACACACTCTGCTCACTGCTCTAACTCACTTCCCTACCACATGCAGGTATTTTCTCCAAATATATTTAGAAACCTTGTGTTAAATATTGGCTCAGTCCCCAGAGTAGTGCTGATTTCAACACCCAGGAGTTAAACTCCATGACTGAATCCGGAAAGCAATTCCTGAAAGGTCCAGGCAACTTGTATTCTCTATTTAAGCACTTACACATCAATAAATCTGGCTGTTGTTTTTCGCTGTGAAGGCCAGTGCATGATAAGTGAATGCTAAGGTCTCGAGTACTCAAACTAATTGCTGACATTGTGAGTTTTGTTGTTCTAAACTGTGTTTCTGTCTGGTTTTAGATAAAAGGTTGCCATCTAACTTTGTGTAATGGGACACAAAAAGAGAGACAGTGTGGGAGAACAAACTCTAGTCGAGGTAATTCATTTAACCTCTTTTATCTATTAGGCAAATAACCTTTTCACACCACAAAGTCCTGATTAATGGTTTGAAATGGGCCATGCGTTTGTCAGAGAGTTTGCCATAGCCAAGTGCCAAGGTAATGGACTCAGCATGGGATCGGTGAGTAAGGAATCACTAAGTGCCCCGCAATTTATACAGTTGTGCCAGCTGAAGTGTGTGCGTTTGTGTATGGGTGTGTTTGCATATTTTACTTAGAACTCAAACCACTCGCAGTGTAATATCCATCACCGTTTAAAGCGTTGGCTGTTTGCTTTCATGTCAGCTTACAATTTAGAGCATTGTGCTATACCAAAAGTGACCATGAAGTTTTTTAATGGTTGTTGTTGACAGACAGCAGAAACATCACTAAAAGAACCCCTCAATATGCTGCTTATGCTCAAGTTTGGGATTTTACACTCACCAGTATTTTAAAGTTCAAAAAGGGGTGACAACAGCATTAACATCTATTATGATGCAGTGCTTTCAAAAAATAACAATGTGTAAACCAAGTACTGAGGTATTTTTGCTAGCCATGCACATTTCCCTTGCGTAACATAAGCCATGGTAACTCAATGAGAAGTCTCTGGCTAATTTGCAATGGTAAGCTCAATGAGGAGTCTCTGGCTAATTTGCTGCCATTTCTCCCCAACTTGCTGCACTATAATATTGTACTATTGCACTATATGAACACTTCATTATGTGTGTATGTGTAAGTGACAATAAATCAAAAGGATATTTCTTGCATTGAAATGTGATGTCTTGATTCTTGATGCTAATGGGTATGATGCTTCCTGATACTTTATATCATAAAGGCAGACATAACCTTGTGCATCAGGGCCAGTACATACTTGTGCATTAGATTTCTAAATTAACCTTAACTGATGAGCTTGGTCTCTATTACAGCTTTCCGTCACTGTTCTTGTGATTATTATCACGACCCAGCAGGAACCCCAAGATTATATGATGTTATCAAAAAGTTGTAATTTAGGTTGTAATCTTATTCACCAAAAAACTCAACATCGGACCAACTTTGTTTTTCGAAAGTTTTATAATTATAAGAAAGTTTTCATTATTATAAGAATATGATGTTGGGATAGTGTTGAATGAAAGCAAACACAATGTTGCGAATACACCCTTAAAGCAACAGAATATCAACCTTCCCTTATAGTATGTACAGTATGCCTCTTGACATTCGCACAACTGCATTACATCTATGGTGCCCTAACTGTATAACAAACTTTGGAAATCCCAATAGGAGAAGTGGACAAACACAATATGTGTATCTCATATCTCTTGTCCACAAAGTGATCACATATCTCTTGACTGTTCTAGTGTTAAATCTCTGTTATTTTTCTTTAGAAGATATAATAGTAAAGTGCATCTTGGCTCCCAAATGCAACAAACCCTGTGCAAGTGATAGCAACTGCAAGATAAACAAGGTTATTAAACAAAGAAAAGGTGGAAAATCGGTGCTAATCACTAAGCCAACATGGCACCATTTTGATATACAGTATATTTGTAAAATAAATTAATGAAATAAGTTTTTTTTTTGGTAACACAATTTGTAAATCAAGCAGCCAGTAGCTTAGGAAACCCTGTACTAAAGTGATTCTATCCTGTCCCTAATAAGTTGTTGTTAATCACATTGGTATATTAACATGGTATAAACATTAACTGACAGTGCAAGACATCATTCATCAAGTGTATCATTCTTAGCTTAGCTCGATGGTTCTTAGGGCCGAAATACAGTATACTTCCTGTTAAACCATGTATTTGCGTAGTCAGCCGGCAACATTGTGAGTATTGGTCCACCTACTGTACATCCCTATACTATGCAGAATACCCTATATACTATGCCTAAATACTATAAGGATTCCCAGTAGAGGGCACACCAGAGAATTCAATCAGACAGTTTTGCAGGAAATAAACAAACACGGCGTAATTAGTTTTGTGTCACCATTTAAGATACTTATCTCCCTCAACTGCTTTGATGCACATTTGTCACAAGCTTTATCATATCTATGAGGAAAAAACTTCTCCTCGAAACTTTCAGCCATTTTTCCATGCCTGCTGACTACACCGCTGCTACCATCAACATGCTTACTGCTTCAACCAGGCATGTCGTGTTCATTTCTGAGGACGTGCACAAGCTACGACATGCGAGGCAGCCATCATGCTTGCAGGAATATTACCGCTCTTAGCTGCCATGTTGACATGTGACTCCCACTCAACCCCCGCACTCACTGATCGTATGCCTGGTCCATTACCTTGGCACTCAGCTGCAGCAAATTCTCTGAAACACAGCCCATCTCAAACCATTAATCAGGACTTCATGGTGTAAAAAAGTTATTTGCCTAATAGATAAAAAGGATGAAATGAATTACATAGACAGCAGATGAGCGTTTGATTCTGTATCTTACTCCTTTGTGTCAGCTTCTCCCAAACGTGTGCAACAGTGCCCTAAATCAATGTAATATATCATTTAAAACATTTTTTTTGGGCTTCACTTCTCACTGTTTTGTTAAGGGGTCCAGTCACTAAGAGGTACAGTTCTATTAATCCTTCTCATAAAAGTCTGTTCAGTTAGCCTCCGATTACAAATTTGTAGCACACATACAAAATAAAGTAAAATAATAATTTTGTAGAAATAAGTAACTAAATAAATAAATCATGTATGACTTACCTGGATAAAACATCAGTATTTGGTGCTGGGGATTGGAAGCCTGCAAACATACATTAATTGTTGTAAATCTAGTTAAAACACATTTAAATTAAAGGGTTAATTCTGAGTTTAGATTAGTCGAATTGCTTAATTGCCGTGTCTTTATCCTATTGACATCAAAATGCAATAAATGCATTTTTAGTTTAGATTAGTCGAATTGCTTAATTGCCGTGTCTTTATCCTATTGACATCAAAATGCAATAAATGCATTTTTGGACATTTAACTATTTGGGGGGAAAATTATTCTTCTCTGATACACAAGATAATTTATAACAAATCTTGAATTTGAAAATCATTACATAATCTTATTTAAAAGCTTTAAGCATCAATGATTGAATGAAACATGACAATTTGCTGATTTTCAAGCAAAAGCCGTCATGTCATGACTATCCAATCATATCGGATCCTTTTGTCATGTGATGGATGAAGCAAAAATGCTTTCTGTGCAACACAGTGGTTTTGTGATGATTTAAATGTGTTCAAGGGGTTTTTAGAGAATGTTTCAGCCAAGACAAACTGTCAAAAATTTATTATTCTAAAATGCAAAACTGTTAAGATATTGCAACATGAATTTGACATGGTTACGTTTTATGGTTATGTTTTGATTTTTAAGCTTTTACCAAAAACTAATTTAAGCAACAGTTTTACAGGCCATATGCTTCTAGAAGCGTACACCAATTTTAGTATCAATACTCAAAGAAATATAAATAATTAGCATTTTAAATTATTATTGTTTGAAGCGAGACAGTATAATGTTGAAAACGGATTTTCTGTATCATATGTATAACACACACAAAAAATAAATCAGCACCAATACTATGTTTAGGTTGTTACAGTCAGTTACTGTTGTTGCAGTTACTCCAGCATTAATAACACTATGTTATATATTTAACAAAACTACGAAGGATACTGTAGTGCAAGCACTGTGGTGTAGCAAAGAAATTATGTTACAAATTTGCACAGGAGGCATGTGTACCAGAGACACAAGATTCACTCACTGTGTTAGGGAAGCTGTTGATTAAATGGTGGATGCATGTACTATAATAGGGAGCTGGCGTCATGTTCTGAAGTGAAATAGAAACTGGTAAAGGCTGATAATGTATTGTTTATAATGTTTCTCATGTTCTTTAACAATCTTTGTAATTAAAAAATCATTTTGTGTTCACCAAAACTCATTGCTTTTTTACTTAAACTAATTTGCTATCACCAGTTTGTTAGATTCAATTCAAAATCTCAAACAAAACTTAAACATTTTATGTACAGTACTGTATGTATGTAATTGTATACCATAAACTAATTGCATGCAACAAATAACTGCAAAATACAGCTGCAAGAAAATTTGTCAATTGTGAGCTATAGCTTTTGACGAAAATCACACAGAATTTACAGTAATGTAACCAGAATAAAAAAAAGTCAGTTGTGCTAAACACTTTAAACACAACATACTTTCAATCAATTTGCGATATTTGTGTCATTTGAAAAGCCTTTCTTTTCTCAAAACTGCAACAAGGGTGTTATCTAATTTTGCTGTAACTGTTCTCATATCATGTGTTCTCAATTGCCAATATTAAAAAAAAGATTATTATATTATATTATATTATATTATACAAACCGGATTCCAAAAAAGTTGGGACACTAAACAAATTGTGAATAAAAACTGAATGCAATGATGTGGAGATGGCAAATGTCAATATTTTATTCAGAATAGAACATAAATCACGGAACAAAAGTTTAAACTGAGAAAATGTATAATTTTAAGGGAAAAATATGGTGAATCAAAATGTCATGGTGTCAACAAATCCCAAAAAAGTTGGGACAAGGCCTTTTTCACCACTGTGTGGCATCTCCCCTTCTTCTTACAACACTCAACAGACGTCTGAGGACAGAGGAGACCAGTTTCTCAAGTTTAGAAATAGGAATGCTCTCCCATTCTTGTCTAATACAGGCCTCTAACTGTTCAATCGTCTTGGGCCTTCTTTGTCGCACCTTCCTCTTTATGATGCGGCAAATGTTCTCAATAGGGGAAAGATCTGGACTGCAGACTGGCCATTTCAGTACCCGGATCCTTCTCCTACGCAGCCATGATGTTGTGATTGATGCAGAATGTGGTCTGGCATTATCTTGTTGAAAAATGCAGGGTCTTCCCTGAAAGAGATGACTAGATGTTGTTCTAGAACCTGAATATATTTTTCTGTATTGATGGTGCCTTTCCAGACATGCAAGCTGCCCATGCCACACGCACTCATGCAACCCCATACCATCAGAGATGCAGGCTTCTGAACTGAGCGTTGATAACAACTTGGGTTGTCCTTGTCCTCTTTGGTCCGGATGACATGGCGTCCCACATTTCCAACAAGAACTTCGAATCGTGACTCGTCTGACCACAGAACAGTCTTCCATTTTGCCACACTCCATTTAAATGATCCCTGGCCCAATGAAAACGCCTGTGCTTGTGGATCTTGCTTAGAAATGGCTTCTTCTTTGCACTGTAGAGTTTCAGCTGGCAACGGCGGATGGCACGGTGGATTGTGTTCACTGACGATGGTTTCTGGAAGTATTCCTGAGCCCATTCTGTGATTTCCTTTACAGTAGCATTCCTGTTTGTGGTGCAGTGTCGTTTAAGGGCCCGGAGATCACGGGCATCCAGTATGGTTTTACGCCCTTGACCCTTACACACAGAGATTGTTCCAGATTCTCTGAATTTTGGGATGATATTATGCACAGTTGATGATGATAACTGCAAAGTCTTTGCAATTTTTCGCTGGGTAACACCTTTCTGATATTGCTCCACTATCTTTCTGCGCAACATTGTGGGAATTGGTGATCCTCTACCCATCTTGGCTTCTGAGAGACACTGCCACTCTGAGAAGCTCTTTTTATACCCAATCATGTTGCCAATTAACCTAATTACTGTTAATTGGTCTTCCAGCTCTTCGTTATGCTCAAATTTACTTTTTCCAGCCTCTTATTGCTACTTGTCCCAACTTTTTTGGGATTTGTTGACACCGTGAAATTTGGAATCAACATATTTTTCCTTTAAAATGATACATTTTCTCGGATTAAACTTTTGATCTGTCATCTATGTTCTATTCTGAATAAAATATTGACATTTGCCATCTCCACATCATTGCATTCAGTTTTTATTCACAATTTGTTTAGTGTCCCAACTTTTTTGGAATCCGGTTTGTATTATATTATTCATTCATCTTCTACAGAGGTGTCAAGTAACGAAGTAAAAATACTTCGTTACCTTACTTAAGTAGAAATTTTGGGTATCTATACTTTAAAGGAGTAATTATTTTTCAGCCGACTTTTTACTTCTACTCCTTAAATTTTTAAGCAATTATCTGTACTTTCTACTCCTTACATTTTAAAAATAGCATCGTTACTCTATTTTTATAATCAGAACGCACAAGCCCCCCCCCCCCCCCCCCCCCCCGGTCGCATGATCAGAACGCGCAGAACGCACCCATTCCCCCCTCACGGTACTTTTACTTTTATACTTTAAGTAGTTTTGAAACCAGTACTTTTAAACTTTTACTTAAGTAAAAAGCTTGGGTTGATACTTCAACTTCTAAAGAAGTATTTTTGAACCCTAGTATCTATACTTCTACTCAAGTAATGAATGTGAATACTTTTGACACCACTGATCTTCTATACCGCTTTATCCTGTATTTAGAGTCGCGGGGACCTGGAGCCTATCCCAGGAGACTCAGGGCACGAGGCAGGGTACACCCTGGACAGGGTGCCAATCCATCGCAGGGCACACACACATACACACACTCACACACCCAATCACACACTACGGGCAATTTGGGAACGCCAATTAGCCTAACCTGCATATCTTTGGACTGTGGGAGGAAACCGGAGTACCCGGAGGAAACCCACCAAGCACGGGGAGAACATGCAAACTCCATGCACACAGAGACGGGAATCGAGCCTGGCCGGGAATCGAACCCGGACCCTGGAGGTGCAAGGCGACAGTGCTAACCACTACACCACCATGCTATATTATATTATATTACATTATATTACATTATATTATATTATATTATATTATATTATACAGTGGGTAACGAGGTTATTTTTAAAATGTAAGGAGTAGAAAGTACAGATAATTGCTTAAAAATGTAAGGAGTAGAAGTAAAAAGTCGGCTAAAAAATAATTACTCCAGTAAAGTATTGTGGCATGGGCGGGGCTGGCGACCGCCGGTTTTGGGCCAGCATTCTGTTTGTGTTCACCCTGAGCGGGACGGTTGTTTTAGGTTAGCGGCTTCGGCCAAGTTTAAGCATGTGTGTGTGTGTGCTTACCTGTGTGTATGTGTGTTATGCTGAGAAATAAACTACTCCCAGTCATTACATTGGGTAGCCACCAAGCTCACTCGTCCTCCAAGATCCCTGCTAGTGTCGAAAAACGCTACAGTATAGATACCCAAAATTTCTACTTAAGTAAGGTAACGAAGTATTTGTACTTCGTTACTTGACACCTCTGATATTATATTATTACTATAAGCTTTATTTATGCAGAAAAGGACACATACTCGCCTTTCTTCTCTATTCCAACATTC
Source organism: Channallabes apus (assembly GCA_030522415.1). Classification (NCBI taxonomy): domain Eukaryota; kingdom Metazoa; phylum Chordata; class Actinopteri; order Siluriformes; family Clariidae; genus Channallabes; species Channallabes apus. The sequence continues at coordinate 21,208,643 of CM060128.1, read as the reverse complement.
AGAAAAAACGTCTTTTCTCTCTGAGGAAAGCCATTTTTGATTTCCATGTGTGTGTGTGCGCGCATGTGTTGAATTAGGGAAATATTTAGGTTATGTCATATGTTATTATGTCCTGCTGATCGTTTAGGGAGAGTAAGACAGAGAGGGCTCAGTGATTCGCTCTTCCCTTATTGATTTCCTTTAGCCTGCCTAAGGTCTGTGTGTGTGTGTGTGTGTGGCTCAGTCACACACTGAATGTGCAATCTGAATGTATTTTATGAGCAGGTTTAATTCAGTATGGTTGAAATATTTCATATGCAAGTCTAAAACTGTGTATGTTGTGTGCTATATGTACTATATGTATGCAAAATGTAAATAGTATTCCCAAATTATTCCATCAGCAAATAAAGACATATTTTCTCATATTTAAACTGCTTTTGCATTGTTGATGTGTGTATACTTCTGATTGCATGGTGTCCTAATGGTTTTACAACATCATGATAATCCTCTGGTTTCCTTCTAGAGTAGAAAGTAATTATCAAGTCACAGCTGTAGTCTTGATTGATTGTCAAATGTAATTTTTCTCAGTGCAGTACTCACAGATGCATACACATACACATGCATATGGACATATACGCCAGCCAATGCTATTGATACCCAATTTTGATTTAAGTTCAGACGAATTGCCAAGTTTGAAAAGGGCTGTTACTGCTACTATGCTGTCTCACTCACTCTGGAAACACACTGACACAAGACATGAAGGTAATCCCCTTCTAATGGGTCAAACTATACGGTAATGCAGTAATCTCTTCTTACTTCTTACAGAGTAGAGAAGATCAATCTATGGTCAAGCGGGAAAGTGGTCAATTCTGTAGTATTTTTTCCCCCCAAGGATTTTAAATTAGACTACAGATGCCACATCTTGCTAAAGTAAATAAAGTAAAAATCTTATGGGCGTGTATTAATTATGTTCAAAACTATTTATTTTGTAAATAATACTTTTAATGTAGGGAAAGATTGGTTAACCAGTGCATAATGTCTGAACTGGTTGATGACCAAAAAACAAAAGAAAACAAAACATTATATAATATTATAACATAATATTATATTATAAAATATTATAGATATTACAAATAAACAATGTTTCTTGATCGCTGTGAATTTGTGAGAAAACAAAGAAAAATACGCCTTGGCTCCACATCAATATCAATCCAATACCCTTACTCCATCACTTATTCTCTATACTGCTTATACTGTTCAGGGTCATGGGAAGCCTAAAGCTTATCCCAAGGTACTCCGGGTATTAGGCAGAATACACCATGGATGGGACACCAATCAATTGCAGGGAGTATGACTCCAATACCAATTCAGTTAATTTGCTACCAAAGTAAAGCAAAAACAATAAAGTGCCTTCTAAGGTGTCCCATAGTGGCACAAACACAATAATAAGGGCCATTTCTAGTGCCCTCAGACTAAAGTAAATGTAGCGAAGTTCCCTCTAAGGTGTCCCCACAGTAAAGCAAACACCATCAAGTGCCCTCTAAGGTGTCCCAACTGTAGACCAAACACAGTATCCTCCCACAGTATAGAAAATACTATAAAGTGCCATTTAAGGTACCACTATAGTAGAGCAAGACTAATACAGTGCTCCCACAATAAATAATGGGTTGTACAATCATACTGCCCCCAATAGACCTCTTCAAAGAAGTTGTCCAATATTACCATGGTATTCATGTACATGGTGAGTGTATGTATCTTCTGACCCCAACTGTATGTATGCATCTGCTATGAAGAGCCCTCATGGGTGAATATTTAGTGGAGTAAAATGTAAAATCATTCTTTACATTACCCCCACAAACAAGAATCAAAAGATGAAGTTATGAAGCTCGTTGAGCTGCCGTTGTAATACTGTATGCTGAGCTGCCTGGTCTGTATGGATTCTAATAAAAAACAAATGAAAAAAAAAAAGAATCATGTAAGCTGTTATTAAGTTCAACATACTAAAGTACACATTCTTCTATTATTTTTTTAATGTGTACAGCTGCAATAAATATATATACTGTATACAGTATAAATGGATATTCTAAACTGCCCTTAAACTATGCATTTGAATATTTGTCCCAACCCAAGCCCATTGTTCCTGGCATGGCCTTTGGATGGTTGATGGTTGGATGGATTTTTATAATAAAACAAATTCTAACTTCTAAAAAAAACTATTTAGAAGATCAGGCCACTGTTTCAGTCCTCTTTATGTCCACAGTGTTTGGGTTGTGAGGAACACAGAGGTACTTTATCAGGTTGATTGAGGTCCACTGTGTCATAGGAACATGGCTTGAGACTAAAAGCAGATAAAAAGCCATTTCTAGGTGATTTGGTACTCCTTCATTCAACTGCCTAAACCAGCATTCTGCTGTAGCATAGCAACCACCTGAGCAAGACAGACTGACAAACTCAGTCCACCTCACACACTCAGGATGAAGAACAATTATTGTCCATCCAGGGAGCATTCATTTGCTTGCTTGTTTGTGTTACAAACTTAAGACAGAAGATTAATTGAGCTTTTGGACGTAAAACTAGAACTTAGTATATTGCTTTTCATTACATGTGGTATTCTGGTGCACAGTACTGTGTCAGTGTTTTAACACAATTCATGATTTTATATTATTACCCTGTTTTGGTGGCGGCGCGGTGGTGTAGTGGTTAGCACTGTCGCCTTGCACCTCCAGGTTCTGGGTTCGATTCCCCGGCCAGGCTCGAGTCCCATCTCTGTGTCCATGGAGTTTGCATGTTCTCCCCGTGATTGGTGGGTTTCCTCCGGGTACTCCGGTTTCCTCCCACAGTCCAAAGATATGCAGGTTAGGCTAATTGGCGTTCCCAAATTGCACGTAGTGTGTGATTGGGTGTGTGAGTGTGTGTATGTGTGTGTGCCCTGCGATGGATTGGCACCCTGTCCAGGGTGTACCCCGCCTAGTGCCCGAAGTCTCCTGGGATAGGCTCCAGGTCCCCCGCGACCCTGAACACAGGATTAAGCGGTATAGAAAATGAATGAATGAATGAATTAATACTCTGTTTTGACTGATCAATGTAGTGACAGACATGTGACTCTTAACCACAAACTGTCTGCAACGAACTGGACAAACCCTCTTTGACATCACCCATAGGTTTTCTGAAGAGTAGGTTTGAAGGTCATACTGTATGTAGGAGCCCTGGTTGTCACCATCTTGGCAGTTAAAATGACACCTAGCGCTTTAACACCTGTCACTCAAAACAGCCATGTTCCTAATTCTGCATAATTATGTAATTTTAACTGAGTTATATAAAAATTTGAAAAACAGTTGTCATGAATGGGAAATCTACAGGAGATCCAAAGCTGTTTTTTTTTCCTGTACCAGGCTGCAAATATGTTTCTCTCTTCATTCAAGAAACATTGGTGGTCATTCAAGGAATTTGAACGTTGGACTTGTTTTTGAGAACCGGAGGTTAACCCTTGCTCTGAAATTGCACCTCGTAGTTAGAAAATATAACAGTAGAATATAATAATTTTATTAGTTGTGCTGAACAATGCTGATAAATAAATTCAAATTTACAGCATACTTTCCATAGTTTCATAGCTTTTCCGTAGCATACAGGGGGATACTTTTTCTAACTAGTTCAAAGGCCATGGAATTTTATGCCCATTTCTATTTCCATAGTAGCTAACTATCCTTGGTGAATTTGTTATGCTAACTAACAATTTGACAGGTTTAGCTTGCTAGTTAGCAAATCTGTCAATTACTATAACAGATTTTAGCTTACTTAAAATCTATGACTATAAACTATCTAGCTATAGGTAGATTATTAACATTCTTTTGAGAATATAAAATGGACATATTTAGCTAGTTATCTTTGCTTAGCTTACTGTACAAGAGTTAATAGCATCTGTTTTGGCAACACCTCAGCTTTCAATAGCACAATGCTACAATCGTAAATAATTATGTCAGTGAAGGGTCTTTTTGTAACCAGGTAACCAAAGACTACCCTAAAAAATTGCCAGTCAAAATGTCCAGTAATAATGCTCATAAAAAAACATAGCTATAAATAATGCCAGGTCATTTGTGTTTTTCCAGTGGAACTATCCTAAACCTACCTATAGCCTATACTCACTACTAGCGTTTTAGGAAAACGTACCAAAGAAAAAGGTCACTGCCCACTTTGACTATGAAGTGATAACTGAATGAGCAGCTGCGGATAGATGAGACACAGTCACAGCGATGACACCATTATTGGGGTTTAACTTTGTACAACAGCTTGCAAAGTGATTATTATGAGTTCAGTGTGCTGTACCCCAACTAGGCTATACTGGATAAAACCTGTGCATGTGTTTTCCCAGTGCCAAGCAGATTGTGCCAAGTGAATTACGATACCAGTGCAAAGTTCTATAGACTACATTTGATGTTGATAGACTATATTTCACGCAATATACTGTAGTGCTCAGCTTTATTTTAACAGGCTCCATATGTAACAACTTACAGATGTTTCATTATAGAAAATATGAAATATAAAAAACATGGCATATAAGTTTCAAATCTGTACAATAAAAAGTATAATCTCTCCGAACACCAGAAGAAAGATAGAAAGAATAGAAAATCAAAGCACAAATCCTGATTCATACAACTGCTGACAGCACTTTATGTCCAGTCAACCTGACAAAAGCATGTAAAATCATATCCGGACAACGCAGCAGACATGACATTTCGTATTTTGCCCTCACCTCCAAGATACCAAAATCCAGAGAAGTTTCCCCCAGTATTTAAACAGGGAAATCTTGTTTCTCGAGTCCAAAGCATCATTACAGCTGTGTATCAAAGGTAGTCATTTGATTTAACTTGACTTGATTTTGGGATGTTGCAACTTCTGATTATATATACAGTACTGTGCAAAAGTCTTAGGCACCATATTATATGCTGTACTAATATTGTTATATATATTTCTCATGTCTACATAATTATTAGAGATGTTCCGATACCATTTTTTCCCTCCCGATACCGATTCCGATACTTGGGCTCAGGGTATCGGCCGATACCGAGTACTGATCCGATACCTGGGTGTGTATCTGTACAGTGTGTGTGTGTGTGTATATATATATATAATTTCTTTTTCAAAGTGAAGGTGCCGCGGGAGCTCGCACAGCTCGTTCACGCTCTCCTCTCGCGGAGATCAAAGGCGCCCCCCTTTTTAAAGTCTCTAGGGCGCATCACATCGACATTGTGCCACTGTCTGTCATAAAATCCAAAGTTCAGCTTCCCAACAGTCAGACCCCGAGCTACACTCCCCGCTGTGTTTTATAGCGTCGGGATCATTATTGGCGATAGCTCATAGGCCATTGCCTGATTCTGCGGCCCTGCTCCTTCACATACCTAAAGGGGGGGAGGCCGCCTAACTAGTGAGCGAGGAGCGATATCAATTTGGGCGCACGCCCATCACAGTACGTGGACTCAAATACTCGCCGATTCCGATGCCACATTTTTTTTGTGGTATCGGCAGCATTTCCGATACCAGTATCGGAATCGGAACAACCCTAATAATTATGTACAAAATCATTCAGCATTTCCATATATAACTTAAAAATTAATAAATGAATAACATTACAGGAGAATATATGCATGGCTGTAAAGAAGACAGACCAGTTTTCAGATGGAAACAAAAAGCCTAATGTACACTCCTGGGATTTGGATAAAATAGAAAGGAGCGAGTGTGACAAAGTTACCAGAAGAACTCATATTCTCCAGCATGCCCAGTAAAACCTAACAACTATTTTACTTATAGTACTTGGTCACAAACAAAAATATGGCATAAGCTAAAGATGCTTTTGAAAACATTTCTGCATAAAAGAAACTTCTATAAAGAGCAATAAAGAGTAATAAAATAAACAGTCAATACAGTATTTGGAGTGAAAACTCATTGCTTAAAATCAGGAGTTTTAGACACGGATTTGTGCAGTTTTATAAGAAAACAGCTGTTTTACAGGTTTTACTGAGCATGCTGGAGATTATGAGTTCTTCTGGGAACTTTGTCACACTTGCTATCTGCTATATACTGTACACTGATACAGTATGCTGTGCTACGTGTGCTGTTTTATAAATGCCAAGTCTCATGCAAACATATAATCACTACTAATTGTTCACGCTAAACTCCAGTCCAGCAGTTGGCAGTTTTTCAACAAACGCCTATAAACCCAAAAGAAGAAAATGTAGTTATCTCAGAAAAAAAACATATATACATATATAATATAATATTTGCCAAGTACATTCCAGGAGGCACAATCCATTTATATTTCCTGCAAAAGCTGTGGTGTATATATATAGTTTTTTTCTCTCATTTGAAATAATTCCCATCAGTCATGCAACAACAGGCCAATGCTGTCTCTCTCTTCCTGCTGTATTATGGTTTCCTACTGTAGGGCTCAAGCTCCCAATGGCATCAGGTGAGAAGGTGAGAGTGTTGGCTTTGATTAAATGGGCTTCACTTAACACCACCACTAGAATGTTGATTAGCCATTGAACTGCAGCTTGATTCCATCATTGTTTGCTGATAAGGAGCATTAAGTGCATGCCACTGCAGACTGCAATGATGGGCTTTGGCTTCTTGTGATGAAGGAACACTTCATCTCTCAGATTACCAATTCTTTTCAAGCAAGCAGCCCATAAAAGTGGAGGCCCTCCAACATAAATGTTATAACACACGACTCAGGAAGGATGTTTTATCACTCTAGTTTTTCATTCTTTAAATGACTGCCATAGCAAACTCTTTTTCTTCTTTTTATGCGGTTTTATCAAAAGTAATAAATGACAGATTTTTTACCATACTAAATTATTCAAAGAGAGAAAAAAAAATGGTTCTAAGAGGAAGTACAAAGGCAGTATTTGAAAGGAAGTGCAGGAAACATTTAAAGTCATGTTCTGTTGAGTAACTGCTCCCATCTGAATAGTCTTCCAAATGCTTCACTTTAGGCATCATGATCGAATTGACTCAGTGGTTTTTATTTACATTTACAGTAGCTTAGGGCACATTTTTGTTTGATTGATCATACTGTATACTTTTACACTGCTAAGCCGTAACATTATGATCAGGCACCTAATACTGAGTACTGTACAGTAGGTCCTCCCCTTTTTGCCACCAAAACAGTGATGTGTGTTTGAGCTGTGGAACCAGCATTGAAATTTTCCTCAATTCGAGCTACAGTAGCTCTTTTATTGGATTGACCTTCGATCCACATCTATCAATGAGCCTCGTCTGCCCATGTCCCTGTCGCTGGTTTACTGGTCTTTTTTACAGTACATCTCACAAGAGCTGCAGTTTTGAAGTTGCTCTGACACAGTCATCTAGCCATCACAATTTGGCCATTCTCACAGTAGTTAGAGTTACAAAATTTACACTGATATTTACGTTTGGCAGGCGCTCTTATCCAGACTTACAAAAGTGCTTTGAAGTTTCCCTCATTGGATAGATCCTTACACTGGGTTATTCGGTTACTAACTAAATGGGGTTAACCCCAAATATCAAAGAAACAGATAGATCTTTAGTCGACATTTAAAGATTGCCAGAATTGGGAGGTGGATGGGGTATACAGTATTAGGCAGCAACATTTATTTATTTTTTTTAAGTTGTTGTGTTGGAAGTGAAAAAAGAAGAAAACACTTATGGCGCTTTTCCACTGCATAGTACGACACAACACGGTTCAGTTCTACTCACTTTTGGGGGGTTTTCCACTGGGAACAGTACCTGGTACCTGGTCCTTTTTTTAGTACCACCTCAGCCGAGGTTCCAAGCGCGCCAAACCGTTACCAAAACGTGACGTGTAAACTCTGCTGGTCACTGATTAGCCGGAGAAAATCGTCATTACTGCGTCACCGAACTTGCGACACGAGACACAACAGAACCGCTATATTTATAAACAGCCAGAGAAGGATCGCACGCACCTTTTTGTATTAACCGTCGGCCTCTTTTGAAACAAACTCCTTCGTCTCGCTGTTAAAAACATCCACATGCCGAGAATGAAGAACACCATGCCGTCGATATGCTCCATTGTTGTGTGTTTGTTTGTGGCGCGTTTACGATGACGTCACGGCAGTAGCGGCGTCGCACGCGTGAGTAATCCCGCCCACGCTAAAGTGTTACTACACTGCAGTGGAAGCGCAAATCGAGCCAAACTGCGCCGAACCGAAGTGAGGTGAACTGAACCGTGTCGTGCCGTACTATGCAGTGGAAAAGAGGCATTAGGTACCCTGCACAGAGTGCACAACCACACTAAACACCCTTGATGAAATGGAACACAGTCTGTCATATCACAAATCCTCACAGCCATGCTCCAAATATATATACACAAAAAACAAAAACAAAAAAAACACATATCGAGCTGTCCACATGTTATTTGTCTATATGGTGCACAGTACAAAGACACAGTGGTATGTGGGAGAATGCCACATGTACTGTTCACAGAAAAATACCAAGCAGAAGAGAAATGCCAGGAATATAAATGTACTATAGAAGAAGTAAAGAAATGTATTGTCTTTTATGTTGATCTTGTCTCACTCGACGTCCTGTCCCGTCTGTCTCCTTTCACTAAGGAGTGAGGTGGCAGGGGGCACCCCAGAGGAAGTTGTCAGGTATGCGTGTGTGTTTGATCCAGAGCTGTTGACAGCAGTGAGTGACAGAGACTGCACAGCTATGCCGCACAACTCTCATAACATCAATTATTCAATCAGTGACAACCACACACACAAGCTTGTTCTCTGTCTCTCCAACTTTCTTTCTTTATCTCTCTCACTCACTCTGTCTGTCTCTTTCTATTCCACCCAGCATGCAACTGCTATCTAACTATTCTAGCAGGCATTCTACATTATTCATTTTCATTTGAACTCTTCAGCATTTCTTTGAGCTTTAGTATGCAGTATATGCTTTTCACACGTATGTGCATTTTTTTTTTATGAATTTAATCCATATGAGAAAAGGAGGTAAGACCTGGGAAAGAGAAAGAAACTATGGTACTGTATGTAGCTGGAGGGATTGCTCGGGGCAAGTTCAGTTTTCATTGCGGAAGCTGTTAAACATAACTGCTTGTGACACGAATGCTCACAAGCAACCGCAGAAGCTCGTATGCAGTGATGATAAGCCTTGTTTCCCCACTGAAAGCAAGAGCAAGCCTAGCCCTTCTAATTGCCAAACGCTAGGTCTTATCTTACATCTCCTGTTATAGCATACCAATTACCCGTGAGATCTACACATGTGGCATCCAGACGAAAGGAACGGTGCCTGCAGCGAAGCCAGTGGGAAAACTTGCCACAAGAAGAGAGAGAGAGATAGAATGAATTGAATTTCCCTGGAACTGTGATTGAGGGATGAGTGCAGTATCATCTTCCGGGAAGATATTCCTTTAACCGATGTGATAATGGTAGTAACTAAACTAAAAAGAGCTAGGATGTTCTTTTTTTGTGCAGCTATTTTCCTGCATTACTGAAACCCCATTTGGGGCAGATCTTGTTAGACATTAAGCACGGATATGGGGAAAGAAAGGTTCCCTGGCCTGATGAGACCAAAATTAAACCTTTTCAGCACCAAATGCTCATCAGTCTGAGAATACCATCTGCAGCGTGAAGCACAGTGTCAGTAGAATAATGATGTGGTGATGCTTTCATCAGCAGGAGGGACTGTAGGAATCTAGTCAGGGTTGTGGGGAAAATAGATGGTGCCAAATACTGCGCAAGATAAAAACTGTTTAAGAGACTGGGGTAGAGCTTCAACAGCCCAGTGAACAACCTTAAGAATACCACCAAAGCTGCATGGAAGCAGTTCGAAACCAAGAACCTGCATGTGTTAATATTAAAGATGTCATTCTGTAGCAACCATGAAAATAACAGTCCAACAACAATCTCTATATAATCTGACATTAGCCTTCAGTTATTATTCCAACTGAAAAAATGTACTTGGGTATGAATGTAGAAAACTGGCAAAAATGCTGTATATCCCAGAAGTGAACTAACATTACTTTGGCAACCAGCAATGCACCTTTGTGTGAGAATTAAAAATTAAAATTACTTTCGCCTTCAAATGTAAATCAAATGCTTAAAAAATGCATATTAGATTCATTCATTCATTCATTCATTCATCTTCTATACCGCTTAATCCTGTGTTCAGGGTCGCGGGGGACCCGGAGCCTATCCCAGGAGACTTCGGGCACTAGGCGGGGTACACCCTGGACAGGGCGCCAATCCATCGCAGGGCACACACACATACACACCCAATGGGCAATTTAGGAACGCCAGTTAGCCTAATCTGCATGTCTTTGGACTGTGGAAGGAAACCGGAGTACCCGGAGGAAACCCACCAAGCACGGGGAGAACATGCAAACTCCATGCACACAGAGACCGGAATCGAGCCTGGCCGGGGAATCGAACCCAGACCCTGGAGGTGCAAGGCGACAGTGCTAACCACTACACCACCGCGCCGCCTTCATATTAGATTCATATAACACACAATTACACAATTATGACTAAGTCTATGAATAAGAGCTTCTGCATTTAACTGGTGCACTAAAGTTTGAAACAATTTACCACTACATTTATTTTCCATCGCCTTTACATGGACTATCTTCTGGGAAGAAAAGTGAGTTAGTGCAATTAGGAATGCTGAAGAAAAAAAAACATAAAATTTGATTGTACCAATGGAAAATATATGTAGCATTTTATTACTGCACTAAAATATGCCGTTCTTGCACTTTCCAACTTTGTCCTGAAAAGCTAACGGTATTTGAGAGGATTTAGAGCTACACGCTACATCATTTTATAGAATTCTTACAATAAACCATCTGGCTTCAGCTGTTCTGTGCTATCAATTAGCATGTTTTATATTTTGTGCCCACTGCAGCTGGTCCCGTGTACATTCGGCAAGTGATCCTCAACAACCGATATAACTTGTCACCAACTCTGAAGAGACACATCTGTCTGAGGGAACTGTACACACAATCATTCACCAAAACCACTTGCACGTTACAGGAACTCAGCTGGGAGTTTTTGCCACATCGATCATATAGTCCTGACCTTGCTAGCCATTAATGGAGTTCCTGGGAGGCCAGTGATTCACGCAGGAAGCAGGCATACTGAGAAAGGCATACTGCTCAGGCATACTGAGAAAACTTTATACCTTGATGGAATCCAAGCACTAGTGAAACATGAATTATATAGAGAAATAAAGGCAGTTTTTACTTTCATAACTGTGGTCTGAGTGAATAAGCTTGATTACTCATCTCTTTACAATGGCACCAGTCAACGTGTAGGATATATTGCACAGCAAATGAACATTTTTCGTATGATGAGTCGTTCATGAACGAGTTGTTCTTTTTAACTCAGAAGAACGAGTAGTCTCAGAGAGTGTTTAGTTAATTTTCTACTGGACGCAAATGCGCAAATCATCACAAAATCTACGTAGGTTATGTACAGGAAACAGAAATGAGTAGTTACCTTGAAGTCTTTTGGTCTGAATCGTTCGCTCTTTTGTCATGTGACTCCCATAGATGCTATGAAGTGCAGTAAACGGACGGTTCTTCTCAATGAGTCCTCAAATCATAGTTGTTCATTCTATTATCACGTGATTCCCATAGATGCTACACTGTAACAAATTGCTGTAATTTTTACAGCAAAATTATACAGAAACTTACTGTTTTGCCATTTTACAATTTATTGCTGTAATTTGCAATGCATTATGGGTTATACAGGGTTTTACAAGTGTTAACTGTACATTTCACTGTTAGCTGTAATTAATTTACAGGTAGGAGGTGCTTTCACTGTATCTTTAATATTTTTACAAGAATTCACTGTGCTGTTGCATCATGGTATTGCGCGGGCTGATATGGTTTGAAATCTGGTGGACGGAAGCACAGCGACAACAGCTGAAGATAAACAGCAATCGATTTTTTTGGTAAGTTTTTACTTCCATAAGTATTAATTATTTCTTTTAATGTAAGGTAATTCATATATATTTATATAACGTTATATAAGTTTTATCAGGGTATTCTCTCTAAACGTTATGTTTAGCTACTTTGTAATGGGATGTTTAGTTAACTTTATTTATCTGTTGCTTCAGGCGAGGAGGAGAAATACGATGCCCGCCATTTCAGAAAGCAGCCTAAATTAAAAGGTAAATTGTTATCGTCATGTTAATGTTGATATATGCTGCAGTTTGTTAGCTTTATTTGCCTTTGCTTTCTAGAGAGTATTAGTAGTTTGGCAGGCACAGCATTGCTATCGAAGTGTTATAATTAATTAAAATTTATGTTACATGAAGTGCTCAGTTGTCTTTGATGTTGAAAAACGTAAATATTAACATTGCTGGATGAGTTTCTCTGAAACCTTAAGTATATTTTGTAAAGGAATGTGTCGTTAACTTCTTTTTTTTTTTTTTTTTTGTTAGGCAAGCCGAAACATCACGGAACCAAAAGGTAAAAACGTAATGTCATGCCGGTGTTGATGAATGCTGCTTTTTGTTACCGATTTATTCGCCTTACTCTCGATAGAGTATTATTGAAATAATTGCATATAAAGAGACACAACAGACTGAAATGCTGACCATTTTTATTTTTAGGCAAACAGTTCCTTTAACTTTTATTCAACTATTGCTTTATGCTTTAATGTTGAGTTGTTTGTAGTTGTTTTGTAACAGCTGATTTTTGAAGTTTTTTTGTTTTGTAACAGCTGATTTTTGAAGTTTTTCTGTAGTTGAAAGAGTAAAATGATGTTACCAGTGGCAGTGCTGAAGTGTTGTCAGGTGTCAGCTTTAATAAACAGTTTTCTTACAACAGCTTTGAATTTGAGTGATTATTTTTCAAAATCTTTGTTTGCATTTACATCAGTATAATAGTAAAGTATGGTTACAGTTAAAATAGTTATTTACAGGAATTTCATAGTAAAAATGTTACAGCTACATCTTGGCTTTTGTTGAATTCACACGATTTTATTGGCAGCTTTTGTTGCCAGGTAAGTACTGTAATTTAGTGGGATTAAAAAAAAAAAAACCCTGTAATGCCTTTTTACAAGTTTAATTTTATAATCATGTAAAAAAAACAAAAAAATACTGTATTCTGCAAACATCAATTTATTGTAAATTGCTAAGCAGTATTATACTGTAATCCATTTTACAGCAATTAGCGGGTATTTTACAGGATTTTATTGGCAACTTTTTTGCCAGTAAATTACTGTAAATTCTACAGTATGTTCTTTACAGTGTATGCAGTGCAATAGATTCAAAGGAACGTACAACTCGGACTAGAAGACACTGTATGAGTCTGTTTATTGAAAATTGAACATTTTGTTTTATTTCTTAATTTTCTTATTTTTTAAATGACTAAAAAAAAAAGATGCGTTCATTTTGATGAATGAGATTCAAAGAACCGAACCACTAAAATGATTCAAACCTCCCATCACTAATTTCTCAAAGTTGATGTGTCAGTGTGTAAAAAACGGTTGACAAAGTGACAAAATTGTGATGGCTAGACAACTAACTCCAAAACAGGTGGTCTTGTGTAGTGTTCCTGGCAGGCACAACCGCTGAACTGGCGACAGGGTCATGGACGGCCAAATATTTAAATGCAAATCTATGTCTACAAACCTGAAGTGGATATGTATAATAGAAATAACAAATTCCCTCTCACTGTATAACTTCCAGTCTGTGACTGCACACATGCAATCTGACATGTCCGATAAGTGGATTTGCCAAAACAACCAGGGAATAAAGTTTGTGGCAGTTTCAGTGTCATACGTACCTCCAGGTTTGCTCAGTAACAATGTCATGATGACATAAATGAAATTCTTTAACCTTTTTAATTACAATGTGTTGTATAATAAATATGCAAAATCCCAGCTGTTTATGCATGAGAAGCATTTTTTATGTATATATGCTTTATAAAAATGAATAAGTATCAAGGTTAATTTGTATAGGTTTGAAAAACTGATCTACTGTATATGCAGTAAGGACATACGTACAGATGAAAAAAAAACAATTTGCAATCATACATGGGTGGCTCACACTGATGAGCAAGTGGAATTAAAAGGCTTTGTATTTCCTCACAAGACAAGAGAGCAGCATTAGGGTAAGACCCACTAACTGCGTCTCTGGTTCTTTTATTCTTTTTTTTTTTTTGATTCCCTGAAGGCTCCGGGACAATGCACCTATGAACCAACTAAATGAATCCTGGCAATGGACCCCAAAAACCTCTCTTTCTACTTAAAATCCTCCAGAGTTACTGTACAAAGACTCAAATACTCTCTATTTTTGTCTCTTTATGTCTCTGTACTCGGTATCTGTCCTTGTCAGCTTATCTAAAGGTTTTGAAAGCCAAGAACAGAAAGTATAATACGTACCTGTGTGTTTGTGATCTTCAGAGTGGTATTGGTGTGACTTCACATGCTCTCTCATCCCAGGACATGAGGATGATTAATAGATAGATACTGATTATTATAATTTTTTTTTATCTGTACGTATGTGCTTATTGTATATACTGTAGATCAGTTTTTCAAACCTATACAAATCAACCTTGATACTTACGCATTTTTAGAATGTGTCAAAAGCTGAAGGTGTCAAAAGCTGATTTATTGATTGATGGATACTGATTGACCAATTGATTTTTCAGTTTGAAAGAATTTAGCCACGATAAACTCACAACCACCAGTGATATAAACCACCAGTATATAAATTAAAAACATGTTAAAATTATGGCTTATTTAAAATTTCAAAAGCAAATAAGAAGAATGAAGAGAAAAGCCTCTACAGTTTTTCTAACAAACACATGCATGTGTAGTATGTGTGTGTCTTGGTTATGTGTTGGGATGGGCATAAAGCCAATGCAGCTTAACAAACAAGCTTTGCATTGGAACAACGTGTTTGTGTGTCGCAGCAGTTTTCACATTTGCATAAAAATTAATGCTGTGTCCCTTGGGGCCAGTATTTCACATGTAAAAAATAAATAAATAAATAAATGAACAGAGGCTGCGAGTAGGTGTAAACAGGAGTAAATGCATTCACAGTGGCACATGACAGATGTGTGTATGTGTTTACTGCACAGAGGATTGAGCAGAACGGATGTTGGAGTTACAACCAGGTCAGTGTGTGGGTGTGAGGGCATATGTGTGTGTGAGAGAAAAAAAAATATTGAAAATATAATTATAAAAACTAAATTCTATGTGTTGAGACAAACTGTGCAGTGCCCACAGCATTACTACAGTAAGTTCATCAAATACAGCATAATGGGAGTCTATACCATCATACATTAGGAAATGTGACCCAAATACATTTATTTAGTTAATGACATAAATCAAATTAAAATGAATGATCCGGTGTTTTTCAACCTGATCTGTTGTATAAGCATGAGAAACAAACATTATAAACGCTTTTATGTTTAAAGCCTTTAACAGGTTTGTTCATCACGGATAATGATACTCTTACTGTGCAGCTTTCAAGCCTTTTTGCTTGAATTAGAATTCACCACCTTGAGAAACTTGGAGCCAGAGCATGCACAACAGACATGGCCAGCCAGACACTCCGTCTGCTCAGTCAGACACAACCCCGCATACAAAGTGTAAGTGCTATTATTTAATTAATAAATATGTACTGTACAATGCTAACTTGTAATCATATTTTATTTTACTGTTGCCAGGAAACAACTGAGTGAGCTACCACTTTTTAGTTAGCTGACACTGGCTAATCCAAGTAATTGTTAATCAAGGATTGTAAATATACTAATGGACAAAAGGACAAAACTCATTGCACTATAAAACATTATGCAAAATTTTTTACTGTTACAAAAAAACTACTTATAATTTGGTTCGCCTTGCTAGGTTAAAAACACTGGTGAAGAAAAAATAACTGTATCATGGTTATCTAAACCCACATCTTCATAAAGGGTGCCGTGGACATGCACGAAATTTGCCATGTGGTTATGTCTTCTTGTCAAAAGTAAGGCATACAGTACGTTCTGATTTTGTCTTCACATTATCATGCCCCATTCAGACAATTCTAGGGTGATCGGAATGCTTTAACTCGGTACAATGCAAGTGGAGCTCACCAGATGCTTTCACATCTGAACGCCCACTAGGTCTGGAAGGCCAAGAGTGAGAATGCCAAGACAAGACAAACTAATTAAATTTGAGAAAATTTTACAGAAAATGTTGCTGGTATTCCAGGGTTACACACGATAAGTCGTCGGATTAATCAACAACGTTTGGCTACAGATGAACTTGGTGGTCGTGCCACGAAGCCGTATCGTTGACTCGAAGCCATTCTCAATGTTATCTGAATTTTTTATTTCTGGTCCTGATGGACACTAATTTTGTGTAAAATCAAACTTTATTTATTTGATGTACCAGCTGTAAATATAGTAGTAAACAGGAGTCAACATTTATAATCAGCACAATTCTGATCTTTCTGGCTTTACTTTTCTGCGTTCTTTTCACAGTAATGTCATGACCTCAATATATCTGGCATTTTGAATTAACCATTACCACCAGAAGATACGTTTTTTTATTTTTTTTGATGGGACAGCGTGGGGGGACTAGGGGTCTGTGATATTGTTGTAAATTGTTTACAACAAGCGGAAGGAGAAATGAGCTTTTAGGTTTACATGCTCAATGAGAGTATTAAAAAGAAGTGTACAATGATGGTCTCACCAGATTCATTCATTCATTTTGTATACCGCTTAATCCTGTGTTCAGGGTCGCGGGGGACCTGGAGCCTATCCCAGGAGACTTCGGGCACTAGGCGGGGTACACCCTGGACAGGGTGCCAATCCATCGCAGGGCACACACACATACACACACTCACACACCCAATCACACACTACGGGCAATTTAGGAACGCCAATATCTTTGGACTGTGGGAGGAAACCGGAGTACCCGGAGGAAACCCACCAAGCACGGGGAGAACATGCAAACTCCATGCACACAGAGACGGGAATCGAGCCTGGCCGGGGAATCGAATCCAGACCCTGGAGGTGCAAGGCGACAGTGCTACTCACCAGATTCATTATGTATAATGTATATTAGAAACTATAGCATAAAGCTAATAGTGTGGCTAGCATTCAGTTGCATTAGTGATAACATTAGTATTATTACTGCAGTTAGGTAGCTACATGTAACATGGTTAATAAACTAAACGTATCCTTTTTACCAGGAACCAGGTTAGCTACTGTACAGTAGAAGGCGTGTTTATGCGCTCGCATGGAAATCTGCATTGATCTAATGAATTAATTCGGTATTATATAATCTATTTCAGTTTCTATTTCATTCCTATATAATCTATTTCGTTTATCCTCACAAAATGTTTCTCCATGAACCATGAAAACAGCCACCACCCCACCCCCCCCTCCTCCTCTGTCTCATACACAGTCTTTGAGAGCTACTCATTCTCCTGATCAATGGAATGTGTGCAGGCGAGAAATAGCTCAGATCCGTCTCTTTCCTCAGCTGAGTGGCCATTGATCTGAAACAGACCACTAACTTTCCACAAAATGTGGAGGTGGGTTTACAGATTGATCCAAAACAGTCTTAATTGGAGTCTTAATAATAGTCTTGGCGATGAGACTTTCTCCAGATCATGAGAAGTACTTCAAGGATCACAAAAAATGCAGCATGCAAACCACGGAGACTCGTGCAGAACACCTCATGGTGACATTACTCTTCCCCCTTGCCTCACACCTTGAATTGTTTTAACTGTGTGAAACAGTCCCTGAGAAAGTGGCCTCCGCTGTGTCCGTGACAGATTTATTATACACTTTGAATACGGCATGGAAAGTATCTACACACACTCACTCACATTAGCATAGCATTAAAGAAATCCATCTGCATTAGAAGGTCTCATTAATAACACATGCGTTCTCATTCATATTCAAATATATATGACTAAGAAATCCAGCTCAGGCTTAAGTGCATATTCGGGAGCTGTCATCACTGCGTAAGAACTATTCCACTTGGAGTGCAGGAATCTGATCTCATAGCCAGGAGACTATCAGGATTCATCTACTCTATGCTCAAATATCACGTTTCACACAGTGTTTAACTCTATTGCAAGCATAATCCATATATGTTACCTAGACCTGGATTTGATTTCTGCATCATCTGTTTCTATTCGTTTAATTGTAGTTCCTATATAATAGGCATTCTTTTGAAATAAACTAAGCTGGATGTATTACTAAGGCAACATTCACATTAGAAGCCACACTGTTCTTTTTTTTCCCCCCTTTTCGAAGTTGCATGTCATGACTTTTATCTGACTCTAATGTGGACAGGTCTATCATCTGAATTGGCACGCATGTGCAGATTGACTCATCTTCGCTCGCACCATCTGGTTTACAACACGTAATGAGATTTTAAACAATGAATGTGCTTTTAGCAAATTATGCTTGGGGTTTTACTCTGGAGTGCCAGTGGTGAGACCAGCGATGCTCTACGGCTTAGAGACAGTGGCACTGAAGAAAAGACAGGAGGCAGAGCTAGAGGTAGCAGAGCTGAAGATGTTGAGATTCTCTTTGGGAGTGACAAGGATGGATAGGATCAAGAATCAGTTCATCAGAGGGACAACCCATGTTAGATGTTTTGGAGATAAAGTCAGAGAGGCCAGATTGAGGTGGTTTGGACATGTTCAGAGGAGAGATTGTGAATATATTGGTAGAAGGATGCTGAGGTTGGAACTACCAGGCAGGAGGTCTAGAGGAAGACCAAAGAGGAGATTTATGGATGCAGTGAGAGAGGACATGAAGTTAGTTGGTGTGAGAGAAGAGGATGCAGAGGATTAGATGGAGGCAGATGATTCGCTGTGGCGACCCCTGAAAGGGAACAGCCGAAAGACAAAGAAGAAGAAGAAGAAGTTTTACTCTGGAGTGCCATGCCATGCCAAGAAGAAATCCAGACACCTCAGTTTAGGTGTTTTATCAGCTATTGCTAGTGCTTTTATGTAATCCATGCCTTACAAGTGCTGACTGACATCAGCAAGCACCCTACGCATGCACAAAAGCAAAAAAAAAGGTCAGATCCATCGGTTCTCATTCTAGTGGCACATGTGGAAGTGACTCGGATCCCATCTGACAAACATCAGATTTGTCAGAAAAATTTTAATCGAGTCTGGTAATGTGAACGCAGCATAAAGCATATTGCTGAACTGTTGCAAAATATCGTACAGGTTACAAATCGAGAAGCATTATAAAACCACAGAAAGAGGCATCACTAATTCAGAGAAGTCAAATAAGAAAATTCTTTTTGCTTTCCTGAACTTTTTGTTCCAAGTACTTCATTCACAAAACAGGTTTTTATCACGTCCCCCCTTCTTTCTCTAAAGGGACATAAAGAAATAAAGAGTGAATGTCATTAGCAGATTGGTAAGTGAGTCACTTAAGATTGAGTCTCTTTTTTTTTCTTTTGTAGGGTGGTGTCGTCCTCCAGCTGTGACGAGTTTTTTAATTAGTTTGCTTTTTAATTTAAATCTCATTAGCACGCACATTAGGGAACACCTGGAGGGGCAGAGCAAGTAGAATATATACACCGATCAGCCACAACATTTACACAACCACCGGTTGAAATGAATAACATTGATTATCAATTATCTACCAGTAAACTGGTGACAGGATCATGGGGACCCAAGGATCATCTACGCCTGAGGAGTTTCAAAAGCCAGCCTGTCTGGCACAAAACCACAGAAAAGCTAAAGTAACATAAATTGCTAAAAAAAAATTTTATCAATTCTGGTTACGATAGAAAGGTATCCGAACACCCACTGCATCACTGCTGCAAGTGGGACTTAAAAGGGAAAGAGTTCAGGGGAAGGGATTACTTCCTAATCCGATAGAATCCTCTTGACAAAAAAAGTCTGATCCATTGAGGCCCCACCCTGCATCCAACAGCACACAAAGGTTTCTCTTCTAACATCCTCGTGCACCAAAGCACACACACACACACTCTTGTGTAGTCATACCCGAGGGGGTATATATATTTAAATATTTAAGTATTATACAGTATGTATTTCCCTAGGGCGGCGCGGTGGTGTAGTGGTTAGCACTGTCGCCTTGCATCTCCAGGGTCTGGGTTCGATTCCCCGGCCAGGCTCGATTCCCATCTTTGTGTGCATGGAGTTTGCATGTTCTCCCCGTGCTTGGTGGGTTTCCTCCGGGTACTCCGGTTTCCTCCCACAGTCCAAAGACATGCAGGTTAGGCTAATTGGCGTTCCTAAATTGCCCGTGGTGTGTGTGTATGTGTGTGTGCCCTGCGATGGATTGGCACCCTGTCCAGGGTGTACCCCGCCTAGTGCCCGAAGTCTCCTGGGATAGGCTCCAGGTCCCCCGTGACCCTGAACACAGGATTAAGCGGTATAGAAAATTAATGAATGTATTTCTGTCACGAACTAACCGGGATGACCAGAATGATGATCGTGCTATCTGTCACGAACTAACCAGGATGAACAGATAGCCTTAGCAGTTAGCCCTGTAGCGTGAATGGTAAACCCAAACGCGGATAAACACGAGCAGGCAGGATAATCACGCGATTTATTATAAGGACTCTCACACACAATGAGCACAGGAAAGACACAATCTAACCCTAGTCCTATAAATACACACTCAGTCTGAAAAGATAACCAAGAAAGTGAGTACTCACATATACTGGAACGATTCCGAACAGACATGGGCTTAACTCAATGACAGAGCGATGTGCGCCGCCATCTTGTTTCCTTTTATGCTTTCAGCTTCGCGACCGCCTTACTTCCGGGTCCTAGTGTCGGTCGCGGCTGAGTGTGCATGACAGTACCCCCCCGTCCAGGACCGACTCCGGACGGTCCAGGGGTGGAGGATACCCGGTGACGGTAGTCCCTAATGAGCCCGGAGTCGAGGATGAAGCGAGCCGGAATCCAGGACCGCTCCTCGGGGCCGTAGCCTTCCCAGTCGACCAGATACTGGGTGCCCCTGCCCCGAGGGCGCGAGTCGAGGATCCGTCGCACGGTGTAGGCGGGACCGCCGTCAATGATTCGGGGAGGAGGAGCAGGGGGGGTGGGTGGAACCATGGGTGAGGTGGTGAATGGTTTCAACTGTGAGGTATGGAAGACGGGGTGGATCCGGAGCGCCGCAGGCAGCTGGAGCCGGTAGGTGACAGGGTTGATCCTGAGTGTTATGCGGTATGGCCCGATGAATCTTGGTGATAATTTTTTGGATTCGGTGTGCAGGTGGAGGTTCTTGGTTGATAGCCACACTTTGTCACCTACGTGGTACAATCGTCCCGGGGGGTGCCGGCGGCGGTGTTGGGCCACATAGTTGGCGTTGGTGCGTCGGATGGCGAGGTTGGCTTGGTGCCATAGCCGCCGGCACCGGCGAACCAACTGTTGGGCAGATGGTACGTCAACCTCCGGTTCCTGGTGGGTGAACATTGGAGGCTGGAAACCATAGCACACCTCAAATGGACTCAGGTTGGTGGCTGAGGAGACATGGAGGTTATGGGATAACTCGGCCCACTTGAGGTAGCGGGCCCAGGAGCGCTGGCGGTCCGACACAAAACATCTCAGGTAGCGCTCCAGCTGTTGGTTGGTTCGCTCCGTCTGACCGTTCGTCTGAGGGTGGTAGCCGGAAGACAAACTGCAGGACGAATCGATCAGACGGCAGAAGGCCTTCCAGAACCGGGCGGTGAACTGGGGACCTCTGTCCGAGACGATGTCCTTTGGGAACCCATGCAATCGGACTACGTGTTCCAGAATCAGCTCGGCTGTCTCCTTCGCTGACGGGAGTCCGGTGAGGGCCACCAGGTGCACTGCCTTGGAGAAGCGATCCACAATGGTCAGGATGACGTCTCTTCCATCTGAATCCGGCAGGCCCGTGATGAAATCCACGGCAATGTGGGACCAGGGTCGACGGGGAACTGGGAGTGGTTGGAGTTCCCCTGGAGTTGGTTGGTTAATGTCCTTCGCCCTGGCACACACTGGGCACGCCCGAACGAACTCTGTGATTTCCCTCCTCATGGAGGGCCACCAGAAGGCCCGGCCGATGAAGGTGGTGGTTCTCCGGCTTCCCTGGTGTCCTGCGACGGGTGACGAATGGCCCCACTGGAGGACCTCAGCTCGGAGTCGTTCGGGGACGAAGAGCCGTCCGGGCGGCACACCTGCCGGTGCTGGGTCCCTGGTCAGTGCCTGGCGGACCCTCGTCTCCAGGTTCCACTGCAGGGGTGCGATGATGCGGGTAGGTGGAAGGACAGGCACGGGGTCCGCCCGGGGCGTCTCTCGCTCGTGTTGTCGGGAGAGGGCGTCAGCCTTGGTGTTCTTCGACCCCGGGCGGTACGAGAGGTGGAAGTTGAATTGTTCGAAGAACAGTGCCCACCGTGCCTGTCGTGGGTTCAACTGCTTCAAACTGCGGATGGTGATCAGGTTTTGGTGGTCCGTCCAGACGATGAATGGCTCACTGGCGCCCTGGAGCCAGTGACGCCACTCCTCCAAGGCCCACTTTATGCCCAGCAGTTCGCGGTCCCCCACACCGTATCGCTGCTGAGTGGGGTTAAACTTTTTGGAGTAGAAGCCACATGGGTGCAGCTTCTGGTCTGGACCTCGTTGGGAGAGAACAGCGCCGGCGCCCACCTCCGACGCGTCCACCTCCACAACGAACGGTTGGCTGGCATCTGGATGAAGCAGGATGGGTGCGGTGGTGAACAGATGACAGAGTCGATGAAAAGCTGAGATGGCGGTAGGGTTGAGTCGAAAGGAACTGTTGGAGAGCCTGGTAAGTGCAGTGAGCGGTGCTGCAACTGTACTGTAGCCCCGGATAAAGCGACGATAAAAGTTCGCAAACCCGAGAAAGCGTTGGAGCTGTTTGAGTGTCCTGGGTAGGGGCCAGTGACGTACAACCTCCAGCTTCTGCGGGTCCATGGCCACACCCTGGGGCGAGATGACAAAACCCAGGAACGTGGTGGAGTGCTCGTGAAAAGCACACTTCTCCAGCTTACAGTACAGCTGGTGGGCGAGCAATCTCTTAAGGACAGCTCGAACGTGTTTGGTGTGTTCAGTGGGGTTGCGTGAATAAATTAAAATGTCATCCAGATAGACAAACACCCATCGGCCTAGCATGTCCCTGAGGACATCGTTGATGAAAGCTTGGAAGGCCGAGGGTGCGTTACAGAGACCAAATGGGATGACCAGGCTCTCATAGTGTCCGGTAGGGGTGATGAAGGCTGTCTTCCACTCATCACCCTCTCTGATGCGCACCAAGTTGTAGGCGCTCCGGAGGTCCAACTTAGTGAACATGGTGGCACCAGAGAGGGCGTCCAGGGCTGAGTTGGTGAGAGGCAGCGGGTGACGATTCCGAATGGTGATCTTATTTAGCCCCCGATAGTCGACACATGGACGAAGTTCGCCCCCTTTCTTCTTTACGAAGAAGAACCCCGCGGCAGCCGGCGAGGAGGAGGGCCTGATGGTGCCATTTCGCAGGGCGTTGGTGACATACTCCTCCATAGCCTGGGTCTCGTTGGTAGAGAGAGAGTAGAGATGGCCGCGGGGGGGGCTGGAGCCTGGCTGGAGCTCAATGGCTAGGTCGTAGGGTCGGTGAGGTGGAAGGTGGCTGGCCCGGCGTTTACAGAACACTTCAGCCAGGTCTCGATATGATGGAGGAATGGCGTGGATGTCGACGTCGGGGGCCTCGGACTCCCTGGAACACGTCCCAGCCTGGGTCTGTAGGCATAAGTCGGTACAGGTCGGCCCCCATTGAAGGATCCGGTTCTGAGACCAGGAGATGAGTGGGTCGTGCTGTAAGAGCCAGGGATAGCCGAGGATGATGGGTGGAGATGATATGGGTGTGAGGTGAAATTGTATGGACTCCTGATGTTGGCCGAGGACGAGAGTGATGGGTAGAGTCTGCTGGGTGATGGGGCTGGATGAGAGGGGCCGCCCGTCGACTGAGATGATTCTCATTGGCTGGGATAACGCCTCAATCTTTACCCCCAATCCTCTGGCGTATGTTGAGTCAATGAAGTTACCCGCGGCACCGGAATCGATGAACGCGGCACTTCTGACCCGCTTGTGGCCAAGGTGGAGGGTTACCTGAACCGTGAGTCGAGTGGCGGTGTGATCGGTGGTGGCGGAGAGATGTATGGTACCCGGGGAGTCTCTCCTATCTCTCACCGGGTCTGGGCGTTTCCCGGACGAGACGGGCAGGTGGCTCGGTGGTGCGCTGCTGAGCCGCAATAGGCGCACAGTCCCTCGCGGTAACGTCTCTGGCGTTCCGCCACGGTCAGGGAGGCGCGCCCTAGTTGCATGGGTTCCCCGGCTCCGGTGTCAACCACGGCAGGGGGTGGAGATCCGACACGTCCAGGAAAAGCTGTGGTGACGGTGGGTGGTGGTCTTGGTGCAGTGTGGGTATAAGTGGATGGTGGCGACAGGGTTCGAGGTGCTGGCTTCGGACGAGAGAGGAGGCGCTGATCGACCCGGAGGACTAGCTGGATTAGCCCTTCCAGTGTGGCTGGTAGCTCTCGTCCGGCTAGCTCATCTTTGATACGATTAGCCAGTCCCTCGAAGTAGGACGTCCGGAGAGCTGCGTCTCCCCAGGAGGTCTGGATAGCGAGGGTCCGGAACTCGGCGGTATATCTACTCACGGACAGTCCTCCCTGTCGCAGGTGGTAGAGCTTTGTGTCGGTCTCCACCTCGCCCGCGGGATGTTCAAATGTTAGCTTGAGCTGACGGGTGAATTCATTATATGAATGCGCAGTGTCTGTGTCAGCGCGCAAGACTGCCGTGGCCCACTCTGCTGCCTGCCCTGATAGCAACGAGACGAGGAGTGCAATGCGCAGCCGGTCGGTGGAGTACTTGGTGGCATTGAACTCAAACACCAGTTCCAGAGATGTTAAAAACACACTGCATTTCCCATCCGTGCCATCCCATTTATCTGGAAGAGCTAAAAAAACGTCAGGAGGGGGGGGGGGGATGGTGCGGTGCCGCGACCGACGCGGCGGGCGGACCGCTAGCCAGCCCACTAACCGCCGCCCGAAGGCCCGCGTTCTCCTGCCTAAGCTCCGCGACCTC